>VXBR01006257.1:377598-394441 GCA_013400215.1 Cisticola juncidis | reverse complement strand
AACGGTAACGGCGGCGCGCCCCGGCCAGGCCCGGGGGAGCGGAGGGGGAAGGGAGGGGCTGGAAGGAGCGAACATGGCGCGGCCATGGTCACCCCTGCCATGTGCTCACCCGCCCCGCTCTGCCCGGGAACTGCCGCTCCTCTTGACAGATTCCTTCCGTCCTGGGCCGCTGCTGCCTGCAGGGAGGAAATAAAGGAAGGATGGAGGGAGGGAAGCAGGCGGACGAGGAGCACACGCCATCCCGCGCCGCTTCCAGGAGTCTTGAGTGGCGGCGCGATCCGGCGTCCCCCGCCCGCCTTCCCTCGGTGGCGGGGAGCAGCGGGCCAGGGCGGCTGCTGCTGCACGGAGCTGGCTCTGCCCCGTCCCGACCGCGTGGGGCCTGCGCCTGCAGGGCCTGCGGGGAATTCTGCAGGGGAAGGGGCAGCTGGGGAAGGTCCCCGCTGCCCAGCACAGGGAATAATCTGCTTCGGAAAGTAGGGACTGCCCTCGAGATGCGCGTCTGTGACTGTGGTTCACAAACACGTTACCCATTGCTCAGGATTGTACCGTAAGTCCTGGGGCAAGGCTCCAAATTCCGAGACCGAGCTCAGATTCTGAGTAGACAGAAGCCAAAGACTTGCTTCTTGATCCAACTGAGATTCGTTCCTCTAGCTCTAATTCCTTCGTTCCTTCGTAGCTCTAATGATACTTAGGCTAATCACTTCAAATTTACGAGCCTTGCCTTAATTCATGAGTGAGATTTCACGTGATAATGGCATCTTTGGTACAACGTTATTTCTTCTGGAAAGCTGTCATTAATCCTCCTAAACAAAAGAAATTGTTGTGTTGTTTGAAAGTCTCTGAATTATAACTATTCCCATTTAACTACCACTTTTTCAATGTCTAGATTAAGTGGCTATGCTTGTGGGATAGAGAAAAGCTTGCCATGGTCTGAAGGAAAAGGTTGATTGTATCTTTTTCCTATATGAAAATGGCAGAACAACCTTTAAATGAGCCAATGTTTTAGAGGCTTTGTCTTGTTTTAGTACTGACTCAAAGGTCATTTTTCGATGACTTAGTTGCAGAAGTAAATGTTTTGTTTCAGTAACAGGTCTGATGTGGACCGAAAGCTGTTTTACTAATTGGTGTGTGATACCATTGTTCTCTGTCTGCCCAGAAGTGAGGAGTCTTGTGGCAGGGCTTGCTGCAGTCCAAAGCAGCAGTCCTTCCAGCCCTTCCTAATCTAACACCACTGCTCCTCTGACTTCAGTCCTGTCCTCCATCTTAGCCAGACAGCAGAGAAAGCATTCTTTTTCTGTTCAGGCAGTTTTGCCAGGTTAGTTAACTAAACCACCTGGGACAGAAGAGTGGGGTTTGGTGCAGATTGTGTTTTTTTAGTAGCAGCAAGCCTAGCAAAGTAAGGCAAAGCTTCAGGTTAGGCTGAAATGTAATACTAGATGAGATCACTTGTTGTCAAGTTCCTGATTTGTTGATTCTTGGTACTGTTTCTTATAAACCTGAGAATCATCCTAAAGCTGGGAAGATAATAAATGAAACTTTTTTCTTACTTCTTTCATTTATTCAGTTACTGCTGCATCTGCTATTGCCAATATTGTGAAGAGTTCTCTTGGGCCAGTTGGTCTGGATAAGATGTTGGTGGATGATATTGGGGTAAGTAATGTTACATTAAGAAGTTTTAGGAGGATTTGTATTGCTGTGTAAAAGTGCTTCCCCTTAGTGTACTTCATAGGCCTAATGTGCATGTGCCTGCTTTTTCAGTGGTTCTGTGAGAGGTAGAAGAACTGTGATAAAATTGAGTATTGTAATGTGTGTTACATTGTTTTAGTTTCATCTATTTAGTTTCATCCATTGTGGTAGTGATTTCTGTGATACAGTTATTTCATTTCTGTAGGTACATTTTTGTAACCACTTAAAACACGGGTCAGATTGCAAGAAGTGAGTTTCACCATGGAAATCAGGTTTCACGGGTGCTGATTTGTATATCCTGGTCTCCACATTAGGAGAAATAACAAAAAAAAAAGAAATTCATAACAAAATTTTAAGCAATATTTTGTATTTTAAAATATTTCAAGCAACTGAAGAAAGTTTGTCATTTTCTAGGCTGATACAATAAAATACTATGTTGGAGAGATATCACTGTATAACTACTTATCCAGTATTTTCAGAATACTTGATGAATTTCCATAACATGAAGGCTTTTCTGACCAAAAGAAAGTGCAGATTCTGCACTGGTAACATTTCTGTTATTAGAATAAGACTTCTTTTTGGTATAAATAGTAATTTATGGACAATTGCAAGGAATAATTAATTTCTTTTTGTATGAATGTTATGAAATTCAATAATGAAAGTGTAATGTACCTCATATGCACATTTGATTTCTGAAAATTAGGACGTGACCATTACTAACGATGGTGCGACCATTCTGAAACTGCTGGAGGTGGAACATCCTGCTGCAAAAGTCCTTTGTGAGCTGGCAGACTTGCAAGACAAAGAAGTTGGTGATGGGACCACCTCAGTGGTATGTAGCAGGTTTTACAGGCAGATACATCAAAAGTCAGTGTTCATATTTGGTATTTTCCATAGATGCTAGTTTCCCTATGCAAAGTGGTGCTCCAAAGGGAATTTGCTTACTTCTGTTTCATTCTTGGTATTTTTCTGTCTTGAAGGTTGGTGATAGAGGCTGAATTGAGGCTTTTAATTTTTAATGACTGCAAGAAGTGAAGTACCAACAAAAAGATACTGAGTATTGAAAACTTCCCTGATACCTTAGATACCTTGGTGGGGGTTGGAATTAGGTAGCTCTCAGCTCACATCAGAAACTTGTTTTAGTTCTGTGTTGCACGAGGTAGTTACTTTGCTTATGTGGAATGCATGTATTTGGTGTTTGTATTTCAAACAGGTAATTATTGCTGCAGAACTACTCAAAAATGCAGATGAGCTGGTGAAACAGAAAATTCACCCTACCTCCATTATTGGTGGATACCGACTTGCCTGCAAGTAAGAAGCTGATACAGTTGAATTTCTGCATTTTGTGACTGCATTAATACAGACCTTTTTGGCCCCGAGTGGAACGTGGTGGTTTGTTGCAGGGGTGGTGGGGTTTTTGTTGATTTGGGTTGGGTTTTCTTGTGGATTTTCTCTTTTTTTCTAATTGTATTTCTGTAATCACATAATGGAATGACAGTCACATTACTATCCTTGGAAAGCAATTTATTTTACCCCTTTGTTCCTCGAGGTAACATTTAGAGGAGCTAAAAACATGTAAGTTTTCATCTTTTTGTGGTTCTTTACCAGTGTATTTGTCTTTATATTCCAGGGAAGCTGTTCGCTACATCAATGAGAATCTTGTTATTAACACAGATGAGTTGGGCAGGGAGTGCCTAATTAATGCTGCTAAAACATCGATGTCCTCAAAAATTATAGGAGTGTATCCTTTAACTTGATCAAGTGAGTGAAGTGAGACTGGTTGATTAGAGAGCTTCAGTAGCTAGGCTAGAGTATCATTTGCAGCAGGTTTTATGAACATGATGCAGTATTGAAGCTGTTGTGTTTATAACAGGCATTTTTCAGATATTGTGACCTGGCATGGGAAAGCATGTTCAAATTCTTTCCGATTTATTTAAATCTGGGTTGGCACATCATGATAGCTTTTAAAGGGTATTGTTTCCTAAGAATTGCTTTGCTTGTTAGGGAGACTAGACAAAGAGTTGTGTGAATGGAAGAATGTGTTACAGAAGTACCTGGGGAGTGAATCCAGAGGAAAGATGCTTCATGGGCACAGAAAACCTGCATTTTTAGCTTTTGTGCAGACTGAACACAGGATATATATTTTTCTTCAGCAACAAAAGGTACATAAAATGCAGGTTTTATACTAGTCTGTTCTAATTTTCTTACCAGTGTCTCAGCTTTTAGAATGACTCATTCCTTTAAGATAATAGTGAGGAGAGCTAGCACTTTTGTGCCTTTCTTGGAAACTTAAGTTTGGGCACTGTCAGTTATTTCTGTTCATGGTTTGTTTTGGGTTTTTTTTTTTCCTTAAGCATAACACTAGTCTCCTTCTTCAGTTTTAACCTTAACAGCCTTTCAGTGATGGTGATTTCTTTGCTAACATGGTGGTGGATGCTGCAATGGCAGTTAAATACACAGACCAGAAGGGTCAGGCTCGGTACCCCATCAACTCGGTTAATGTTCTGAAGGCCCACGGCCGCAGCCAGAAGGAGAGCATTCTTGTGAACGGTTACGCTCTCAACTGCGTGGTGGGCTCTCAGGGTAAGGACAGGCTGTGTTTCTGAAACCTTCTGTGTCAGCTCAGTGCTCTTCATCTTTCTGCACTGCTCTTCTTAGTGTCTGCATTCGTTGCAAATCACGTGGGTTTTCAGTTCCAGACAATTAAACAAGAACACAAAATACTGCACTTTAACAGTGTTTCTTAGACTAGAGTGTGACAGCTAGCAGTGATCCACAAAGTGTAGGTGAGTTGCTCTGGTTTCCCTAGCTCAGTGTCAGCAAAGTAGCATTGTGGTCTGGTGGAACTTAAACGCTTCCCATGTTGGGAGCCAGTGCCAGGATTGTGGGGAACTGTTCAATTTAGCAGAGCTGTGCTGTGATTTAGGTGACTTAGAGGATGTGAGACTACAGGTCAGATTGTCATGGTCATTCGCATTTTGGGGCAGGGTATGTAAAAAGGTAACACAGGAAAGTCTTGATTGCCGTAGGGCAGAACTGGAGGTGCAGAAGCAAACACTAGAAATCTGAAATGTGCAAGTAACGTTAATTTTAATCTCTAATGTTGGCTTGATGTTCTGTTAAATCAGTTTAACAAATCCTTCTTGCTTATTTTTCCTCATCAGGTATGACCAAAAGAATAGTTAATGCAAAGATTGCATGCCTTGACTTCAGCCTGCAGAAAGCGAAAATGAAGCTTGGTGTTCAGGTTGTTATCTCAGACCCTGAGAAGCTGGACCAGATAAGGCAGAGGTGTGTGGAAGCTTGAATAACTGAGGCGGTGGGGTTTCACAGGCTTGATTTGGTCCCTTCAGTTGAGGTGGCTCAATGTAATTTTAGCTAAGTGCAGGAGGTAAAAAATGTTTTGAATATTAACATTTCCCAGCAATACCAAATAGTAATGGAAGAAGCCTTCACTTCTGGAGGCAGAACTAGTATTAAGTCAGTTTTCAAGAAATGCAAGTGTGTTTGTGCAGTGGTCCATTCTTGCAGAGCTCTGCATTAACATTTCAGGAAATGGGCAGACAGGATGTGATGGTACGTTTTTAAAACCTTTTTATAACTTTGACATTCATCTTTGCAGAGAGTCAGATATTACCAAAGAAAGAATTCAGAAGATCCTGGCCACGGGTGCCAATGTTATTCTCACCACTGGAGGTATTGATGATATGTGTCTGAAATACTTCGTTGATGCTGGAGCTATGGCAGTACGAAGAGTTGTAAAAAAGGACCTTAAGCGGATTGCTAAGGCATCAGGAGGTATGTCTATATCACAATAACTGGTTTATAAATTTATTCTTCAGAGTAGAAGCTGTTAAGGTATTTGTGAAGTGATTTTTAAGATACAGCTTCTTGACATTCAAGGTCAGGATGAGTTAAGCTGAGCCTCTTCTTTTTAGCTTGAATGTTGCTTTTAAGTGACCTTCATCAAAGTAGTATTGTAAGACTTGATTGTTGAGGATTTACAGTGGGAGGAGAAAAAGCTGCCTAGCACTGTGAAGATTGACCTCTTGTAGAAATACAAGCCATAATCTGTGTTTATTTAGAAGTCTTTATTATGCATGCATTCATAAGCCTCTGTTTAGATAGTTAAGTACATTGTTTAGCTAGTTCAAAATGAATAAAGAACTCCTAAATCACTAAATACATACTTTAAAAAAATCTGGTCCTCTACCTACTTTTATCTGTCCTTAAATGTGGAAGAAAAAAAATTTCCTTGTGGTAGAGCATGGGAACTTGTACTGGCTGTGAGAAAAGAAGTGCTGTAAAAGTTGAACAAAAGGAGCAGTCAGTTTATCAGTTGTAAGTACTGAAGTACTGAATTGCTGCCTAAGAACTAGAAGTGTTGTTTAAGAAAAATCTATTTAACACAGCTTTTATTTCTTTTGTCTTCTGTACACCTGTTCTGGGAAGTGGGCAAAGGATGATGTGCAGGAATTGAGTGTTAACTTAGCTTTTTTGGTTTTTTAAAGCAACCATATGTTCAACCCTTGCAAATCTTGAAGGTGAGGAGAGTTTTGAGGCAATAATGTTGGGACAGGCAGAAGAGGTGATTCAAGAGAGAATCTGCGACGATGAGCTGATTTTAATCAAGAAGTAAGGATCCTTTTAAAAATACACAGTTTTGTTTGTGTTCTCTACAAAGTTTGAGCTAAAATTCTGTTTATTTACTTCATGCTATCTAAGTGGTTGAAATAGTTATACACGTGGTAAAGAAGTTACACAGTAATCCAGCGCAAATTAGAGGTGAAAGTATTAGTATTTAATCTCCTTTGCTGGAGCTGGATACATTTTGTGAACTGCAGTATATGAGACAATCATATTGCTAGACAGTTTTTATGTAAAATTTTGTTTATAAACACATGTTTCTAAAATGGCTTTCCTTTAGCTATGGTAGGGGAGATAGGTACCATCTGAGTAATTTCATCTGAAAGTAGCATGAGCTAAATCTTTCCATTTGTAGTGAAAGACAGCGTTCATTGGTGCTGCTGGCACTGCTGTCTGGTACCTGAAGACTTAAATATCAATTCATTTAACAAGAACATATTTTGGAAAATAACTTTTCACTGCTTCAGTGTCCTTCTGGGTGTTCATGTTCCTGAGGTGTCACTTGTGAATGAAACACTGCCCTTGGCACTTGTGTGTCAGCTACATAGTGACAGGCTCTTTTAGAACACTGGCAGTCATTAGCTTACTTGAGGGCTGTGCAGAAGGGGTCTTTCTTACTATCTAAGTACACTTTCCCCTCTTTGATGGGAAAACATCTTGTTCATCACACTTTGGCAGGTAGCTTTCTTTAAAAGACTAAAATTCAAACCAGGTGCTTGCATGTTGAAAATTAAAATGGTGACTAAATTACAGTTATGTATCCTGCAAGGGGACATAACAGTGTCAAGATTTTTTTTTAAATGTTGAAATAACAAGGCTCAGCTGAACTCAGCTTTAGAAGAAAAAAATTAACCAAGAATTTTAATATAGATTCCATCCAACACAGCTGACTTCTGATTCCTTTTTTTTAGTACAAAGGCTCGTACTTCAGCATCAATTATCTTACGAGGAGCCAATGACTTCATGTGTGATGAGATGGAACGATCTATACATGATGCCCTCTGTGTTGTCAAAAGGGTTTTGGAATCCAAGTCTGTTGTCCCAGGAGGTGGTGCTGTAGAGGCAGCACTTTCAATATATCTTGAAAATTATGCAACCAGCATGGTAAGTCTTCCACAACGAAGCAGTGGTGTGTATGTGTTGGACTTGAACAATGAATCTCCAAGCATTTATTTTCATCTACTAGAAGCAGTTTCTGTGGTTCATGAAAACCTAATCATTTTACATAATCTAAGACAGTTCTTGAAAATGAAGGATATAAGTTACCTCTTTCTCTGATAATTGGACTGTATGGTTCTTTGACCCAAACACAAGTTTTGCATGTGGAAACCCCTACCTATTGGTGCTGTTCTTGGTTGTGGCTGTGTTGTTTCCTCTTGTTGTAGTTATTGGTTTGAAACCTTTTTTTCCTCTTTCTAGGGATCGCGTGAACAACTTGCAATAGCAGAATTTGCAAGATCTCTCTTAGTAATTCCAAATACTTTGGCAGTAAATGCCGCTCAGGATGCCACAGATCTCGTTGCAAAGTTGAGAGCATTCCACAATGAGGCTCAAGTCAACCCAGATCGCAAAAATCTGAAATGGCAAGTATCTGCCTGTTAGAAGGCTAGTAAAAGTGATGTGGGTTGGTGACCTAGAGGGAAAATGGTTCTCCCAGTTTACTGAACTGTGATTTGCATAGTAAAAAAAACCCCGCATGTTATCAGTGAACTCCTCTGCCCCTGCCCTTCCCTGGTATGTATGTACAAATTGCTGTAACAAATTAGTAGCTACACAGCATACTCCCAGCTGTATTTCTACTGTTTCTCCCTCTCCATCTGACAGCATTCCTCCTTTGCAGGATTGGTCTTGACTTGGTCAATGGAAAACCTCGTGATAACAAGCAAGCTGGTGTCTTTGAACCAACCATGGTCAAAACGAAGAGCCTCAAGTTTGCAACAGAAGCTGCAATTACTATTCTTCGAATTGATGACCTTATTAAACTGCACCCTGAAACTAAAGAAGAGAGAGGAGGGTGCTATGAGGATGCAGTTCAGTCTGGAGCACTTGAAGAATAACCTAGGCTTTATTTATGTTTGTTTCACTTACACTTCCCACTCTTATAACTAAAATGTTAATAAAACAAGTGGTTGAATGTTGCTGCTATTTTCCTGTGAACAAACTTAGTTTTTGAAAGCAAGCTTGGTCCTTGCACCGAGAATTTAGGCTCTAGTGTGTGTTAACTAACATGCCTGCAGTAACCACTGATCTCTGTCAAGTCAGTGACTGAGTGTCAAAAAGTAATGGTGTAAGCTTCTTTACTTTCAGGCAAGACAAACAAAATGTGAGCTCCATTATCAGAAGTTTATTAGTAAAATGTTTCAAAGCTAGTTCGCACTAGCTGTTCATTCATTGCCTCACATTTATCTCTCAACGCACATGGCTATTCCCATTCCTCCTCCTATACAGAGAGCAGCCACACCACGTTTCCCACCAGTTCGTTCCAGTGCATAGAGAAGAGTTACTAGCACCCGACAACCAGAGGCGCCCAGAGGGTGGCCAAGAGCAATAGCTCCACCTTGGACATTGATCTAGAAAAAAAAAAATACATAGTCAAGAACATTTAACTGGCTTAGCTGACTTTCAGCATAAATGACTTCACTGGGATCTAGCCCTTGATAATTTGTGGGCTTGAAACCCCTGACGCCATTTCATACAAGAAAATGCTTATGAGTGCAACAGCTGGTAATAATCAGTATTTCTTCTGCAAGGGTGCTATCTTCATTCTGAAGATAAGAGGTGAATTAAGAGAGAGAAGAGGGAAGAAGAATACCCATGCTTTTTGCCATCATTGAAAAAGTACTGTGGCAAATATATTTGCAGCAGCAATTTCAAATTGTGAATTAAATATACTTCAGCAGGTGCCTAGATTTCCATAAAAATCCACTGCAACAACATTGGAACTTGTTCAGCTGGGAAACTAGCAAAGCCTGCGGACAGAGCAGTGTGAGGAAATGCCTGCTGGGGCTCCCACCCTATTTGCTTGCACCAGAGGGATTGCAAGAGAGCTGTACTCACCCTTACAATCCAGATGCACAGAATGGGACAAGTTTGAATTATAGGAGGCAAACTAATGACAGCCTACAAATAAATTCATTACCTTTTCTAGATCTACTTTCAGTTCTTTCGCTATTGCAACAGATACTGCTGCAAAGGCTTCATTAATTTCAAACAGGTCAACTTGTTCCAGAGTCCAGCCGGCTTTGTCAACCTGAGAAAACAGTGCAAATAGGATCTTACTATCTTTTAGGTCTTAGCACCAGAGGAAGTTTTTCGTAAGTAGTTAATTGGGTGATTTGAAGCTACCACTTCAAAAAAGTTGAAGGAAATTTTTTTATAGCCAGTGTTGATGACAGAATTCTTGAAGACTACAGACTTTGGTGTCAGACAAGTCAGTACAATGAGCTGCAATAACGCTGGCTGCTCATAAAAATCTTAACTAATTTCACACATGTAGCGGTGGTGGTGCAATTGTGAGAATCAAACTACCTGGTGCCCTTACTAGAACAAGCACTGGATTCAAAAGCAGGCTTTAACAGATTAAAAGCAATTGTTTTAGGATACAGACTCCACTCCATTAGGGAGTCTCTACTTAACAAAGACTTACACAGGAAATAGTGAGGTGTCAGCCATTAGTGATCAGTGCCACATCTAATTTGGCCAGTCTCTCCTGCCTTTACATTGAAAGCTGCCACTTAAAGCTTTTTTCACAGGTGACTTTCTTGGAACATGATTTGGCTCATGTTTTCAGTTGAGAAACTTGTGATGCAATTGCCTACTCTGGTACAGGCTTAGGCATGCTTCACATATGTACATTTTTACTTCCACTCACTTTGTTTCTAACTAGCAATATTTTATCAGCAGAATCATCAGCAATGATATTTCACAATCGAGGCCAGCCATACTGGTGCACCTCCAAGGCTATAGTCAAGGAGGAGAGCCTTTTTCTACTAGATAAAGTAGACAGTATCAAGTATCCCATTCTTCTGGGAAAAGCTTAAGATACACTGTGTTATAGTCATTCTCCCTATAAAGTACTCTAAAATTCTGAAGTGATGAACATAATACATGGAAGATGCGAACATTTGATAACACATTAAAAAATTTATCACATAATTACAGAATATTCTGAGTTGGAAGAGACCCACGAGGATCACTGAGTCCAACTCTTAAGTAAATGGCCTATAAAAGGATTGAAACCACGACCTTGGTGTTACTAGGACCACGTTCGTCGAAGTAGTGTGCCCTTTGTCATAGTGTGTATACAGTTACAGGTACAGCTTGTCTGTCCCACAGTTTAAACTGTAACTATTCTATGCAGTTACTGCACTCTTCATTAAAAAAACAGTTTGAGATCTGGTAAGAAAAATCTTTAGCATTACAGTTCCTATTTTCTCCTCAAAAGCCACAGAACTTGGGTGAGTTCAAGGCAGACCTCCACACTGCCAGGACATTTCAGAGGTGAACAAAATAAGGCCTTTCCACAGTACTAAAAAAATAAGGAACATTTAAGCAAATATATTCTTAGCTCTTTTAATGCTCAATTTCATAGCTAAGCTTTGACAATTAATCAGCTGGGGCTGCCATGGGTTATGTCTAACCATACTAGAAAGCAGTATGGTACCAACAGGGCTGCTCACTGGGGCATTGAGAACCTTGTCCTGTAGACAACTGAGCACATCAGTGGGTACAGTAATGCTCTGAGCACATTAGATGGGGTTTTGGAATGCTCCTTCCTGTTTAGTTACACCTGAAAGGAATCCAGCTTGTAAGCTCCAAGCTTTTTGCAGGCCAAACTGAAACACAAAGGGCACCGTCCCATTTGCTAATGCAGATGACACTTGGTGGCCCCTCCCTCAGTGTTGTACTATTGCAAATACAATCAGGCAATGATCTGAAAATTAACCTGGCCAGACACAGCATCAGAAACATATCACTGAATTAGGTTAGTTACTCACACCCCTGAAATTTCATCTTTAGCCCCCTATGTTATCTGGGTACTCTTCCACAAACCTGACTAGTTTATGCTCTAAAGTCCATTTATACACATGTGCATTTGGGTTTTCTTTTTCCAACAAGCAGGTACTAGCCTAGTAGCACAAGGATTCCTAATCTTATATACTACACTATTTGGAGTCTTTTTTTCACATAGCCTACTTTTTTCCTACTAAGTTTTCTTTAGAACAGGGCAAAACCAAGACATGGCCAGAAAACAAAAAGCAATTAAGACCAAGGGTTTTAACATACTAGATACATAGGTAAGTAACTACTTACAGCTTTCCTTATTGCTGAAATGGGCCCAACTCCCATAATAGATGGGTCTATACCAGTTTGAGCCCAAGATACAATCCGAGCCAAAGGCATAAGACCTCTCCTAGCAGCTTCTGATTTCTTCATTAGGAGAACAGCTGCAGCTCCATCATTTATACCTGTGGGATAACAAACAACTTGTATGTATTTGTTGGACTTTATGACTTTTACTTTACCACTTTCTCCTGATTGCTTAAAATCCCAATCTAGATAAAACAAAAATCACAAATCATTTATTTGGTTTATTTCAGTACTGTTCATATAAGCCAAGTCTGTTCTCTGCCACAAACACTTGAAACTATATTTCTATAAATGTGACACATTTGTGATGCTATTTGGAAAGCAGAAGGTGGAAGAATCAATGTACAATCTGAAAAAGAAGTACATCAGATTTGTTAGGCAGGCTTTGGAAGGGGCAGCATAAGGATACAAGAAGATATTTAAAAGCTGGTTGTGGCAGTCCTACAGGAGTAACCATTTCAAACATGAATCGTTAAGTTTTACATTGTCTAGACCTGCAGTGTCAGAAACCGTTAATTTTAAAAGGAGATATTCTTTCCAGCCTACCAAATATTGCTGTTATTGTCCAAACTCTAGTATTGTTTCACAGAAAACAAGGAAAGAAAAGACAACTCTGTAAAGAAATCCTCCACCACATCTAAAATGGAGTCCTATCTGCATTTTCAATCACACTGCCATTTCCTGCAAAGCAGCAAACACACAGCAGTCACACCCCTTGCAGAGACTCTGCCTTGAGCCACAAGCAGCTCCTGTTCTTTTCCATTCCATGTAGGCCAGTTGGACCAACCTGAAGCATTAGCTGCTGTTACTGTTCCAGTTCCATCTGTCAGGAAACAGGGCTTTAACTTTGCCACAGTTTCCAAGTTGCTTCCATGTCGAGGGTATTCATCTGTTTTAACTTCTATAGGACCTGCAAAACAGAGCATTATGCTCACAGGAGGGTCTAATCACACAAACACATCTCCAACAGAAAGACAGCAACATGCAGAGTGGGAATAGACACCATATTCCTTTCGATCAACAAGGCATTCTTACACTGGAGACAGCTGCCAACTCAAGGCAGTTTAACAAATGGATGTAACCCTCCAGCTCCTTCTAGCACAGCAGACAGCTCCGGTTTTCTGAGACAAACACTAGCAGCTAAAATACTGTCTCGTTGTGCAAAAGTCAGTATTGTTCTTTCTGTTCCTAACCCAAGAGCTTCTCTTTCAGCAGCAGGCTATATTTCAAATGATATTTCTAGTAATCTTGTTACAAAGAGTAGTCAAGTATCATTAAATGTTATAATCTAAACTAGTATCATGAAATAGTATCCCTCACAGATCTAAAGAGAAACATACCCATTATATATAACTTTACTACATAATTAACTAATACCCCTAATTATTGTCACTCTGTATTTTACTAGATGGGCAAGGTTTGCCAGATGAATATGACTGGTTTAATTTTGCTGCAGCAGGAGTCTTAAGAAAATTAAAAATACTGATTTTGGTACCATATCCAAGCCTATGTTAAGTGAGCACTTTGTCTAGGTTGTTATTCTAAATCAAATAAAACACACTAGTAGTATTTGCAGAAAGCTGCATTTAGATATTCCACATTGCATTGCTTCTCTCTTATTTAAAATATAACCACTGAAAGCTGAAAAAGAGAGCAACAGGCTACACACTTACAAAAAGGCTATGTAAGTGGGAAACCATCCACAGATTACAGGAAATAGATTACAGCAGAAAATAGATTTTTTCCTTAAAATCAGCTCTCATTATCCATTCACACCTACCTTTTTTAGAAGGTACAAGAACAGGAACAATTTCTTTTGTAAAATAGCCAGCTTTCTGTGCTGCCTCTGCCCTGTTTTGTGACTGTACAGCAAGTTGGTCTTGTTCTCCTCTACTGATTTGCCACTTCTTGGCCACATTTTCAGCTGAAAAAGGAACAAAATGCAAACCACCATCAGGAAATGCCAAAATTTTAAGTTGCAGAAATGTAAGCACAAATGTAGTCATTAATGTTTGCTATGGCAAGCAGCTGAGTTTGTTGAACCATTTTCATTCCAATTTCCTCATTTTGTTTACTCATGATTTTCTATAGTATTTTCACTTTGAGGATGAAAATTTTTGTTCTGAAAATGGAACCTCCTCGCAGATGATATTATCAAACTAAATACAAATGCAAACAAACTTTTGTAGTTTATTGCTTCTCTGAATTACTATGCTCAGATCTCTCTGCAGCCACTTCCAGGAAAGGGAAGAGTTCTGAAGTCACTCTGTTTCATAAGCAGGGTCTGGAAAAGCAGTTGGCTGACCATCCTACACAGGGTGCAATAACCTGACCCCGCATATCCACAGGACACTTTACATAACTCCCGCCCACTGTAAATCTGTGCTCCTAAATGCTCCAGTTACATACAGGGATTATTTTATTTGTATTTTTTCTGAAATTAAATTTCTCAGATGTTGAAGAGATGCAGAGAGATTAGCTCAGACAGAAGAAAAACCCAGAACAGTAGTTTTACAAAGACAAAATGGAAAATGCCTTCAATGCCTTTCAATATTACATATTTCTTCCTTTCTTTCTTGTTCATAACTACAGCATAAAGACAGCTTGAAACACATTATTTGTAATTTCAGATTCCTGAAATTTCCTGTCAGTGAATTCTTTCAGTTGACCATTCCATTTTATGGACTGTCATCACTTACCTGTTATGCCCATGTGATATTGATAAAAAGCATCTGTAAGACCATCAAGGATTATAGTATCCTGCAAGGAAGCCTCTCCCATTTTCACCCCAGCTCGCATATGAATAACATGAGGAGCCTGCAAAAGCAAATTTTGAAAGGAGTGAGATGTTTACATCTCTATACACAATTCAGACAGACCATTGAAGAGACACACTGCTACCTGGTAGCTGGAGGTACCCATCCCAAATCCTGGCAGTGTCTCCAGCTGCCCACTCTGCCTGTCCCTCCAAAGCCTCCCAGCTGGCATGGCATTCGGCCTGTGCACTCCCCTGGTAGCAGATCACCACACTGCAAGTGTTATTTCCTCTCCACAGACCAAATCTATAATTCCTGGGGCCACATGGCTGTGGCTCTCTCATCCTACTAGCCTGCTCCAGGTAGTTCCCAATTGCACTCTGCTGTCAGGGAATGTCAACATCACTCTCAGCACAGGCAGCTGAGCCCTGGCAGAAGAGGCCATCCATTTCTTGGGCATCAGATCACCAGCTCAGACCTGTGACTGAATACAGCCTTGGGATGAACACCTTGAAATAAAACTGCTCTGCTTTCTTTCCAAGCTCGAGTTGCTTGGCGAACAGTAACATTTTCAGTTATTCCTTCTCTGGGCTTCTTGAAATGGAAAAATCCTGTCTATTGCAATCTGTCACAGGCAAATCATTCACCGCAACAGGGCTAGGTGGAAATGAAAACAGAATTTTAAATGCAGTGTGTGATTGCAGGGCACCTTTTCAGTAGCTGCAGTATGAAGAAGTGTTTTTCTTTTTTTAAAAGAAGCATGCTGCTGAAGTCAACTGCTGCATGTGTAAATTCATTTGCAAGCACAGCAAATGACCTTTCGATCTGCCTCCAGGTGCCAGCCTGGAAGCACAGGGTTTCAACATCGGGCTCATTGCTCCCAGTACGTCAGCACAACGGGAGTCTAACCCTGTGCTTTACCTTGCTCATGCTTTCCATGCCCCCTGCAACCACAATGCTGGAGTCTCCTGTCAGTATGGACTGAGCAGCCAGGCACACCGCCTTCAAGCCCGACCCGCAGATCATCTGGCAGCTCCAGGCGGGCACGGAGTACGGGATTCCTGCAGCCACGCTGGCCTGCCGGACAGGGTTCTGGCCAGCACCTGCGGGAACAGGCAGCACTTTGCTTTTGTCTGTTCTTAAAAACACAAATGTCCTCCTTGTCACTGTTCACAACAACAGCCCGATTCAACAAAAATTTAGAGCTCGCTCCTACTTTTAGGTGGTGGGTAGAGAAGTGCTCAGCAATAATCTATAAACAGAAACCTCTCTCATTTATATTGATCAATAAATACCTGCTACTGACAGTTTTATATCTACAACTCTGCTTTTGATGTCAAGTCAGAGGAAACACTATTTCAGATCAGCCCTAGGCTGTTGTATCTGTAAGATGAGAATCATTTAAATTGCTACTTGCTGAAGAGTTCGTTTTTGACATCTCTTGTACATCACCAGCAGTTAACTTTCCCTGAAAGTTTATATGGAAACCAAAAGCACAACTATTCACAGATGGACCTGAAAGCTTCCAGTCTTTGTTGTAATCCTGATGGAGATAATAGGAGCACTATATTCAAAGAAAACAGTCTTCATCTGCATCTCCCAAGGCTAAAGCTCTTTGTACACAAATAAAAGAAAAAGGAGAGCACATCATTCAGCAAGCTAAAAATATAGAGGAATCTGAATCATCTTTAAGACAAAAGTATGTATTTCCTTCCTCTGTTTAAAATACAAACCTGCTTACGATTCTACTGATTAAACATTACCCTGGAAAAAGCAGGAGCAGGTTAAGAACAAGGAATTCACTGCCAGGTGCATTTTCATTAAATCAAAATATTTGTCACCAAACAAGTGGCATCAGAGATCTTGCAAATAAGAGGTCCTCCTGCAGATAAACACAAATGCAGGCCTAGCCCTTAAAATCTCAGAGTTATCATTACTTAGGATGTAAATTTAGAAGCTGAGATGATCAAGGTGAGAAGGATGCTGTAACAAATAAAAGAAACTGACATTCACACATACACTGTTGGTTACTTCAGGGATTAAAAACCCGAACTATACCCCAATAACATCCTTCCCCAAAACCAGTCCTTTCGGTCACCCAGCGCATACGGAGAAGCAGCCACGATGCCTCTCAAGTCCTTTGTTAAAGAGCCGTGTTCCCAACAGCAAGGGATACCGTCCTGGAAGGTGAAACCTGAGCCGCTTCAATGGGACAACCCCGAAAAGATGCGGCCGCGGAGGGGGCGCGCCCGGCCGTACCTGCGGTGAGCACCTGGCCCAGGATCACCTCGGACACCTCCTCGGGGGCCAGCCCGGCCCGGCGCAGCACCTCCCGGATGGCGGCGGCGCCCAGCTCGTGCGCGGGCAGCGACGACAGCCCGCCA
>VXBR01006257.1:314771-369528 GCA_013400215.1 Cisticola juncidis | reverse complement strand
GGCGTTTCGCCCCCGCTCGATGTGAGGAGGAGAGCGGCCCAGGCAAGCGGAGTGCGAGGGGCGCGGGGCCTCCGCGCCGCGGGCGGGAGGTGAGTGGCCTTGCGAGCGCTCCGCCCCGGCGGGACGGACGGACGGACCAGGCACCCCGGGGTGCCGGACCCTAGCAGCGCCTCCATTCCTCACCTGGGGCGCGGGAGGGAAGAGCGGAAGCACTTAAAGCCATTTTGTTCGAGGGCCCGGAGCCCGGCCTGGCTGCGCGGCCGGGAATCTCCTCCCCTTGCCTTGGGCTGCAGCCGGCCGTGGGAGCCGCGTTCGTCGCTTCCCTTGTGGGAGAGGAGCGAGGGCGGCGGGGCGGGCGCTGCCTGGGCCGGGGGGCGGCCGCAGCAGCTGGGTCTGTCAAACACCTGCGGCTGCGGCCCGCGGCGGGGGGCGGCACCCCCGCGGTTGCTGAGGCGAGTGTGAGGGCTGGCCCGTTACGAGGCTACTGTGAAGCTTTTCTTTTTAAATATCAAAAGGCTAGTCAGTACGAGAAAGACAAGGAGCTACTGGAGGGTGTCCAGGGAAGGGCCACAAAGATGGTTTGGGGTCTGGGATATTTGCGTTGTGAGGAGAGACTGCGTGAGTTGGGCCTGTTTACTCTAGAAAAGAATAGATCGGGGAGACTCTCATCAGTACATACAAATATCCTAAAGATGAGTGCTGTTTTAAAGTGAATGGTGTCAGACTCTCTTCAGTAGTACCTAGCAACAGGACGAGGGTCAGTGGCCGTAAACTAAAATAAAAGAAGTTTCACCTCAACATAAGGTAGAACTTTTTTACGTTGAGGCGACTGAGCACTGGAGCAGGCTGCTGTGGTGGCGCATTCCCTGTTAACTCCTTTCCAGGCTGTAGTGTGATCTGAGAAGTTTTTGAGCAGTCTCAAGCACACTCATTCGGGACAGCTGCCCAGGCAGGTCACGGAGTCTCCCTCTCTGGAGACAGTCAGAACCCACCTGGACACGTTCCTGTGTCGCCTGCTCTAGGTGACCCTGCCTTGGTGGGGATGGGGGCGGTTTTGGACTACGTAGTTGCCAGAGGTGCCTTCCAATCCTAACGAGTCTGTGATTCTGTAAATTATATGTTTGTATATATATGCACACACATAGGTGCTTTGGGAACTGGGAGCCCATACTGGGGTTTTCCCCATGGAGCTCTTCAGATTATTAAAATAACTTTCAGTTCAGGTATGACAAGTAAAGCCTCCTACCTGATTCAGTCACCTTTGTTGGTGTTTTTGATGTTTAAATTGAGGTGTTTAAAAACTGTGTTTTATAAACGTTGTAGGAAAAGGTATATGGACTTCTAGCAGAGTTACTAAAATTAACATTTGCTTTCCCCATTTCACATCTCTTTTAATTAAAACTTCCATAGAAACCTAAAACATTGATTTTTCCTAAAAATTCTTTTAGTGCCTGTGACAACATTATTCTAAGTATGGAGTATGGTTTTATGTTGCTTGTTGCCAGGAGCAGATATGCAGCAGGAGTGGTGTGTGGCAGCCACTGTTTCTGTAAAATCATGAAAGTGCTTAGTTAGGATAGTACAGTTAAGCTGTTCATAATATAAATCATAAAATGCAATTGTGGTTATTCCAGTCAGCTATGCAGGAATGTTGTTTACATTGATTCTTTTTATTGTGGAAAGTGACACTTCATGTTCTTGCAAGGTATTTCTGATATGGGTAGGAGAGAGATGATCTCTTTTAGAGGAGAGCTGAGTGATATGAAACATCTCTTGATGCACAGTGCTTGAGAAGTTACTGTATTAGATTCAAAGAATGAACATTTCTGTTGCAGTTGTTGTCTGTAGCATACAGACTGACCTGTTCGTTAACAGAAAACCAAGGCAGATCACTGTGACAGTTGCTGTAGCCAGCCTGGCGCTGCTGATGTTTCTGAGAAACATGGAGCACAACGAGAGCAGTATACAGCAGTATTAAATGCTTAAGCTTCTGCTAAGTTACTCCAGATTCCCAAAAAACTGTTGCAGGGCAGTAGTAGGGTGAAATTCATATGTGTGGAAAGAGCACTAAGTGTTTATCTGTGGATGTTATCAACCTAACTTTTCCAGAATAGCCTACAGAATATTTTTTGCTAGTGTGTTTTTATTTTTCAGTGTGTGATTCTGTCATGGCCAGTGATAACAGGTGGCAGTAAGGCAGTAAGTTTTGTAACACAGTGGCCCATAACTTCAGTCTTTCATGCTCTTGTCTGAAAGCAAGAGGTGGTTTTGTAAAGGGTGATGTGCTGGGTGTGGAGGTTAGAGTAGCCTGGTCTGGTGCTGGAATTTTGTGTGAGGTGTGGAAATGTAAGGTTGACTGCCTTTGAATGGAGCATCAACCTTTGATTTCTTTAGTCATGATTGTGACAGCAATCATATGTTTGTAATTGCCCGTATGCTGCAGCAGGGGTTACAAGCCAGTTCTTTGGGGATAAGTTCACCTTTTTTGGTATTTGTGTGCTTCTGGTATTTTTGAGGAACACACACATAACGACTTGACATGTGTGCACCATTTAATCAGTGTTAGCTGTATTTGTGTGTGACGCCTGAAAAGTATGTTTCTCTCTGTCAGGAACTTAACGCTAGCTGAGATCTTCAAGACTATTTCCAAATTCCAAAGGAGTTAAAAATTCTGAAAATCTTTGGAAAAATTACAGTGAGGAAGGTAGGCAGCCTAAGTACAGGGGTCACAAGCATTCCTTCTGTAATCTCGAGCTGGGCACTGGCAATTTGTATCAGTAGCTTCTTCTGCTGTATTTTATATGTAAGTTATGTTTTTGTTAAAACAGGCTCAAATAAGGAGCTGCATGCAGAAGTTCAAATGCTTGAGTAACTTCTTGAGTGGGAGGAAAGGGGGTGGCAGTGGAGGGGACCTCTTAGTTTAGGGAAGCACTTTCGTGCCTGTGTGTTACTAAGCCTAGCAACAGGAAGCTGCCATTCATTAGTGAGATGCTTCTACTGAGTGTTTTCTTTCTGTGGGTTCTAATGTCAGTATTTATTATAGGAAGGGAGGGTAAGTGTTGGTTGTTTTGTTTGTTATTAACCAGGACGTTGTTTGCTAGGGTACCGTGTAGTTGTCAGTGGTGTCAGTTAGTGCAGGTTGAAAAGGCTTTGCTTCATTGGAATGTATTTGCTTGTCTTACTGACCAACAGTTTTAGGATTTGAAAAAGTTAAATTGGTTCATCGAGTGTCATTGTGAAAATACTAAGGTAATCCATAAAAATCATTGAGAAAATAGAATATCTACTCCTTAAGAGCATTGGTTCTTTAAAGCTAAGTGTTCACAACCAAGGAGTTGAGACATCCTTTCCCTGGTACGTGTGCAGTAGCAGCTTTACAAGCTTGTTACTCCTAATATTGTATGCAACCTTTCCACTGGAAAGCATATTGCAAAGATGCATGCCTCTAGCAAACCTTGCATTTTTTACTTGAATGCCTGTAAGATTTAGAAACTCAGTATTTTTTCCTTAATCATAGTTGTTGAAAATACAGTGTATTATGCTTTTGAGGTAAGGAAGCATGTCCTGTAACTCAGGGCATTGTGAATATTTAACCTAGAAAACGCAGTCCTCTAGTTCTCTGTATGTACTAAAGGAATTCTGTTTGATGGCCTGTCTAAGCCATTTATTTTACATCTTACTTTTCCTGAAAATATTCACATGGGTTGTAAAATAACAGTACTTCCTGTTTACTAGAATCTTAAAGAGAATAAGTACTTGCAAGAACATGTTGTAATGTTCACAAATGATTCTTTTTAATTCTCAAGAGGATGAGCAGTAGTGTAAATTGCTTTCTTCAGACCCTGTTTATCCTTTATCTTGTAAAATCCAATGTTATGTAGATGTAGACATACTAAATGTCAGTTGGATACAAATTTGGATAGTTTTGATTAGTTAAATACAAAGAATTGATTACCGATTGCTTTTTACAAAGTTTGAGGTAACTTTTAGGAAAAAAGCAATTGGCTATATCTAGATTACAGAAGCAAACATGTCATAGTGTTGTTTTGTACCCTGGTGCTACATCGTGTGGAACCAACATTTTGGTATTGTAATATTGCAGACTAAAACAATTCAGGCTAGAAGTACAAGTTTCTGACTTGTTCAGTGTTCCATTTACACTGGAAACTACACTAAATAAAACTCTTTTTTTTTTCCTCTCTCTTCAGCCTTCACAATGACGAATGAAGAACCTCTCCCAAAGAAGGTATGTGTAAAATTACTTGTGACTTCACCCTTCCAGGTAATCAGGACAGCTTGATAAGTTATACTTTCCTTTTTGCTTCATAGGTTCGCCTTAGTGAAGCAGATTTTAAGGTTTTACCTAGAGATGAGCTTATCCTAAGGTAATGTAAAAAGTGTTTTTTCCGTCTTAACATTTTAGTGAACTGCCCATTGGAAGATGTGTGAATTTACTCCTCCACTGTTTTTTAGCATGCATGTTCTGAAAAACAGTTTTATTTGTTTCATGATGCATCTCTTCTGTAAAGTTCTCCTCTTGTCTCAAATATTTTTGTTTTTAGTTTGGGAGGGAACACTTTTTCCCAAGAGGCAAAATCCTTAATAGTATTCTGTAAAACATGAGTATGAGTTGGGTTTTTTTCCCACATGTAACTATAGAAGATATGGTTGCTTACATTCCTTGATAGATAGCAAGTTATTTTAAACATCAGAAAAATGCCAACTCTTTACTTCTCCAGTACTTTTTACACTTTCTCAGTCAATGCAGTTGTTTTCTCAGCATATTCAGATATTAATAGAAAAATGTTACAATTATGTTTTCATCGCCTAGAACTTGGAGAAGGAAGAACCTGGCCATCTTTTTCACTTTTTAGAGAGCTTAAGTGTCACTACAAAACAATTATAGAAAATCCTGTTACACACACCACCTACTTAAAGAAGCCACCCCAAGCCACTTGTCTCTCTATGCCTGAATTTCCTGATTGATAAACTAGGAGCTATCCAAGCTAGCCATGTATGGGCCATCTGTTTATCTGCTGGAGTAGTCCCTGCATTTTGGTAAACATTAGTTCTTGGCTTCTTGTACACTGAGTTATTAGCAATCTTAGGGTCTCATGGTAAGTTTTGCTGTTCCATAAAACAAAGACCAATTGTGTAGAAATATGTGGTTACATATGCAACACTTACTGTACATGGTGATCAGCTACCTTCCCTTCTGGGTAAATTATCCTGCTAGCTGCTTTTGGGGTGAATTTTTTTCAGGGAGTAAACACAGTCTGGCTCCATATGTTTAAAACTGGTTTCTGTCTGCCTCTGAGTATCCAGTCTTTTGCATTGTCAAGAAAAATGTATTTAAACAGTAAGAAAAAGCCCTTCTTTCATAAGTGGTTTTGGCCTTGTGATCCTTTCTATAGAAATTTCTGTACTTGAGATTATCTCTGGCAGTAGTAAACTCTTAAGTCTCTAAAGCTGTGCCCTTACTTCTGCGATAAAATCCATGTGAAAGTTCCAAAGCACAGATTCTGTGCCACTTGCTTTCTGACTGATAGTGTGAAAGCAAAAAGAGGCTGTCAGTTGTAATCAGTTTCTGTAAATTGCAATGATTAGTTACTGCCATAGAAGAGATGAAGTTCCAGCACATATTCTGGAGAGAATGTGATGGAATACACCCAAGGAGATAAAGTATGTCAGCAGCTCACCTGTGTTAAGAGGCAGAAGGGAATTTGCTAATGGCAGCTATGTTGCTATTGAATCATCTTAGTGTGTAGAAAAACTAACATGCTCTCAAAAAGGGCACTTGTTTGCTTTAAGGAGAATAACTGTTCAATATACCCAGAAATAGAAATTTAAATTCCATTTGGGTCATATCCTTTATATTAGTTCTCACTGGTGAGTCTTTCAAACACTTTTTTTGTATGGGGGCAAATTACGGATTTCTTGTACATTCACCTGCAATTGTGATTTCACATAAAACTAGCAATTATTACACTGGCTACTGGCTTCATTTGTAGGCCGGAATAAAATATTATTATTACACGTATATTTTAATCAATGTCATTTCTATTACTTTGAGACACAGAAAAGCATATGTTGACCTCTAGATTGTCTTAAGATTTGGAATGTATTTTTTTTGTTTGTTCTTCAGTGGGGCAAATGCTTTTTGACACAGATGTGTGTAATCACCTTCTGGTCTTTTAGGTAAGAAGTCACCATTGCTGTCCAGTTGCAGTGATGAAATACATACATAGAAAAGATTTTTTTTTGTCAGTTTCTGTGTCAAGAGTCCCAATTTTACCGTTCTTTTCCATGAAGCACATAAATTAGGTTTGCTCATCTTAGCTTTAGTTGACTAAACATGAGCAGGACCAAAGAGCAGAGCCTTTTAATCTGACCTCGAATTTCTGGTTGTTTTATGACTTGTGGACTCAACTTAAACTTTCCCCTCTTTAATGCAGTAGTTACTTAGCTTGACTGTAGGAGCTTCTGAGAGAAGGAAGAGCCAGGAACACAGTGAAGAAATGCTCTGTGGATCACTGCTAAAACTCTGATCAGTGTTGCCCTGATCATTTAGCTGAGTGGTTAGCTGGTAAAACACTGAAGCACTCTGATCTACACAAGCATTTCTGAGGAGGTACTGTGGTTTTACTAAACTTCATTCAACAGGAACTTAGAACCAGTCATTTTTGGATTTAAGGAGGATAACTATTCAGTATACCCAGAAATGAAAATGCCTGTGTGCAGTGTGTCTTAACCCCTAACTGCTTATTGTTTACTGTGAACCCCAAAGCTCAGCCTAAAAATAGGTGCTTCAAGAAAAAAGTATTTAGGACTTCATACTTCAAATTACCTCTATAAAGTCTGCTTAATATGTTTAGAGAATGAAGGAGGTTAAGTAACTGACATAATGCTGCTCAGTTACCTTCCAGTTCTTGTAAGACCCTAAGTGATCCCTTGAACGCAGAACAGATTCAGGAGTGTCCTGCCAGTTCTCCTGTGTCTGTTCCTGAATGCCTTTGCAGGTAGCACTTCAGTGAAGCTCTTCAGGTTATTAATTTTGAACCATCAGATTATGGACATAAACTGCCATATTGAATGGAAAGCAAACTGATGGGAGAAAAAGATGTGGCTTTTAGCCTTTGTCATTCTTCCCCTACTCAGATTCACCAATAAGCTGCTTTAGTTGGCTACAGGTGTGCTGGAAGGCGTAGTCTGGGGCAAGGATGTCTGGCAAGGGTCTGGCTGTGTTCCCTCCCAAGATCTTGCCTTTTCCTGGCCTGCTGGTGAGGGGGGAGGGAATGTTGGAAAATGTGCATTGATGATGTGTGAGCACGTCCTAGCATGTCCTGGTTGGTATGTTACCAACACCATTCTAGCTATGAGTGCAAAGCACAGCTCTGTGGGGGCTCCTCTGGGGAAAATGAATTCCATCTCAGCCAGACCCAATACAGGTTGCTTGAACTGCAAGAGTCTTCACCAGGTTTTTTACAAAATGCTGCATCTGAATAGTTGCATTTTCCAAAAGTGTTGGTAGGCATATGACTTGAAATCCGTGACAGAGCCTAGTGCCATCTAGGCTTTCTTTTCCAGGAGTTTGGTTCTTGCCTAAATACTAGCAGTTGTTGAGAGGGAACTTGGAGGTGTTATCTACAACATTCTTGGTGACTGTAGGCTACATGGTTTGTGGGTGGTTATTTTGGGGATTCTTTTCCTTTTTTTTTCAGATAGTGGTCTGGCACATCTGCTTAACTTGGGTTTCATGTCCTCATTTCATTTGCTCTGTGTATTGCTCCTGTTAGGGGAATGCGGGGGTGTCACGACTGATAGAATTACTGGGTTTGGCCTGTTAGGTGTAACTTAAAAGTGAAGGAGTCCTGTATATTTGAAGACCAACTGTTTATTGAATGTAATTTTTTAATGAAAAATTAGGGTCTTTTTTCTAGATTTGCTGTTCAGTAGACCCGTCCAGTTTTACTTCTGGGAGATTGAAGTCTCCTAAGCTAACATAAAATTTTTAAAAGTCAAATGGTAAAACTTCCTAGAGCAGAGAGATTAGTTTAAGGGTTAAGTACAAATACTAGTGCTTTGTTTTACAGAGCTTTGAGAGTTCATTCATGCTGTTGCCATGTTCAGCTGACGGGATGTAAAACTTTGTTATTGCTTGAGGGAAGAGATCTCATGTGTCCTTCTCCCAGTGATGTCGTCCTGCTTGCTGTTACAGCTCTCTGGTGCTTTTTAGACCCTTTAAAATGCTGTTTGAATGCACTAAATGGTCCAAATTACATAGAGGTAGATTTTATAGCTTCAGTTAAGTAGTGGTGTAGGTTAGAGAGTTAAAATAGAGCAGTTGTGATGAGTGTGGCATAAAATACATGTCAGGGAGAGAAGGTAATTGGAAGGAGGGAACAGACACTTTGTATAGTGGTAAGCTATTAGATTAACTTTCTTTATAATGTGCAGTTGTACTATCATGATGAAACATACATAGTTAGGTGCAGAGTACTACTTAAAAATCCCCGAACACCATGCTGTGAACTTTTTTCATAAAGCATCTTATGCTAAACTTTACAGCAGACTTTATTTTCTACTGGTCTGGTGGTTTGCATAAAATGCAGTGCTGTTTTTAAGTGATGTTTTTTGACTGCAGATGAATTGCCTAAATAAGGTGTTTTCAGAGTTATTCAACTGTTTGGCTTATGGATGATGAATATAATCAAGGAATGGTCTTAACCTGAATGAGCTGATACTACTGCTTAACTAGACTGCCATTTCTAGTGTTACAACACACTTTTGCTTGTCCTGTGTACTTGGTAACATACTTAATGTAGTATTTGTATCACAGTTACTGTTAAAAATTTTGTTTGAATTGCTCTGCTATGAGAATAAGATGTATATAGGGTACTTTACAAAGTAGCATTTGATCCTAATGTTTGTCTAAAAATAATTGATTTTTAAGATGTCATTTTTAAGTGCTGTAATGCACAGCTACCATTTTGTTCCTCTGAGATGCAAAGGAGATTTAACTATTTCCATGATTAAAAGCTCCTTTTTTAAAACTGGCATTGTCTTTTGTGCAGTTGTGTAATTCCCTCTTGACATTTTCTGATTATGGTATCAGTGTGAGCCCTGAAAGCTCAGGAATGAGCTGCCTTGATTTAATGAACAGAGCTTCAGAAAATTCTTTTTTTTTTCTCTTTATATCTGCAACAGGTGGAAACAATATGAAGCGTACGTGCAAGCTCTGGAGGGCAAGTACACAGACCTTAATTGTAAGTTATCCAGGTTTCAAAATGGTGCAAATTATCAGAATGCATAAAGCAGAGTGATAAGTAATATGTATGCTTTCTAAAAGCACTATAAATAAGAGATAACAATCTGTTATGTCAGTTACTTGTCAGGAAAAGAGCCCCTGGTTTTTTCTGCTGTAGGTTTTCAGCCTCTCCTAGCTTTACCAACTTCTTTTCTAGTGGCAAATTTATCCCACCATCTAAAAAGTTTTATTTTTGCATCTGTAGGGCACAGACTGCTGGGCAGGGGAAAGCATAACCCCATAAATAGGTGTACTTTCAGAATTTTACTATTAGAAAAGAAAACTTCATCTATCAAAATACTCCAGGAATGTTTGTGCCTTTGGTACTCGTCCAGGATTGTAAGACTGGGAGAGGAAATAATGTTTAGAGGTAAATGTCTAAAATGAGTTCCCAAGGATTATTTGATCTGATTAAACAGATTTGATTGTCATTCTTACATGGTCATTAAAACATGATCTTTTGGAAGATAATACGGGGAAAACCTCCTACTCTGAAATGAGAAAATATACACACATTCTGGAAGTGACTGAACAGCCAATCCTAAGTCACTTCTAAGGTTATGTTGGCAGCTAGAGATCGTGTATTTCCTGTTTTCCACTCACCTTTTGAGTCTAAATACTTAAAGATGCAATTGGAAGGGTATTTTTCTGTCAGTCCAAATGGATGTCCTCTCTTTTGCTGTTGTTACACCCTTGTTCTATTGCTGTCTCATAATATTTGGGATTTTGGAGAGACTAAAATATAGCAACAGCTAATTCCATTCACATCTCAAACTGTCTAAACACAGATAAAGAAGTTGTTTCAACATTCCTGGTTTCTTGATTTTGGAAACAGTACAGGCTGTAGTCAGTGTTAATGAATTATCTGCAAGAATTTATTTAGAAATCATTGTCCTGAAGCAATTTGTGATGTTCAGGTTGTATTTACAGCTGATTATTCTCAAGAAATTAGAAAAAAAATGAAAATCTAAATTATTCAAATTTTTAAGTGTTTTACATATGACAAATAGCAGAGTAAATGTATACACTTGGTATTGGGTTGCTTGCATGTGTTTTTGTGTGAGTAATTTGGAAATGTGCTGTCTTCTCTCACATTTCATATATAAATTCTCATAGATATCCATGGATCAGAATCTAGTTGTGACAGAATGTTCTTGAATGTCTTAATGTTTGCTCATGGAGTGTGGAGATGAGTTTGAGGATTGCCCATAAACAGAACTGTTGTAGTGATTGCAGATTGGTTTTTGCGAGAGTACAGACGTTCTTCCCTGACCTCAGCTTTTCTTATGCACCCCTGTGCAATTCTGACGCCCCAAGTTTCAGACTGCAGGTTGTAATAACAGTTGGTTAAGCAAGCAGTTTAAAAGTGGTTTCCTATATAAACATGGAAACATCTTCAAAATTTTAGTGAGTCTTAAAGAAGGACCAGGAGTATGGATTTAAAGCCACTTGTTGTCAAGCTTTTCTAATACTTAACGATCTTTTGGGTTTTGTTTATGCTAGTTACAAACATAAGAACAAAAAGCGTAACTGTTTGACTTTTGTTTATGAATTTGGTTTTTAGATTCTTTCAGCTAGCTTTTAAAAACGTCCCTTGAGAGGGTACTATAAAACATGCTTTCTCTGTGTTGTTGCTTGTGTTAGCTAATGATGTGACGGGGCTGAGAGAGTCTGAAGAGAAGCTGAAACAGCAACAGCAAGAGTCTGCCCGAAGAGAAAATATTCTGGTGATGAGGCTGGCAACTAAGGAACAGGAGATGCAAGAGTGTACTGTAAGTATTTAGAAAGGATGAGTGTGTTCAGACTTGAAGCAATATCAGCTGTTGAGCCAGTACCTGTGTGCTGTGTTTTTTGTGTATGTTATACCATCACATTTTCTATGTTTAAAGACATGGCAGGGCACTTTAGCTTTCATTGAATTAGTAAAGATCACATCTTAAAAGTTTGGGGTTTTTTAAATTTTAGTTATTTTTGTTGATTTTCAGCAGCAGTTATGATTGGAAAGGCTTTTACTTCAAGCAAATTCTTGCATGTGCCATCCTTTACTCTCATCTAGCATTTATCTGTGATGCATATCTATAAAAATGTTACTTCTGAGTATCATTAGAGTCAGGAACAAATAAAAGTATAAGGATATGATTGAGTTTATTTGGTTTCATTTAGGAGGTTTTAGGCTGATACTCGCGTGCCTTTGGATAACATGGTATTTGTAAGCCTCTGTGTGTTTGGCGGGGTAGGAGATGTTACTGACTTGTTCAAAGTTCTTTTGAAATTTGCCAGATCTGCTTAATTTGTAGTGTTCCAAATACATGTTTTGTTGATCTTTGTTTCTCTCACCTTTATTTTTGGCCATTTTCTGTGACTTTTACATCGGTGTTTAGTTTTGATTTCTTGGAAACTCTCTCATTTTGGATTACCTTCTTAACATAGTTTTCATTCTGCTTGAATCTGGCAGTTTCTGAGACAGTTATAAAAAGCTTATGGCTAGTTTCAGTAATACACTCTTCAGAGCTTCTCTTATGAAAAATGTGTGCAAAACTAATAACAAGTGTTGTAGCTTTCTTTTGCTTTTTAAATCTTCCTTTCTTTTTTGCCCAAAGTTTTTCAGAGCTGTCAGGTATAGTAGTGTGACTGAACTCCATACACAGTATTTTACCTGCTCTTAAGACCATAAGATCACTTTAGTTCACAGTAAATAGTGTTATAAACAGTATAAGCTTACTTTGCAGTGGCAAAAACAGAGCCCAGAATCACTGAGATTGGAAGAGACTTGGAGTTTCTGGTCCAGCCTGCCTGTTCACAGCAGGGTCAGTTGGACCAGGTTACTCAGGACTGTACACTGTTGGCTTTGAAGCATCTCCTGAAATGGAGACTCCAAAACTCTTGGTGACCTGTGCCAGTGTTTAACCACTGGCACAGTACATTTGTTTTCTTATGTTTAAGTGGAACTTGCTGTGTTTCAGTTTGTGCCCATCACCTTCTGTGCTTTCAGTGGGCACCGCTGGCTTTGCTTTCTTTACTCCCCTTCAGGTATTCATGCACATTGGTAACATCCCCTGAGCTTTCTCTTCTCCAGATTGAGCAGCCCTGGTACTCTCAGCCTCTGCTTGTGTGTCCCCTGCTCCAACTCCTTAGTCAGCCTCACAGCCCTTCTTCACTGGCCTCACCCTGATCAGTCTGTGTGTCTCTTGTACCGGGGTGTCCAGATCTGGACCCAGCACCCCGGATGTCTCCTCAGTGCCAAGCGAGAGGAAGGATCACCTCTCTCAGCCTGTTGGCAGCACTCCTGCTAATGCAGCCCAGGATGCCAGTGAAGGCTGTACTGCAACCCTTCCCTAGTTGTAAGGCTACTGTATTGGTCCTGCTTCACTTGTGGAATTTTACTGATAAATTCTGCGGTCTAGAACAGCAGTAATAACAGGTTTTTTACTTTAGAATTTCTAAGCATAGAATGAATAAAACAATGAATACTACAAATAAATAAAAACAAACAAAATTTTCATCAACACCAAATTTCTGTGTACTATATTTGCCTTTCTTCCTTCCTTGACGTTATAAACTTCAAGTATTTAATGCTTTTAATTTGACAATGTCATGAAGACTGTAGGGTTTTGGAGTGCACTTTGTTAGATGTTTATAGCTGCATAATCTTTCCAGAACATCTGCTTAGAAGAACTTCTGGAGAGCTCTTATTTTCAGTGTACTTTTAAAAAAAGAGTGGGTAACAACCTACTAAAAAAGAAACAGAAAAAGAGACACATGTCCACACCCTCAGGTAGCTTTTTCTTCTGCTCTTGACTCAAGAATAACACCAAGGATGTAATCTCCATAGTATATGGAGGTAGGAAGATGCATCCTTGAATAAGAGGTGTAAAATGGATACGCTGGAGGTGTATAATGGAGACACTGTCAGCTTTAGGTATTTTCAGATTTAAAAATGCACATAGTTTCATGGTGGTCTGAAGGACTACTTGGTTTTGTATTACTAGAGGATGTTTTTTCTACTATAGTAACAGTAGAAAAATGTCATGTTGGATAAGATGCAAAGCTAAGTTACAGGTTGCTAAATCATTTAATAAGCTACTCATCGTGTGATGTTATTTGACATTCCTGATTTTAATCCATAAAATAATTTTTCCATATTTTTATTATAGTTAACAATGTTTTATATTCCACACTTACATCTAAAATATACCGGTAATATTTATATGTAAGCCTTCAGTGTTTCCTGTCACATTTTAATTAGACTGAGCATTGATGGTGTCTAGTTCCGTAAAAACTATGGATGTGTTTTAGGGACATTTTATTCTTACAGACCTACCACTTTAAAATTTAAATGGTTAAAAACTTAATGCCATACCATATTCAACTGCTAGTAGTTGACAAAAACTGAGTTTTCTGATTACTTGTGTAGAACATCTTGCTTACTGAAGTACTTTAGCTCTGTTTTAAAATAGGGTGTGATGAACTCTATTTTGGTGTTTTTTAAAATAGTAGCTTTTTAGTGTGTTTTCAGCTTATGAAAGTCACCAGTTGTCATCTTGAAAGTGTAGGGTGTGAATGTCAGAGTAGCAGAACCATTGCCCTTAGTCTTTGTCAGTGCTGTTTTTGAAGAAACAAGACGGGAGGGAAGTGCATAACTCCATCCTCACTAGTGCTCTGTGCTGAGTCTAGCAGGAGAATATACAGATTTCTTCAGAGCCAGTAGCTCAGTAAAAATCTGTGACAGGTGCTGCAAAGTTACTCTGTGGCTTTAGGGGTGAGTAAGGGCTACCTTGAAGTTCAGGCATTTAACATCTTGTGTGCCCTGCTGTCAGCAGCAGCCTCGAGTTACCTTCCCCCAGCAGGAACAATCCCTTAAAGTTGTTGCTGCTCTTAGGGAAGCATGGGTAAGGTATTGGCTGTGGTTTATAGAGCTTTAAAGCTTCATTTGTGGCAGAGGTGGTGGTAGAGTTAAATCTGCTTCAGGGAAAAGCCTTAACCTCCTTCCAGGCTATTGCACAGTTACTGAGAGTCAAAAAGTGGGTAGACATTTGGAAATACTTGCTGCTCAGATATGTTTTTCATGGAACAGATAATAATGAGTGGAACTTTCTGTGGGAGCAATTGGACTGTAGCACTAGATGGTCACTACTCTTGTGGTTTAGGTTACAGCTCTGCTGCGTTTTTTCCTCTTCTTAGTTGTGCTCTTTATTCCTTTGTATTCGTTCTTTATAAGAAGGATATACAGTTGATCTGACTTGGATTGCTTACACTTTCTTTTAGGCACCAGCGATCTGTTTTGTAAATTCTTCATGTTTAGAGAGTCTGTTCTTTGTAGTTATCTTTGGATGATTTCAGCTGGAAGTATGCAGCTGTTCCCAAGAATGTGAGAACTAGGGGGATTGAAAATGTTATTGTCTGTTGTTAACAAAAAGATAAAAATCCACATAAACAAAACCTCACACAACTTGATGTCCTCAAAATAAACTGCTTTCAGTGCTCTCCTGCCTTGTGTTGGAACAGAGAGAAGGCTGATAGCAAGACTTTTGTGTTTGTGAAAATTACCTCTACTTGTCCATCTGATGGCCCTTTGAAAAATACCAGCTAGTGTGTGCTTTCACAATTGGGAATATGAACAATCCGTAGGCGTTTCAGGTGTTAGAGTGGGCATGCCCTGGGGTCTGGCATTGAACATAACTATTCCTGTATGTTCAGCTGTAGCTGAAGTTGGTCCTGACTGCAGGCAAACTCTCCTGCTCCCTCACCCTTACCACCTGGAATATCAGTGGGAGGTGACTCATACCAGAAAGTGATTAGAGGGAGCAAGAATGTGGGGTTTGGACTGGCTAAGCGGGAAGACAAACTTAATTAGGAAATTTGCAGAAAAGGGAAGACATTGGGGCTTGCTTTGGAGCAGGTCATACTGGAAGGAGGCTGCTCTACATCTTCATGAATGTAAAGTCTGACAGATAAGAACTCTGGAGTTAACAACTGGAAAAAGCATTTGTAGAGGGATTGAGAAAATTTGAGTTAGAAAAAGTGGAGGAAAAGAACAGTCTTTAAAGTTTGGGGAGGGAATGAGCAAGGGTTGTTCAGCTTAAGTTAGTTTTTTCTACATGACTGCTTTAGAAACGGTGGTTGAGCTGAAGTCGTGGCAAGTGCCATCTGCTGGGCTCAGGAGTGTGAGCTGGAGAGACCCCACTGAGATTGACAAATAACTGGCACTGACAGCATTGGCTGGGTCCTCTGCAGTGCTCAAGTGTATTTCTGGCATGACTGAGAAGCAGTGGCAGCAATTCTATGTGCTAGGGATCCAAGGAATCTGTTACAGTTTTTAGATTTACAGTAGAGGAGGGAGGAATCTGGGCCTTGGTAAGACAAGGAACATGGCCCTTTTGTTTTTTCTTTTTTTTCCTCCCCATTAGTGATGCCTCTTGAAAAATGGATTTGGAACAGTGTTGCTGTATCATAATTTTATTTCTGAAATAAGTTGCCAGGGAAGTCCATTTCACTGTCCACTAGCTCTAGCCATAGCCATCACAAAGCATTGACAGGTTGTTGTACTGAAATACTTCAGTAGCAGAAGAATCAAAAAATAGAATGGATAGAAAATGTACATCAATAACAATGAATAAAATTGATCTTTATTCAGTGAGTAATATATTGTGCATTCAGTGAGGCAGAGGACCTGAGAGGTAAAATGCCATCCAAGAAATGTTAGCATAACCTTAATCTGAACTTCCTGTTTCTAGGTAATGTTTGTATGTGAGTTCTTAAGTGCTTTGTTTCTTGAAAATATTTTTATGCAGCGCTTTATTCCCTTTATATTTTTTCTGGATACACAGAACTTTGTCTATTTAAAATTTAAAGTATGATGATTTAAGTTTTTTTAAGTAGCTAAGTAGCGGATATTTTTATAATAGCAAATGAATGTGTCAAAGGAAATACTTCCTTATCCCAGTTATCCCAGTACCTTTGAAACCACTTACTTGAAATAAAATCCAGGATTTTTTTGCTGCTTAACAGTATAGAAATTAAAACACGTTATACTCAATTTAGAAGTGACTGAGGTTGTTACTGCACACTGAATGTACATTGGACTTCTGTACTTGCTCTTCACCACTGCTGTTTAAAGACCCTGTAAGAGAGTAACAGCATGTCCAGGAACATGATTAAGCTGACAGTGCTGCTGGCTGTGCTGTGTGTACCAAGGAAAGCCGAGAGTGCAGGGAATCTCTTTCCCTTTAGGGTTTGTTAGTGAAACTCCCTGGCTCTCAAGTCTGTTTGCAAGACTGCCTGCATGGGAAACAAACCATTGTGACTTTCAGTTAATGTCTTTTAACGTTGTGTGATTCTGCTCACCTCTTGCTGATGAAAAAATGTGTGTGATACCGGAAGCGTAATAAATTGAATTTAAGAATCAGCACATTCTGTGCAGGCTGATGGGGAATCAGTGATTAGCAGCGTTCTAAACACGTACTTTTAGTACAATTTAAGATATGTCTGTTGTGATGGGATGAAAATTGAAGAAACTTTTGAATTTCATCCTATTTATTTACATTCATGTTTTGAATAATAAATACTATATGTAAAGAAAACCTCTCAGTTACTACTTCTGAAATTTTGACTGTTGCAAATGTTCTAAACATATAAAATTGTAACTCCTTTGGCTTGTGGTTATAGCAAGAGAATAAAATCCAATCAAAATCTGTTTTAATTGCTATTAGTATTTCTAAATTGTTTAAAAATACGTAAGCTTGCATCAAAAGTGATTATTGCAGTTGCAGAAAACTTCAGAAGGTTCTGAAAGGTCCTTTTTATTATTTGCTTGTATATATTTCTTGTCATTTTTAGCTGGAATGTTCCTTAATACGTTCCACTGAACTTAAGTGGGAGTTAACTCTGTTTTAAGCAGATAATTCCTTCCATATGCTCTTCATTCCCGAGAAGGAGTGCAGGCAGAGACAAAAGAAAGGGGGCATTCTAATGCTCCAGATATTGCTCTAACAAATGTAAATTGATATGCAGAAAATAATCTGGGATCTGGAGGGAAATCTGCTGTGAAAGGCTAAGCATGGCAGGTGCTTAGGATGGAGGCTTGGGTAAGCAGGCACATGGACAAGTGATCTTCATCTGCATTTTTCAGGTTACAGTGTGAAGGAAGGCAAGCTATCTTGATGTTAACTTTGGAGTAACTATTTGTACTGAAAGGACTTCAGACTTTCTTTTAATATTGTATGAATAACAGGTTTTTTATCTTATTTTATGCAGAATCAGATTCAGTACCTCAAGCAAGTCCAGCAGCCTAGTGTTGCCCAACTGCGATCAACAATGGTGGACCCAGCCATCAACTTGTTTTTCCTAAAAATGAAAGGTGAACTGGAACAGACTAAAGACAAACTGGAACAAGCCCAAAATGAACTGAGTGCCTGGAAATTTACGCCTGATAGGTAAACAAAACAAATACTCCCCAGTCAAGACTTCCCTGACAGTCCCACTACGAGAATGCTATGGTGGGACAGCCAAGTACTCGTTTCCACACCAAGACTCAGACGTTTTGAGGCAAAAGCCACATTCTTATACTGTCCAGCTTGTAATGCTTAATGTAAAACTTACCAGATGAACCTTGTGTTTCAGCTTTTTTCTCCCCTTTGCTTCAGAGGCCTGACAGCGTCGGACTATTCTGAAGAAATGGCCGTCTTCGAAAAAAATCTTTTCTAGAACATGTAGACATTTGCAAAATTGTTCTATTTGAAGAAAATAGAGGGAGAAACAGAAGTCTTAAGTCTGTGGCACACTGTGTCTACAGACATTTTGGAGGCGAGAGAACCTAGAGATTATAAATCCTGAATTGAACATGTAAAATTCCCGTAAAATGTAGAAGTGGAATATGCTTCGCTCTTAACCTTGAGCCTAGTGACTTAGAGCCAATAAGACTGTGGACTTCCTGCTTGTTCACTGAACTGCTGGGTCAAAACTCAATGAGGTGAATTTTGCATTAAAGAGTTTACTTGCTAACCAGTTTTGAATAGCCACAAGAGTGCTATTTGATATCACAACAGTGGTAGTGTACACATTTGACTGTTTAGCCCTTGGGCTTTCTAGCACTTGATGCAGCCTTAAGTCACTGTTGCTAAATAATGAACTGTTTTCTGGATGGTTGGTAATACTGTGGATGCCTCAAAATTAGGACTGTACAAAAATGTACGTTCCATCTAAATGCAGGTTTAAAATTGTTTGAAGCAATATATATTTGATCACAACTAGCATGTATAAGAAAAACTGGTTGTGATAAGAATTCCACTGCATGTTTTCATGCAGAAATGAGAATTTTTTGATCTTCATACTAAGAACTGATTTCAAATGCTCAATACAGAAGGCACATGATGGCAACTGTCTTCAGAGTTGGTGGGATGTTTTTGTTCCGTTGTACACCTGGTTTTTTTTGTATTGTGCTTCTCTATAAAATGTGCCTTGAAATAGATGTAATACATAGTTCAAGGAACACTTCTGGTTATATTGTTGTATCGTGAAACTCCTGGGATGAACGAGAATTGAACAGGTTGTTATTTCTGAATTGTCTCGTTCGCTGAAAACAAAGTCAGTATTTTAACGAACCAAAAAACCTTAAATGCATGCATTTTTGTTGGTGGATTCAGTGAAGGAGTTTTGCTACTCTGTTGATGCCTCTTCTGTTGTCCCAAGTTACTTGTGAAAGTAGCGATCTGGGACAGTTGGGAGTGCACGTCTGAGGTCTGTAAAGCAAAATGTAGATCTGGTGTAGCACTTGTGTGTTTGTTTTTTCCAGTAGCAAATAGAGTTCTATTTAGTAGTCTGAGGTCTTTATTTTTCAAAACAGCTGGGCAACGTTTTATGACTCAGTTTAAAAAATCCATTTTTAAATTAAAAAGAGACCTTCAGCTGTCACAGAAGGCGATGTATTCTAACTGTTTTGATGACTTTTATTGAGATGCCGTTACATAATTTTGACTTGGAAGTATCTTTAACTGTTTGTGCTTCAGATGATTCATATGGGATCAAAGAGTAGTGTACGTATGCAAGTTTATTTTTTTGCATGAGTAATGACTTAACAGCAAAAGAAAAATCCACAGAAAAACTTTACATTTTTAAAAGTGATACATCTGGAATGATTTTGCTATAGCAGTATCTTAAGATTTTATTGATCTAGCATCAAAACAGAGGTAAGACTTGCATTCATAAATTGTTAATGTGTTACCAAGCCATTTGTGAAGCTCACTATAATGTGTTGAAAGAGGCGTATCATGCTTGTTTCAAACTTGAAGTTCAGGAAACTATTTAATATATTTAGATACAGGTTGGTTGTTTTCTAAAGTCCTCAGACTCGGAATGTGTGAGTACAACTGAGGAGAGATGAGTAACTTGCCACTTCCTTTCAAACTCAAGTGTCAAAAGAAAATGTTATTTCTGTAGCTACAACATACCCTAATTTGCATCATACAATTTTAAGTTGGTGGTGTGAATGTGCATAATTCATACATGCAGTGGCTGGACTTCCTGGTAAATAATTAAGGCTTTGTTAACTGGGTTAATACTGAAATGGTTTTATTTCTTGAAAAGTGAAGAAATTGGCTCATGTAAAATATTTGTAGGGTTTTTTAAATTCTCTTTGCATCTTGCCCCATCCCCCTTAATTGCTTTAATTGTCCATCCTTGTACACAACTACTCATTTCATGGCATTTGGCCTACTTTTTCATGAGGCAATGGCCCTATTCAGATCCTGAACTGATGTTCTTAGGGTGGATAACATGTTAACTGCAGCCCTAAGCAGAGTTAGTTCTGGACCTTAATGTAGATAAGGCTGTGCAGCAGAAACATTGCTGATGTCAGGAGGGGGAAATAAAAGGGCATGTAATCAAAGGAATGGCTATGCTAAGCCATTTTAACCATCATTAAGCAGAGTATAAACTTGGAATAAAAATCAGTTGAGATGTCATTTTGCAGTAAGCCTAGTACGACAAACTTCAGTCTTCTGAAATTTAACCATTTATATCCTTACAGGTTTTATTGCATGTATGTTCAAGAGGATTTGTGAAAACAATGCTGAACTTAGTTTTACAGTTCATAGGAATTATTTTAATAGTTATTGAATTTAATGTTCGTGAATGCGTTGTCTTTTTTGTAAATTGCAAGGGCTATTTTCTACTAGTTCAGAACATCTGGAAAATTTTGATGGGAAGAAATGGCATTATAGGTAATTATGCAAATTTCTATACAGGTAATAAATATTTTACATTTTGGCAGGAGTTAACCTGAAGATATTAATGGGATTCTAAATTTATCCCAATTCCAAGGTAACTGGTACTTGCTGATTCTGCAGTTGATGTTGGTTTGTGAAGAGAAAAGCATTAAATGACTTAAGAATTGTAAACTTTTTCTACTTGTAGTGATGATGAATACAGTAACAAGAATTTGCAACTGGCTAAAAATCATGTCTGCCTAATAACTTTTGGGATGTGTCACATTGGTTATCTCCAAAGTGGTCCTGCTTTGCACAGAATGAACATCTCTAAGGAAACTTGCATCTTAAATGTGCGACTTGGACTGTATTAGGTCGGCACAATTTAAACTTCAAGGACCTGGCATTGGACATCACATCAAGAAAGAAAACAGGCTGCTGCCTTTAGCAGATTTTCAGGCCTCCAGGACTTTACACAGCCAGATTCCTTCTGAAGCAGCCCATCTGAAAGATTTGGGAAAGTCAGTTGAAAAATGTTAAATGGGGCAGAGTTGGCAGAGAACTTAAAAGTTGACTAAGGCTTGAGTGCTCAGAAGGTAGTTGATCAGGAAATTGCTGTTTTAAGTTCTTCTGGTTGGGTATTTTGGTTGCAGGAGAGAACTGTGGCTGTGGTTGTAGCAGAAATTTCCTGTTCTATTTTTTTAATCCTCAATTTCTTTTCAGTTTTTGTCACTTGTTTAAAAGCATACAAAAAATTAAATGACCTTCTTGGTCTTGAAAAGTAATGCAAGTCTTGCTATGAATTCACAATAAAACTGTTGAAGTTTGGGGGTTTTGGCAGAGGTTTTGGCACTTCTATAGAAAAGAAGACAGCTTCATTATGGTGCTGAGCCTGTTAAAAGGAGAACTGTTGGGGGATGCTATCCTGACTTGGCAGACTAAGAGTCCTAAAGGACTTTATTTTCTCTTTTGTGGAGTCAGCTGTATTGCCTATATATTAATTTGCATACTACTTCCTATAATGCTTTACAATGAGATTTTTATCAAGAAGATTAAAGATGTGTAATGTTACCAATTTAGTAAAGAAAATCTTGTCAGTTCCTACCTGTTGGACATTTCTTTCAGAAACTGAATGTCATAGTAATCATTATTACTTACCATCTGTAATCTTTCATTTTAAAGGAAGTAGATAATACACCCCATCCTTGATGCCCTTTCCATGTTCAGATACATTTTCTTTCTCTTCACCATACAAAATGTACTTGAAAAATGCTGACCACAGAAATCATGAAGCAGACTGTGCATGTGACTGGCAAACATATAAGTTGAGTTGAAAAATAGACATCTCATGTTTTTAAACAAGAGTACCTGGACAGCATTTAAATGAATGAGAAAAATGGTTGTCAGTATGAAAAATCAACATGAGATTTATTATTTCCCCCAAGCATGTTCCTTTTCACCCAAATTCAGTTATTAAATTTCATTACTACAACAGATGGGGTGCGATTTTGCTTATCATTTGCTTATGTAGTTTCTGTGCAGTCATTGACCTTTCGAATTGCAAAACACATCTTTAATCAAATATTTAACTCTGTTAAGAATTGGCACATGCGAGATTGTGCATATTGATGATCCAGATGTTGGTATCAAAACAATACAATATGCTTATTCATATTTTCAGTAATAAAACTTGCCTTCCACTTTGTGGGACAGCGACAGAAGATCAACTGCCGTTGGAACAGCATGTGGTAACTATAGGGAGACTTTCTGCTATGACAATTATGTTGAGGCATAATGTTCCTTGAATTGTGACATGCAGAAATTGCATCTCCTTTTTGTCTGTAATTGTGATTGAGGAAGATGACTGAAGTTTTTATATTCATTTTGTGATAGATGGCTCTTTCCTTTGCAGCCAAACAGGGAAAAAGTTAATGGCGAAGTGTCGAATGCTTATCCAGGAGAATCAAGAGCTTGGAAGGCAGCTGTCCCAAGGACGTATTGCACAGCTTGAGGCAGAATTGGCTTTACAGAAGAAATATAGTGAGGAACTTAAAAGCAGTCAGGATGGTAAGGGATTTTTCAACAAAAATAGAAGTTGCTTTGCACTTCTACAACTTTAATTTTGTGATGATGTACGTAATACAAAACCATCTTTGCCAGGAATGAAAGGGCAGTATTGAGTAAAATATAACAATAAGTAAGTATTAACTGGTAGTCTTAGTTAAAAACAAACAAAATCATCAACTTTGGGGGAACTGGTGGGATTCGCAGTTCCAGTAATGCAGTGTTTGAAATCAAGATCTTTGTATTGTAGGTCTCGCTATTTAATAGGGAATGTTTAGACTGCACACATTACTGGTGAATTGGCAAGATGAAAGCTGTTAACATTACATAAAGCCTAGGCATGCACTGAGAACAGAAAGCTTCTTGTTAACTCTGACTCATTTGGAATTTGTTTTAAAAAAATCAGCAATTTTCCAACAATGCCTAAGAATGTGAAAAACTGATTTTTGTTCCTTTGGTAATTCAGATGAATCAAAATTTCATCATGTTTATAGTCTAAATTTTGCAACACTGTAAACCTAAATTGAAATTATCTAAAAACTCTGACCTCTTGTATAAATTAAATGGAGGGGAAAATGCATGTTTAAAAGTTTTCAGTCTTGAGTTCTGCATGGTATCAGTGGCTCTTCATAGAAGGTTAGATTAGGTTATCTGAAGTTTGGGAATATAACCTATCTAGACATCACATAGACCTGAATACCTTTTTGTTTGTTTTACACCTGAAGATTGTAGGATACCAGAAACTTGATGCGGCATTACATCTAAGTCTGAGATGTCCTGCATTTTTAAGGATAGATCTTTCCCCAATCATATTTTCATCTCTTTCAGAAAGCAGCAGTATAAAATAACTAGAACTCTTAAGGTAAATGATTGTATAATGTCATTTTGTGGGAATAGTAACTACTGTTTTGATAATGTACTTCAACAGAATTTACCAAGTACATGACTGAAGCAAATGTCGGCATTCTTTAAAGACTGCTGCTGTTGAATGTAGTAATTTCCAGCACCGAGTTGTTTCTTCCCCATAGATGAATCAAGATGATGATATTCCTGCAACAACAGTTTTCCTAATGATTGTTTTCCATAGCAGCAAGAACACTATTTTTACAAGACTTAAGCAGTTTGCATTTTATTTCGTCTGTCATACTGATAGTGCAGTTGAAGACTGAGTCAGTGTTTCTTATACTGTTTAGAGGTCAAATTTATTTTGTTCCAGAATGCAGTACTAATTGTAAAATCCTTTTTCTAATACATAAATACTAAAACTCTGTGAAATTAGTTAACACTCTTATTGGTAAGAAGGTCTTTTTGTGTCTTTTTATGAAGGATGTAAAGGATTAAACACGGTAAGAATTGGAACTTCCTTGAAATATGGAAAAATAATACCTTTGGCCACTCAATAGGGTTTTGCAGTAACTCGGGTACCATCGTACGTCTCTGATTCATGGTCACTTCTACAGTATTTCTGCCAGGGATTTGTACTTGAGTAAAAGTTAAGACACATTAGGATCTACTTGCAAAATATTAGTTAATGTAATTGAGCTTTTTTCTGAAGATTTTTTCTTGCCCGGAAATTAAATTTTTCTCACATGTTTTCAATGGCAGTATAGAAAGTAGGTAGATACCACAGTTGTTAAGCATTTTCTCCTTCAGAGGCAGAGTATCAAAACCAGTGCATACCTGATGGCTGAGAAATAGTTCATTGAAAAATTTCAGCATAAACTATTGAGTTACAGGATTTTAATTTCTTGTCTGAGATTCAAGCTATATATGGGCTATTAAGTGTTTGCAACAAATGTGTTTTCTTTACATAGAGTTGAATGACTTCATCATCCAGCTTGATGAGGAAGTAGAGGGTATGCAGAGTACCATTCTAGTTCTTCAGCAGCAGTTGAAGGAGACCCGGCAGCAGTTGGCGCAGTACCAGCAGCAGCAGTCCCAGGCCTCCAACCCAGGTACCAGCAGGACTCCATCCTCTGAGCCCGCAGAGCAGGGAGAGGCTGTGGGCAAAGACTGCAGCCGCCTGGCAAACGGACCAAGCAATGGCAGCTCCTCCCATCAGCGGACATCTGGGCCTGGATTTTATAGGGAGGGTAGCGGCACGGAAGATGACTTCCCGGCTTCTCCAGGCAATGGTAATAAGCTGTCCAACCACTCTGAAGATAGAACTGGTAGAGGAAGTGGTAGCTACATAAACCAGCTCAGTACTGGGTATGAAAGTGTAGACTCTCCCACTGGCAGTGAAAACTCTCTCACTCACCACTCAAATGACACAGACTCCAATCATGATCCTCAAGAGGAGAAAACAGTGAGCGTGAAAGGTAACAGAACTGTGGGTTCTCGTCATGTCCAGAATGGTTTGGACTCCAATGTAAATGTGCAGGGTTCAGTTTTGTAACATTTTTCTGCAGAATTTTTATACAGTGTCATTGAAATTGGGAGAGGATACTGTCCAGAAGCCGTTTAAATTAGTGCATACTTGTCACAATTTTGCCTTTTTGTGGGTTTCTTTTTGCTTCAATACCTCTGCCACTTTGGAAATTTTAACAGTTAATTACGTTGAATGTTGCTAAAAGGACGTTTGTGTAGCTCAAGTTATTTTTATATGAGTTAATGTGAAGTTGAAATGGAAATTATTTCCATAAAGTATAACATAAATGATGTCTGTACAAATCTGTGTATATCTAGAACCTGTGCTGTGTAAGGGCATTCTTACTCATACTGTTATACTTAACACCACCTTCAAGATTTGTCATAATAGCTGTGGGTTTATGACTGCCAAGTTTGCCCAGTACAGTAGTTTTATCACTAAAAAGATGGACTTACTGAAGGAGTCCTGTAGTAGTTTCAGTGTTAATTACAGTTTTTCCCACCATTCATCTGTGCATTTTCTCCTTAGGTGACCGAATGTTTATAGATTGTGTGCATAGTTACTCAGTTTTTAAGAACTGTTGTATCCTGTTGATGCATATTGCTCTGTGACTCCAATATTATCTTACCTGTACTGACCAAACCTAAATAAAAACTTTTAATAATGTAATTTCCTCATTGTTCTCCATTGGTTTCCATGGCTTATTTGTATGCGGTTTATTTATAGCCCTTACTTTTGAAATGAGTTTGTATCTGTGTCAGTCCTATCTGATACAGCGTGTGCCAAATACATGAAGTTGTAGGTGTGTACTAGTACTGATTGCAGGACAACCTGATGGCGCTTGCTCCACAGGTTTTGTCCTTATTGGCAGCAAAAGGATGGGGGGGGGAGGTGGATAGGAGAAGTTTATAAAAGTAAACCTCACAGTTTGAACCTGGTCTTTATAAACAATTACAAAAAACAAGCCAAAAACTTGAAGTACCTAACAGGTAAATGCATAAATTAAACTAAAAAACTTGAAGGAATTCGCAATATCCAGCCTTTTGAGCTGGATAATTTTTTTTAATGCCTGCCCGAGGAAACTGATTTCTTGACAGGTGCAGAGAATGAAAGAATTCCCTTTGATTAAATATACTTTTATTGCTCAATAGCAATGAGCTATGAGTTCCAGAACCTGGATTTCTGGTGTTTATTTTCTAGCTACTAGTTTAGTGTTAGTAGCACATGAACAAGATGAAAAAGCACTGTTCAAGGTGTAAGACAAAAGTACTTAGTGGTGTATTTTAGGGTGGACTTAAGTCCAATTCCAACATTTTTCTACCTCTGAGTCTTGTAGTTACCAGATGACTAATAAAATTAATGCATATATGGCTACTAAAATAAAAAGAAACAGCTTAATTGCTTTGCAATTCACTGTAGAAACAGACTTGTTGAAAGCAGTATTTCTCAAAAATTCTAGAGCACACTTTTTTTATAATTTACAGTTACAGAAAATTCTTAATTATAGAAGGGCTTCTGTGGTAGCATTTTTAAGTGGCATAAATTAGTGTCTGCAGTAATATTGTCCAAGACAAATGGATGTAATTAAATAGCTGCCATCTATGCTTGTCTGTATTAAAAACATGCTAGTCCATGGCTAGCACCGCTGCTGTTTCAATTTCATAGGGTTCACATCAGTGTTCTAAAATCACTTAGTAGTGGTCACTGGAAGTATAAATTCCATTGTTGCTTTTTGAGTGTTGCTTCAGGCCTGATTGCTTGAAAAATAGTAGTTAATTGGTTGAATGTATGAAAGGAAAGTGATCTGGCACCCAAAGGAATTTTTAGATCACAGAAGTTTCTGATCGTAAATTTTATTTGATCTTCGCAACCATATTGCTTGCTTACATAGCATGTGTTTATATGTACATCCTCGATCCTGTATGTGGTACAGTATTTGTAAGAAGCTTCAAATGCTCAGAACACAATTTAGTAAGCAGGCTTTATGTGATCAGATGGTAAAAAGCCTTGTGAGGAAATCTGGTCGTTAAAGGCATAGTTCTCAGGTGGTGGTGACTTTATTTAAATCAGTCAGGTAGTACAGGACATTCATGACTTTAGAATCATCACATGGGGCTTTTCCCAAGAATGGTATGTTATTTTTAAATAATAAAAAAAATTGAAAATACAGATTATACTGTCAGACTTCAAGTTAACTTGTTGAAAAAAAATTATGTAAGAATTAACCATTCCCCTTGTCATCCTCTGCTTAGAAGGTATCTTCTAAATAAGCAGGCTGGGGTGCTTCGTGTGTTTTTTTTTTCTTCCAAAATGAAGGCAACCCAGCAACGGTGCCCGTTAATAAAGTTAATAATATAATTACATAATTGACTTGCTGTCATGGAACACTTGCTACAAGCACTGGTAAACTGCAGTGTAATACTACATATGCAAATGCTAAAGCCTGTAATATTCATGGCCTTATCTGGCTATTGGCGCCTGTATTAGGACACTTAATAATCCTGGATGTAGTTGGTTCATTTTAACAAAAATTGGCATTTTATTGATCCAGTACAACACATTCCTCTTGAAAATCAGACAGAACCTATATCTTGGTGTATGTATTTTTAGTAGTCAAGGATGAAGAAACAGCTTGCTGATTTTGGACAATTTGCCTTACGTGCTAACTACTGCTAGAGCAGTTATTTTAACTCTTCAGATTCCTGCAAGAGAACTGCTGGCTGATCACAGAAACTGAATTACTGCCCTTCTCAAGGCTTCCTTGAGAAATGAGGCATGGAAGCACTGTGTGTCCCAGTTGTCTGGCATTCCCTTTGTGGGGTCCTTCCAGGTGGATTTCTTCCAAACAGGCAACGTGAGGTTATTTATTCTCAACAAAATGGTTCAGGCTTAGCCCCCACTGAATTTTTGTAATTTGAGTTTTTATAGTAAATGTGGGTGTTGTTAAGATCTTAAGTTTATATGTATCTATTTAAGAAGACAAAATACAAAGATCAAAGGTTTTGTGGTAGCAAAGACTAATTCCATACAATTAAAACTTTACCTATTTGTCATGTCTACAGAGTGCCTCCTAACTCTGAGGGATGAGCTTCTCCTCCCTGACCTCGCTGGAGAGCCAGTTTTTAATGGGTCTTTGGACTTACTTGCATTAACTCTACCGCTTATTTTAGCTGAGGGGGTTAAGGTACTTGGGTAAAGGATTTTCCTGAGCACCAGAGGCCGCTGAAATGCTACATGCAAGAAAGCAGATGTCGGGGAAACAAGATGCCAAAAAAATGGGTAAAAAGAAAGAAAAGAACCAACGAATGTTAAGTCGTAGACAAAAAAACCCAAACAAATAAAAACGAAACAAAAAAACCAACAAAAAAAACCCCAAAACAAACGACAACAAAAAAACCCACTACGGTAGCGTTAGTGCTGCCGGTGCCGTCGCTGACCTGCCAGAAGCAGTCTTTACCCCGGCACGTTTTCACAGCCCAGCTGCTGCGCTGCTGGACCTCTCGGGGCACAGGCACCGGGCGGCATTTTATCTGTCTCGTAGGGGCTCTGCGGCGGCCTCGCCTGGGCTGGAATTACCGCGGGCCTGAGTTTTAAGATACCAATTCTAGGAGCGGTTCCGTTCATAAAGACGAGCTACACCCACTGCTAAGAAACGGTACTTTCCCGCGTTGTAAGGACAGCGGTGACCGCGGGGTGTGTCACCTGCGGCTCGGCCGGGCTCAGCCCCCGCGGCTGGGGCGGAGGGCGNCTGCGGGCTGCCCCGCCGGGTCGGCGCCGGCTCGGGCGGGGCCTGCTGGCGGCCGTCCTTGAGCACTTCAGGTGCTGCCCGCGCCGTCCTCCGAGGAGCTCCGGTGGCCTGACACGGGCTGCCAGAGCCTCTTGTTTTCGCTGGCCGGGGTCGCCACACTCGGCCGCTCTTCAGGGTCCCGAGGACTTTGCCCGCGGTGTGTCCCTGGCTTATGTCAAGGTCACCAGCGATGCGGCGGCGGGCCTCAGAGCTGACCGTCGTGCCGACCCGGCGATTCTGCTCTCGTCGTGGCCCTTGTCATGTCGCATGACAAGCGCGAGGCGTCAAAATGGGGAAGGGTAACGCACCCTGCGTGGTGTCTGTGCCGGGTGTCGCGGCCGTGACGCCCCGTGTGGTTTCCCGGTACCCGTGTGCGGCCAGGGAAACACATGTCCGTGTAAATGCTGGAGACATTCGGTGCTGGGAACCCAGTGACTGTGGGGGTTTCTTTGCCTTTTTGTTTCGCAGCACAGGGACCTTGTGGATAGCGAGGGAAGGACGTTTCAGCGACATCTTTGCTTCTATTTTTACTCAATAAAGATTAGGTGAAGCTTTGAAGCTTCATCAAGTTACTACTGGCTTTTCATTGCTATCCCTGCTTTTCCCTCACGTGCATGCTAGGGAGGGGGGTACATGAGTCTTTGCGGTGGCCTGGAGTTCGGTTTGAGAAGCAACAGCTTCTCAGTGCAAAGCCCTGTAAATGTGACCTTCGTGTGAATTCATCTTTGCAGTTAAGCTGCAAAGTGTGCTTGCTTTAAACTCTGAGAAATAGACATCTGATTTCTTTGGCTAAGATATCACCCCAGGTACTTAAAGTAGCTGATCATAACGTCAGTATATTTAGTCTGTTTCACTGGTGAAGCCCGAGTTTTACTGAATAAGACTGCTTCCTTCTGTTTTCTTTTCTAGAAGCAGTGCCAAGTTGGTGGCACCCTTGGGGTGCTTGGTTTCTAGACAAAAGCACACTCTTCCTGACTTGCCATATGACTATGCTGCTCTGGAACCTCATATTAATGCAGAAATCATGCAGCTGCACCACAGCAAGCATCACGCCACCTACGTGAACAACCTGAACGTTGCCGAGGAGAAATACAAGGAGGCACTGGCAAAAGGTTTGTATATCCACAGTCAACAGGTGAGATGGAAGCTTATTGACATAGATGATACAGGAGAACAAAAAGAAAAAACAAAAAGGCGATATTTTAAAAGTTTTGGATTATGGCATGGCAGTTTTGTTAGGAGAAAATCTTTTGTTGTAGCTTCAGTGGTGCTGATAATTGGAAATTAAATATAAGTAAAAAGCATGAATTCTGTGCTGTAGTGCTGTAGAACTAGATTATTGATTGTTGTGGGTTTAGTGCATACTTCATTAGTAACTTGAACCAAAGAGCGACTGAGTCAGTAGGAAATAGCAGTCATTTTGCTGAACAAGTACTTTGCAATAAAAGGTTAGTAGCAAAGTTAGATAAAGTGAAATTTGTGTGCCTTGATAGTTTTCACGTCAGATGCTCTGCTCAGTCTTTGTAAATAATCTCAGTTGCCTGCAAGTGGAAAAAGGACAAACATGCAGTTAATGTATACAACACGAAGTGGAGAGTCCTGAATTTGGGTGTCAGTTGTATCACTGGGTGAAATTAAGGGGTCATGTAGGTCACAAGCCCATGTGAGATGCTAAAATATGCAGGAAACCATCGTGGAATTTTTTTGTTACAATCTCAAATTCTAGATGTGCTGCAGGTGTAGCAGAGCTACACCTAAGCATTAGCTGTATTTTTTTAAACTTTGATTTTTTCAGTTGGACTGCTAAGAGTGTGTGAAATAACACGCATCTTTTTAAGAAGGTGGAATATTTTCTGGGTTTTTTTCTGTTGTGATAATCTTAAAAGGTAATTTACCTCAAAGAAATAATTACTGTATAGACTCACTTCTCTCTGCTTGTCAGCTGGCTTCACAGTGAAATTTAACTGCTTGGACTTGGGTGAAAGTGAGAATTGCTGATACCTGAGTGAAGCTATGTGTTGTATGCTCTGGATGAACTTGAAAGTGTCATCATTTGTCAGGCATGCAAAATTCAGGGATAATGTCCAAAAGATGCCATCTGAATGGCAATGAGACACTTATCCTTAACCTGATACCTAAATCCAGCAAATAATGTTTTTAGAAACTGCATTGGATGCTTTATTTCAGTGCTGTACCCCTCTGTGAAGGTTGTGAGGAAATGCTGAGAACATGGAATCCTGAATAAAAATCTTAGTAACTGTGTGCTGATGCACTTAGCACTGATGTGCTACTGCTTTGAGATGTATTACTGCTTTGAGGCTTGACTTCATGTCTGTGTAGTTGAGGTGACTCAGAAAATTTCTATCACTAGGTCCTGAGAGAGGAGGAAACAGCTCCCTCATTGATTCCTTGCTAAAGAATGTATTGGAGTGGTGGAAAAAGCTTTAAAAACCTTTGAAATGCTTCAGTGTTCTTAAAAGCCAAAAGAGTAATGAGAACAGTTGTACTGAAGTAGTGCAACGCTGTTCAGAGACACAAGGCACCAGTGAATTGTTCAAGGAATACAGCATTTTGTGGAGGAAGAGGAAACACAGAGCTGTTTGATCTTGATTTCAGATGCAGGATTCTGTCAGATGTAGTCAAGTGATTTGGGTCACTTTTCTGTGAGTACCTCCCTCCAAGAAAAAAAAACCCAAGTGAAACAAAAGATAGGAAGGAGAAGAACATTTTGTGTATGTGCTCATTGTACTTAGTGATTTTTCTCAAGCACAGGCTGTTTGGCCTGTAAATGGTTTTAAGGAGTTTAAAAATGCTTAGTCTGCAAATCAGTGAGCTAATGGGGGAGTAATACTCTTGCCTTGTAGTGATGGTACTGAAGAATTTACAAGTGCTGTGTCCTCTAAGAGTGCTCATTGCTTTATTCCAGTGTAGAATGGCAGTTGGTCTTAGTGTGTAGTATGGACTGCCTGATAGTTGCAATATTGCAGATCTCATTTTACAGCATAGTAAAAGGTCAAAGATAATAAATCTTTAATAGAGTTTGTCTGGGACTGTCTAAAATATGGATAATGGTATAAACCTTATGTTTTCCATTGATAAGTCAATATAAGCTTATAGAAAGACTTTGGAGATCAGTGGAGGCCTAGTAGAAATTTACTGCCTTTTGTGGTGGTGCTAACGTTTTTATTCATGTATTTTTATTTTCTGTATCCTTAGGTGATGTTACAACTCAGGTGTCACTTCAGCCTGCACTGAAGTTCAATGGTGGGGGCCATATCAATCACACGATCTTCTGGACAAACCTTTCCCCTAACGGAGGAGGGGAGCCTAAAGGTTAGTGTGTGTTACAGGGGTTTATTGCATCAGCTTTCATTAACAGGTAGAATTGATGATCTTTTCTCCCTTTGAAGGAGTCGAAAGGATCTTTACTTTTCAGAGTTATTTCACTTTTCTGTGTAAAAATTATCAAAATTCTGAGGTATTTTGGGAGTTTCTGGATGTAAGCCAAAAGTATAAAAGACTAGTCATGTACAAAGTGTTTTTATTTCTAGAGCTGATTATGTATACACTGCAAAATACCTGGCTATATACCTGCTGTATATATCCTTTCCACCTTCATAAGAGAAAATCGTTGTACAAAGCCATGCTAATTAAATTGCCACATGTACTCGGTTCACAGAAAGGGAAGAAATGTGCTGCGTACCCACCCAGCCCAGTGGCTGGTATTGAGCTCCAGTTTGGATAGGGATAGTATAGCGGTTAAAGCCTAAAGGAGGGAATCCCCTTCGGGAGGATAGAGCACTGATTACCTAAAGTGACCTGCAATTAAAGGTAAAGGCCCTTTAGTACAGCTCTCACAAAAGCTGTTGCGATAAACTGGAGAGGTTTTGATTGAGGTTTATGTTCCTGTGATGCTTCTGTGCTTTTTTTCTGTTAAAGGAGAATTGATGGAAGCCATCAAGCGTGACTTTGGTTCCTTTGCAAACTTCAAGGAGAAGCTGACAGCTGTATCAGTTGGTGTTCAAGGATCAGGCTGGGGATGGCTTGGCTATAACAAGGAGCAGGGGCGCCTACAGATAGCAGCTTGTGCAAATCAAGACCCTTTGCAAGGAACAACAGGTCCGGTTTCTTTCCTTCCCCTCTGCTCCTGTAGATTCGATAGGCAAGTGTATGACATCTGAAAAGTGTTTTGTGGGCAACGTTGAGAAGAAATTGATGGATAAATAGATCTGAAAAACCAAATGTCTCTTCTAGCAGATGTGAAAAAAGTCTTTAGAGCAGCATTTGTAGAGCAGGACTTAAAAACTGTGAAGAGCAGAAGGATAAAGAGTCTCTGGTCCAAGAGAAAATAGTTGGGCCATATTGTGAAAGTGCTTTTTACTTGGCAAATATTTTAGCTTCAGCTTCCTTGGATTTTTGAGTAACTGGAGTAACTTGCACATGTCAAGCAACATTAAGGCTCTTACCTTCAGGTTTTTTTTCTCTGGCAGAGGAGCTATTAATGGCACTATCAGTGGAAGCCGGACAACGGGAGAGGGGGAGATGAACACAATAAATCTTGTTCCTATCTGAACTGGGTTTAAAATGGAGCCTTATATTCTGCTTCCTTTATATTGACAAAGAGTAATGAGTGTCAACCAAATTAGTCTATGATGTGGTTAAATGTTGCAGCCGGACAAGCAGCACAGTACTGGCAGTGATGTCTTTCCAAAATACTCTTACTTCCTTAGAGACAAGTGGAAGTGGTAATGGCAGGCTGGACACCCTTCACAGAGGGAAAAGATTGTGACCAGTGAGAATCTGCCTGCAGTGTCCAAATCATTTTGCAGATACCTTTAAAGCATGCTCTGCAGAATTCATAGAGAATGGCAAGGAATTTCATGTATTGCCAGCAGTCTGTGTATTGCCTATCAGTAGGGTGAAAAACAATTACAGATTTAATGTGGGTTCATAGAATATAATGGGGGTAAATTTCACACTCTGTCCTGTGAACATTTACCGTTAAAAAGTCTGTGACAAGGGTATTTTAGCACAAAAGCTAGGAGGTAATTAGACACTTAACAAATGGGCTGTAATTAAGGTATTGGAAGCAATCTGGTATAGCCAGAAACCTTTATAATGTATTTTTCATGAAAGTGCTTGCATAACTATGCAAAAGATTTAAACCTTTCAAAAATTACTTCATCTGGTTTTGGTTATGTCTTCAGGGTAGTTCCAGAATATTTATAGATGTGTTTAGCCAAATCAGCTCTTTGAGTTTATGCAGAGAGAGAGAGTGTGTGTGTGTGAGAGCACAGTTTTGTAAAATATTGCACTAAGGACCAGTATGCTGCAGAGCTCTTTGTCTTCCTGCAGATTAAGACTCAGAAACTGCGTACAACTTGGGGATGCAATTTAAAGCTTTACATGTAAAGTGTGTTTCCGTACATTTACAAAATTTATGCTCTTTTTTTCACAGGTCTCATTCCTTTGCTGGGCATTGACGTATGGGAACATGCTTATTATCTTCAATATAAAAATGTTCGACCTGATTATTTGAAAGCCATCTGGAATGTGATCAACTGGGAGAATGTAGCGTCAAGATACGCAACTTGCAAAAAGTAGAGTGGGATTCTTGCACAGACTACTAAAATGTCACCAGTTCTACTCTGATAGCACTCTTGTAGTAGTGCCTGTGGCTTACAAACGAATTGTTCTACTGCAGAAAGTACTTCACTCATCCAACAAAAGCATTTCATAATCAAGCAAAGTGTCTGCTTGTTTAATTCTGTGAAAGGTATTTACTTAGAGTTCTGAAGCTTTAAACTGTTGTGCAACAAAGGGAGACACTTTAATCTGTTCCATTGCATATAGAAACATAGGTCACCTTGCTGAAGCTTAATGGATTTCCTTGTTGCACTAAAATACCTAAGTGGAAAATATGTGCTACTGTTGCTATAAACAAATAAAACTCAAAAGAAGAATCTTCTATAACTGTCTACAAGAGACTCATTTTTAGTAATATCTGGTCTAGTTACTTGGTTTTAAAACAGTTGGAGGAGAAAAATGCCTTTTGTATTTCAGGTTGCAGAGCTTTCAAAAAGGTTGAAAAGATAAAGGGGAAATAGATGTTGCTGTGCCTGCCAGAGTTGACTGTCTTCAGTCATCCCTTCCTGCATCTCTTAGGTAAAATCTTTGTATATCACATTGATGCACAAGCATTGGAAGCATTGCCTTGGGCAAGAGATTACAGTACTGGCTCAGGCAAATTGTTCACATAAATCCTGAGTGACAGCCTGAGACACTCGTTTCATACTAGTTCAGGTATGTCTTGGACCATCCTTTGACTAAAGGGACTGATTCCATGCATATAGCAAGTACGAGCTGTCTCTGCACAGCCCTGTTGCTGAAGCAGTAGTATCAAACTTGATGCTTGAAGCAGGGACAAAATAAACTGTGTGGTGTAACAGAGCATCCCCATGGTAAAGGAAATGGTTGGCATCTTGTGCTTGCCATGGTGTCTGCTTGAAGGTGAAGAAAACTGGAGTTTTTTTCTGTTCCTTATTACACATGGTGAAGTACCATGTAGCGGAGATGAACAACAAACTGGTGGAGTGTTCCTCAATATGAGTGATTGCTATGGCAAGTGCTGTAATATGTGTGCCAGACATCCTGGTACTGCACACTTCAGAGGAACAGGAGGTAAATAAATATACCTGTAGACTGGTGCCCTGGAAAGGAATGCTTAAGGTATGGAGGCTGAGTTAGCTCCAGGAGACGGAGCTCTCCACGGAGAGCTCCTCAAGCACAGCCAATGTTTGCTGAGGCTCTAAAGGCAATAGTGTGAGACCCAGCATATGCTGGTAAGGCTCAGTTTCTGCTGTGCACCAGGTTTAAGTTCTGCTCGTCTCCTGCTTCCAGTCAGCTTGATGAGTCAGTTGTGCTACCTTGTGTCCTGTCTAGGTCTGAATGTGGAAAGTCCTCAGCTTTATACAGAAAGGAATGTCTGTGGAACAGGAAGATGAGAACTTACTAACTGTTGAAGGCAAATAATAGGGACAGTGAAGTAGTGAAAATTATTTAATGCTTGCTCTGGTGGACAGCTGTAAAGGACAAAGGTTTCTTACGTGGTTCATTTGAAGTAAGGGCTTGGTTAAACTGTCTTGATTCCATACTGCTGTGAAATCTGGAAAAAGTGGTTCTTGTGGTGCTGTGAGGTGGAGTATGTGCCTGTAATTTAGCTAGTGTGCTAGCAAAGCTGTTGACTGGGCAGTGAACCTCTGTAAACCTCTTACTAATCCATGTTAGGCAGTAAACTCCGTATTGCTGCTGAGAACTCGCACTTTGTGTTAGAGTGGTTGCTGTGGAGATGGGCAGGTCTATCTCTCCCTACATAAATTGAGAAGCAGAAAGGGATAGCCTTACAGCTGATCTCAAATGCCCTGTCTGGACAGGTCTGAGACCCATTAGTTTATTCTACCTAGACTTTCCTAAACCCAGTGGTAAAAAATAACTCTGTGTGTAAAGTCATCTCCAACCTGAACTGTGCAGAGTATCATCAGTGAGCATGGAATTATTTGCAGACTTGATCTGCAGGACAGTAGCAATGAGTAGCATAATTCAGTGCTGGATTAGTCTTTGACCTGGACCTAACAGAAGAGTTGCAAAATTGCATCCTAACACACCCAGGGCTTAGCCATGTGGCTGATGAAAGGTGCCATGTTGGTAGACACAGTTGTCTGTAGGCCACATTATGTTAAAGATGAAAACTTGGAATAATTTTCAAGAGGGGAACAAAGTGCAGTACCTAACCCAAAATGTGGCAAATTATAATGTGCCATGTTATGGGCTGAAAGAATAGGGTGCATCAGGGGGATCCCATAACAAATACTTGCAGGTGGCAAAGCTGCTGCACACAGGGACTTAGGTTTGCACATTGCAGATTTTGGTGGCTGAATGTTTTTCAGAAGCATGCAGTTGGGTCCAAAAGGGTAATATCCTGCTGGGAAATGCAAGTGCACGTTTGTGAGTTTTTGCTGACCCATGAAAAGACATTTGAAGGCTTACATGAATCACAAACTGTGTGTATCTCATTGTGTACCAGAACAGATTAAAGTAATTCAAGGCCAGCCACACAGAGCTCTTGCAGCCTTTCTGCCACTCCCCATGGCAGGCCAAGGGGGTGATGCCATGGCCAGCCCCAGTGAGCCCTCAGGATGGCACCTTCATCCTGCTCAAAAACAGGAGGGGTCTGTGGATGTCTTTAGTGAGCATGCAGAAATGGAAGAAGATCAAAGAGGCTTTTCCCCTCCAGCTTCTAATTGCCACCTTACAATTTTTCTATTTTACCTTTATCTACAACATGTATTAAAAACCTCCCAAAGTACTAAACCTCTAAACTGTCTCCAGAAAATACTGACAGTGACACAGCTTGTGAGCTGGTATGCTCTCCTAGATATTAAAGCCTCTTTATTTACTGAATGCTTACTTGTCTTTATTTTGCATTCAAGAATTTAGTTCTCTCTAATGTGGCAAAGTAGATTTAAAATGCCACTGTGCCACTCTGCTAATGTTTTACATGCCTGTTGCATTGACCTTGGAGAAGTTAATCATTACACTACTATAAAGTGAAAGAGTTGTGTTTGCAGTCAAGTTTAATACTGAGGAGATAAACATACTGGTCACTATGTAGGGTTAATCTGCCTTTTTCTTCTGCTTAATAATTAAAAGAAGGCTCTCGGGTTTCATCATAGCTATCACTCTTGTCTATTCAAAAAGCAAAGAGTTTTGTGGTGGGAGTGTGTGAGTCTGCAGGGCTGAAGTAGCTCCAGTCCCAGAGACCCAAAGCTGTGCCTTCCCCACTAGGTGGGAGTGTCTGTCTGTCTAACTCTGTTTACTTCGGGCCTCCGAGTTGAATTTCCAAGAGTCAGGAACCTGGCTGGGTGTTCTAACTGCTCGCCATGGGATTGATCTGTTTGGATTTCCACTTTCTGAATAATCAAAGTCCCCCTCTTCAGTGAACAGTATGTGGGGAGGAGACAGTGCTGCTGTGGAGAAGGCAGTTTGTGGTAACACGTACAGTCAAGTACAGAATTTACCATAACTAGAGCCAGACAGGCAGAGGCTAGAGGGAGGTACTCCTAATTAAAATGGAGATGCTTCTGTGGTTCCCACCTGCCTCATCGGGCTCTAAGTGTGTCTGTGCAGGGACACACGACATCCTGAGTGGTCTTTCAAGTCCAGAGACCACGGATCTAACTGCAGGGGATGAAGCCTGTGACGCTGCTGTAATTAAACCAAGTCTGCAGGGAGTGCATAACCTGAGGCATGGAGCTTTGCAGTTACAGCTGTGCTGCCTTATAGGGCTGCTGCTGCAGCAGCTTTTCACTGGATCTTCCCATCTAAAGAGATGGATAAACCAATTACCACAAATTGGTAAACCTGACCGAGCTGTGGTGGGCCCACACAGCCTTGCAACATCACAGAAGCAGCTTTGACATGTGTCCTAAAGCAGTGTTTTAAAGCATGTCTGCATTGATGGGAAATCGCTGGAGCTCAGAGAACTCCCTACAGCACTTTACTTGAGAAGCCTTGACACTGGGGCTGTGTGAAGTGACCAACAGTCCCCATAGTTGTGGGCTTCTGTCGCATATAAATTTGAAGAGGAAACAACAGTTTTCTGAAAGTACTAATTTCTGTGGAATTCTGCAGAAACAAAAGTTCCTGGTTATTGCACATGGTATTTGTAGACAGGTTGGAGGCTTTCGGAATCCAACTTCCTGTGAGGGAGTTTTGTCCCAGTTGGAAAGGTAGAAACTTTGAAAAGTCCAGATCTGTCTTCAGTTGGACTACGATTCCTTAGTCCATTCTTGTTTTCATCACCTTTTTTTCTGAGCAGGAACCAAGTCTATACTCCCCTGGCTTCTCCCTACTTCTCCCGAGGTCCCTTGTTGAGCTCCCCTTCCTTTGGAGTGTGCTCTGCAGTTCTGTTCCTTGCAGCTGTGTTCCTTCTCCCCAGCTGCTCCTCTCCTAGGGCTGCATCTCAAGGGCTTGTCCTTTGTGCTACTGGCACTAGGACTGTGGCGCTAAAAGGTCAGATCGAGGAGCAAGTAGCATGGCAATGCAGCTACTTTTATCCATAACCTTTGCAACACTCAGAAGATTACTGCACAGGAATTTCCTTTTAGCTTTGTTTTTTAAGAGAAAGTTAAAAGTTTTTACGCAGTCACTACGAAGAATACCACTGACACATCAGAGGTCTATAAATCAGAAGGCAAGAGAAAAGAACATCTGTTCATGCAAGTGTCATGATTTGAAGGTAATCTCACAATTCTGAGAAGGACTAATTTGTTCTGTTTCAATATTTGAACTTCACAGGAAATGGTGATGTTGCAACCCTTTTTTCCCTCTAGAAATTCAGACTTGAGGTAGCTAAAAGCAAGGGCTCCCAGTTTTCAGGAATTTTGAAATTTGGCTGTGGTCAAAACTGGATAGAATTGAGAACTTGTCAGTGTTTCCAGGAATCCAGAAGCTCCCCAGGCCCTACAGCTGTCAGGGAAGTCTGGTGTCTTGTCTGTCAAGGCAGCTGTTGTGGACTTCAAGCCTCAGGCTTCTCCAAATGTCATTCACACAGAGCTGTTTCAAACAAAACATTTTAGGCACATAAAGGTATTGTTTAAGAAAGCTCTCTGTCTCTCTATGTATCTGCCTTCTGACTAAATGCTTCACTGGGATATTTCTAGCTGCTCTTATCCCCCTAGCAGAATTGTGTTAAGAGGCTGTAGGGAGGAGAGGAAATGCAGTCTTTCAAAGGATGCATCATCGAGCTGTCTTTGATTTCTTCCTCCTGTAAAAGATGCACACAAGCCTGGCCAGCCTGCCGGGAGAAGAGCTTGACTCTTGGGTCCCTTGAGTGTTTGAATTTGTTTCCCAGGTCACTGAGAGGAACTTGTGTCAGAAGGACTTCAGCTTTTTCTTCCATCTGGGCTCCCGCACCGCTTCCTGGGCTTAATTGCAGTAGGTTCTACTGATATTTACAAGCAAATGTATTAATTAATTTCTGCTTATTTTTTTTTCTTATGAAAGAATAAGGGTCACAAAACTGAAGCTCTCACCTGGGCTGTTTGGGGATGAAGGGATAGATAGATATTATCTATAGATAATCTATAGATATCTATAGATATTATCTATAAAAGCTTAAGTATAGGACTTGATGCTTGTTTGCATAACTAAATAAAATGGGAAACAATCAAGTGGAATTACCCTGTCTTAGGGTCAAATGCTCCAGTGGGAGATTTCACTTGCCTTCATGAGATCCAAGCCAGTTAAAAGCAGCTCAGGGCCAGAATTGCTGCTTTTCTGTATTATCTAGCTGGGAATTAGAGTTGTTCCTGGATTTTGTTTTATTAGAATGTAAGTCCTAGCAGTTAAGTGTTGGTTGTTGTCCATCTGCTGATATTACTTGCTGTCCCAAATGCATTCTCTCCAGCTTGTGTGAGACTGCACAGTGCACATGGAGTATGTGAGTGGCAAACCCACGTCTTGTATGGGGAAAAGCACATTATGTGGAACAAAATGTTTTTGTTCCAGATGTGGCTGTCTGGCATAGACCCTGTGGAACAGTTAGAGGTATGGGCTAGCGATGAGGGTTCAGCCTTGAAACTGATCCTTGAATTTAACATCTGCATCTACTGATTCTGAGCTGACCTGCCCAGATTTCTCTCCAGTGGGCTCTTATGTCAACTTCATTAGAAAGTAGCATGTTTCTGTGGCCTCAGAGAAGTATGCAACAGCTAGATCACATTGGGATGCAGGACTATCCCATCAAAGCCTTCTTTCCTTTGCCTGGGCATTCTGCCTCAGAAGCCAGTATGTCACAACAATGCAGTGATCTTCCTGCTGTATTTTTTCATTCCAAATCCCAAGCAGTTCACTGTAAGGCAGTTTTGCATGGGTAGAAAAAATCAAAGCTGCCCATGTCCAGCGGATGAGCTGTCCCCATGTACTGCACCCAGGAGCATGTGTTTTAAGCAGTTGCAAAGGGATTCTCTGAATTGCACCCTTGGGCTCATCCTGACATCAGGGCAGCAATATGGAGCCTCTTACTCACTTGGAGCTTCTTGCAGAGTTGGAGCTGGACCTGACATCTGAAAATCATAGTCTTGCCTGTAATCCTTAGGGATTACAGTTTTGAGGGGGCTAATATGTATATGTGTCTAAATACACAAATATGATAATGAAGTTATCCCTGAGTGTGTCGTTCTGTTAACTTCTTCTGAATGTTTGGAGAAAAAAAAATGGCAGAAAAACCATCTGGTTGCACTCAATCTTGCAAGCCAACATCTGGCTGCCAGACTTGAGAGTCTGTGTAATTTCTGCTCATGTGGTTTCCATGCTTTGATTCCCTGCTACAGCTGAGTGCTGCAGAGGAACTCATCCCTCGTGGCAGAGTGTGATCTGACAATGTGTTGGAAAGACAGAAGGTGTCCACCATTAGACTTTGTTTACATGGAAGTGTTTCCAGGGTAATCCATGTGGTAGTATATGTGTAAGGTTCTCATAGTGCTTCATCACTGAAACCTTGTCCTTAAAAAGCTTCTGCTTGGGCTGGAACTGTGCTTGCAGTTACCCAGATACACTGTAGAGGTGAAATGTCAGTCCTGCACTATGAATGTGATAAAAGCAAATGCTTTCATTTGGCCTCTGAATTGAAACTCAGGAAAAAAATGCTTTGCTTACACACCACACACACACATGCAAGGAAATGAGACCCTCTGTCTTGCCTCTATGGTTTATTTGGGGAGAAATGAAAAGGGTGGGATGACAGTGCAGTTCATGCAATGAGGGAGGACATGGGTGCTGGAGCATTGCCTCTGCTGTGTGGTTAGACACTTTGGACACTCCAAAATTCAGGAGAGCAGCATGGAATTCTTTCTCTGCTGACATGGGCCTGAACATGTATCTCCCAGTGGTGTGCTCTGTCTGCCATGGAAGGAGCATTTCAGAGGTGATGTATTTTGATTTCCTGCAGCCAAAATGACTGGAGTGCTCGTTTGCTGAGGCAAAGGTGACCTCCTTCCTGACCAGTGCCCAAGGTACTCCCCTAATGGGGAGAATCTGGATATCAAAAAAATACTAAGGGGAGTATCCTGACTGCCCTCAGCATGATCTCGTTCCACTAACTGAGCCCCACATCCTCTTTCCAGCTCTAAGCATTTGGTGATTTTGGATGAGTTGGCGAGACATTCTGAATCAGTCAACACCCCATATTCAGTAAATAAGTTATTTGCTTCTCCCAGTCTTGCCCAAAGCATTTTTCAGTTGCATGAAACTATTTTTTATTGGCTTGAAAGGGGAAGAGGAATGAAATAAATTTGTTGACTGAGTCAGAGAACATGTAACAGCAGCTAAACAAGAACTCTGATTTACTGATTTTTGTCATGATCAAATTTAGACTCCATCTCCCACAGATATTCAGGCTATGGAATGTTTTTTTTCCAAATGCCTTCATAATGAATTTGTTCATCTCAAGTCAGAATGACTGTCTTGGTGGCAGTTGGCAGTGACATTTGGGTTATGTTAATGACAGCAAAATTAAATATAGTGCAAAATTAAATTTAGCACAAAGTAGGAATCAGTAACATGAAAAATAATTGAAAAAGAAGAAAGAACTACCTGTCAGACAGCAGATCAAAGGGAGAAAAATATTGGAAAGTCCCAACGCTATTTTATGGTAGTTTGGGGGGGGGGTGGTTCAAGGGAAAAAAATACTGAATAGCCTGAACACAGTGATAATAATTTTCTTTTTTGAAGCCACATAACCTCACCTTCAGTTGGAGGAATAATCAGGTTATATCCTTCACCTTGAGCAGAAAAATAAATTTGTGGAAAAGACGGGGAGAGGGAAAAGGCTCTGGTTTTTCTTTCATACTAATTTGCAAAGTTCTCACCAATGGTGAAAACTTTATAACACTTTTTTGAGAAAGAAGCCCAAACGAAGGTATCAGAAAAATAACTGGAAAACAGCAACAACAAAAGGTGGTTGTAGAAAGCCAGTATGTTGGTTATCTGTTGCAGGATATTTTTGGTGAAGATTTAAAGCTGCCCACAGAAGTTAGTAGTATCACCACCATCCACTCAGAGCAATCTGTCACCTCCTTTGCCATCATATATCAAATTCTCAGGTTTCAGTCAAGGATTATCAAGCATGACCCAGCTTTGTTAGCAGTAATCTTTAAGAAAAATATGTCAAATAACAGAGAGGCCCCACTTAGACCAGACAATATCCTATTTCTGCATTATTTTCACTCTCAAATTTAACTAACATGAAACTGGGCAGCACTAATGTATGTAGGGACCCCCTGCTCTCTTTGGAGGTAGCTGCTCCTCATCACCAAATAAATGGCTCCCAGAAGAGCCTGTAGCTGCTTGTGGGGTTTACTGTATGATGTGTTGCATTCCAGCTTCCAACATCCACCTTTCCTGAGTGACAGCAGTCCTCATGACTCAGGCAGAGCTTGCAGCTGGATGAATCCACCAGACAGCTGTATGTTAAGCCATGATCTACACAGGCAGAGAAGAGCATTTCCAGCAGGAGATGGTATTTATTTCCATAGAAACAAAATAATCCATTTTATGTCACTTTCTTTGCCATGTGGCAAAAGAGAGAACAGACAATGGTAACCCCATCTGCTTCTTGAGCCCTCTCATATGTCAGTATGTAGAGGTCTAAATTATGAACAAATATATTTCTCTCTGATTTATGTTAAATTGTTCACATGTGGTGTTCATAGCCAGGAGTGTCGTGGAGTAAAAAGCCTGCTGCATTTCACAGACCTCTCTATCAGGAAAGTCTCAACACCTCTCCAGAGCTGCAGAAGTCTTTGAGGTCGTGCCTGCTGGTCTTGTCCTGCATCCTCAGCATGTAAAACTTTCATTCTTAGCAAGTCCTACAGGGAACTTCAATTGCAAATTCCTTAAGACATAGGACATCAATACATTTCAGAAGGAACAAAACCAGCAGAGACCAGAAAAATGCTGCTGCTTTCTGAAAATGCTTCAAATTTGTATGTATTTGGAGAAGGCTTGAGTATCTTGAGAAGTGTTTAGTGTATTTTTCCTTTGGGAACTGATGGAGTCCCTAGGAGCCCTAGCAGCATGACAATGGTCTGTGAATGTCTGACTGATAACGCTGGATTTGAACAGCTGTGACCTCGCGGCTTCTCACTCTTCTTTCAGTACCACTCAGCAGATGAAGGTCATGAAATTTAAGGTGGCATTACAGTCCAAGCAATTATTGCTGAGGCTGTGGTGGTGTCTAGAAGGTCATTGCCTGAACCCTTAGCAACGTATAAAATTAGTATTAAAATAAAATTTGTATTAAAAGAACCCCCTGTGTAAGTAGAGTCCAGGAACTGCTGGCTGTGTGTGGGATGGATGAAGCTGTCTGCTTGCTCCCCTGGGGCACAGCCGTAAATACTGCCATGATAATGAGAGCTTGCAGAAAAGTCTGAGACAGTGCTTCCTCAGAGGGATGCTGCCTTAGAAGTAGTTTGAATAGCAATATATGTTCTCTAACAAAGAGAGCTGGGAAATCCCATATTCTTCTGAGATTCCCCAGTGAATATATTAACCATATCTGATATATTTTTGCACAAGTTCACATCCAGCATCTGGAACAGGATATAGGAATATATTCCCAAAATGTGAATGGGTGATGCTGGTAAAATACTGCTATATTAGCATACAAGTAAGTGTTTGGTTTTTTTTTCTAAAACCATCTGTAATTGCAGCTACAGAGGAACTAACCACCTATTTATTTGGAGATAATCAATCATGTTGTGGCCTGGCTTATGCAGGAATCTGTACAAAATGGTTGATCACAGTGTCTCTGTGTTTTAAAGCCTGTAAATTTAAACATTTTCTTCCCTTTCTCATTTCCTACATAATTTATTTACTCTTTCTGTCTTTTTCCTTGATGAGAAGTTGAGTTCTCTCTCCTTGCAGAAGCTGGAAGCTTTGATCAAATCCTTGCCTTTCTCTTCCTAATATGTGTAACCCAATAGAGAAGGATGTCTGTGGCTCGTCTGAGCCTCTGCACTAAAGTGTAAGAAATAACCAGGTTTTCCAACGCCAACAAATTCTGTGTGATACAAGAGCACCTCAAAAAGAAATCATGATCTCGTGTTTTAGAGGCAGCAATAACTAATCTCCTTCTCAGTCACACTGATGTAATGTAATTGTTTTTCTTTCCATAGAAGAAAGAATTTGGATAGGAAACTTTCAGGGAGAACTAAGGAGCTGTACTACTAATGTAGGCAGGAGACCTGGGTTGCCAAGAGGATAGATGATACATGATGAGCAATAGGATTTTATGTGGACTGAAAATTTAAGGTGTTCACAAACTAGTTTTGTGTTCCCATGATTTGCTTTGTTTAACTGCGCTCTCTTTCATGCTCTGTCACCAACTGCATGAATAGGGACTCCAACCAAAGATGACATTTTTCTTGTAGCAGATCTATGAACTTGCTTTCTTTTCAGCATTCCTTTGAATGGATGGTTGTCAGCCTGGTACTTACATCTGTCCTTGTCCTGCCTTCACCAGAGCTGTGTGCAGAGGGTAAAAAACACCTCTGAGTGATGCTTAATATCCTGTTAATTAATCACAGCATCCCATTAACCCTGTGGAGAATCTCAGGCTGTTTTTTTTATAAAGAAGTAAAGTTTTGTTCAGGCAGGATATATTGTTACTCATGAAGCATATATACCAGATGAGACTACAAATATAGGGTTTTTTTAATGTTCATGACATAACTTCAGTAATGAGTAATGTGAAAAGCCACAAAGTGGATCCTTTAAAGTAACAAACACTGCCTCCAAAAACGCTCCACTGCTGTAGAGGGATGGCTGAAATGACAGATGGGTTTTCCTCTCTAGTACAGTGAATTTCTCCTCTAGTATGCTGGAAAGGGATTTGTATCACACCAAAACACTGCTCTCCTTCCACCCCAGGGCATGGGGCCCGAGTGTTTTCTTGCATCAGCCTGCCATACTAGAAGCCAGGATGTAGCCTTCTCCTGTGTGTGATAGGTTTTTAAACTAGGCAATGTCTTTGGGCTGTCTGGGAAGTTGCAGATGCTGCTGATTCAGCTGATGGCTCTGTAGAAGTTCATAGCAGGGGAGAGGGCTGGCCTGAGTGCATCCTTCTGCATCCTTCTGAGTTTCATTGCAGCAGGTGGCCTCCTCTTGTGCTTCCTGGGAACAAAACTCCTTAAGTGAGACCATGCAACTTACTTTGCAGCCTTTCAGGCTACCTTCTCCCTGAGCTTGTGCTGTGCTATGCTCTTTCTAATACCATGGCCTGTGTTCAGATCCCTTACAACAGCTGTCCTGCTTCAGAGTCACGTCTGTCCCTCTCCACTGGGTATGAGAATTGCCAAAGGCTGGCAGCACTGGAGATTTGTTCCCTTGGTTGTGTGTCCTGCCTGGATTCTGGGCAGGCACTGGGGTACCAGTTAGGCCTTCTCAGGGTGCCCACTCATCCATAGCCCCAGGCTGCTGTTGCTTGCTCCTCCTGGAAGGCAGAGGAGCACAGGTGCAACCTTCCTGGAGAAGGGGCAGCAGCTGCATTTTAATCCTTTATCCATGGGGACATCTTTTCCAGCACTGTAGTGATTTTGCTACTGCTATGAGGATCGAATTCCAGCCGTATGTGTCACCTGTGACTCTCAGGGACACAGGATATAGGTATGTATGCACACTTAGACACTCAGGAATGGCAGCTCCTGAATCCAGCAGTGCCGTGGTGTCAACATCATGCTGGAGAGGAGTGTGCTTGGAAGAAAACCATTTATCAAAGTGTGTTTTGTTGACTCAAAGCCCTCAAACAGCCAAACTGTTCAGCAGGTATTTGATTATAAACAGAGGAACACTCACTAGATTAAAGAGCAACCAACCATCAATTACCTAGATGGACAGTGCTATTGAAAGGGCAGCAGCTGGCCAGCTGTGCCCTTCAAGAACAACATGGGACTCTCGGTGTGAAATTACCTTTTGGGCCAATACTTTGTCATTTATGACACTGCTTCTCTTTGGTAGTGAGAGCTGACTGAAAGAAAAACTCAGAAAACCTAGAGAGATGAAATCAGGGGGGAATCTAAGAAATGTAAACCTAAATCTCTAGTATTCCTAATTCTGCAATGGAGTGACTGGCAGGAATAAACTTTGCATGAAAACCGAAATTTCATTCTGGATTCATTAGAAGATTCTCATGCTACTGAGTAAAATAAAGAGAAAATTACACTCCCTTATGAATTGCCAAGGGATCGCACAATAGCTGCATTTATTTTATTAGCCTTCTGACCTTTCCCTTCTCTGGTGAGGTTTCTTTTTCCTATTAGCTCTATTAGAGCGTCTACTGAGATGGCAACAAAACAAACACTGTTATTTTTGGCTAACTTGCTCTTTTAGCAGGGAACAGGGATGCACAGGCCATGAGCAGACACTGGCCTTGCACATCCAGCCTGTGGTGGGCATGGGAGCCACACCTTGCCTGGGACACCAGGCTCTGCTAGGAAGCCCTCACTGTGGACACCACCACGCTGAGAATGCTGCATCTATTTTCATAAAGTCCTTCAAGCCATACTTGATTTGTAGCCTGGGAGTAATTTCTTTGCCTCCAGTGGAGGAGTGTTATTTTGTTTTGTGCTATTCATGTATTTTTGGACAGATATAAGGGGTTTTACCCCACTCTTTTATATAACTGCCCCCGAACACCTCCTCCTCTGGCAGTGATCAGTGTCAGGCTCTGTGGTGATGGCTGGGTGCTTTCTGCCCCCATGGTTTCCAGGGCAGCTTGGTTTGCAACAAAGAACTGAAGCTTCTGGAGAGATGGATGTGATTATTGTGGCAGCACTTTCCTGAAGCACTATGTGGATTTTGTGCCCTTAATTTGACTGGCTGCTCCGCATTGGCGGAACTGAGTGTTTCAGGAATTTATACCAAGCAGTAAGGGTCGACTGTCATGCTGGCATGGAGCAGGACTTATGGAATGTTTGGACTTATATGGAAGTTTGAGAAAACTTCAGAAATAATTCTGGAATATGCCCAGCAGACTGCATGGTAACAGAGGAGCTGGCTGAGGAATTTATAGCTGCGGGGAGTGAATAATCATCTTTTTTTCTAAAGAAATGTTGATCCCAGGAGGGGAAAAAACAACTCAGAAGACTAGTGGAGAATTTGTCGATTGTCTTTTCCTTCGTGGTTAACTTATCTGGGACCTATATATAAAAATCATAGTAATAAGACAAACACTGCTGAAATTAGCAGCAGCATTTAAGGAGAATTTGGGGATAAGATCTCACCAGCTTTCCAGAATGCCAAGATTGTAGTCCTGTGTTATTCTAATATTAGCCACTTCCAGCAGATAAGATTACGTAAAAACCTCAGCCCATCTCCAGTTTCAGGAAGGCTGAACCAAGCCAGTTAGGAACAGTAAATTGCTAGTTCTTGAACATAAGTGGCAGCATGATAAATGTGACCTGTTAACTCTAGAAAAGTGCAGCCAATTTTCTTTAGTTTAGCCTTAGGGAAAAAGCATATTAAAACTTTGCGTGTTGGCATTTGAAATCTTCTATCTTAAGACAAATGGCACCACAACTCTAGAGTTTAAGGAGGAAGGCTGAATCAATGTTCTTATACATTTACTCCATGTAATTACTTTGTTCTCCTAATTAATTTCTTTATATTTTATCACTTAGGAGACTTTGGTACTTGCTATAATCCATGGGATTAGACACTCTTTAAATACACACCACTACCAAAACCCTCCCACCTTCCTCTCTTTCTGTGGCTGTCTAGGTACTGGGAAAATGTTTACAGTAGCTGTATTTCTTGTTGCACACCAGCGGTGTTTGAAGTATTGCATCAGCCTGGCAAAGAGGCAGCTGGAATCAACCCTGACACCCCAACATGGGTTGTGCTTGTCTTTAGCAAAAAAAGGGATAATTGCTGGCTCTCTCAGGGAAGCTGTACATCTAAAAGTGAATAAATGACTAACTAAGCTATTAGAGGAGATGTGATAAAAAGGAGACACCTCAGACAGCGGGGAGAATAGAGAGGAATAGGGTCAGGGCCCATCCAGTTTTGGGATAGGCCCTTATGGTGTACTTTGAGATCATGCACCACCTCAAGGTAAAGTTATACCAGCCCTTTGCTGACAGTCATCAGGAGATAGATGATCTGGTACCCTAGATTCCCAGCACAAACAATCAGGAATTGGGACTGTGGTATTGCAGTTAAAATAGTACCAGCTGCACTGTCACAAGGGCTTGCTTGAGCATGAACAAGTGATGTTCACCTCTCTGTGGTTTCACACTGATCTGCCTCACCAGCCATTTGAGCATCCTGTGATTTTCCACAAAGCTGCTCATGACAGGCAGAGCAGCAGAGACTGTGAGGCTCTTCTGGGCTCCATGGCACAAGGAGTTAAGTCAGGACCAAGGTGAACACAGTACAGAAACATAGGTGTGAACTAGAAACTATCTTCTAGCTTAGCATCTTACTATATTTTCACTTTTTTGGGGGCACAGATGTTCTTGCAAAATCCCAGTTAAAAGACAGAAAGGATTAACAACACCTGCTTCCAGGGCCTCACTTGGATGCAGGCAGTACCTCTAGTTACCCAGTCTGAGCCACAGAATATGTCAAGAATGTGTGTACCATTATGGACTGGGAAGATGTGTGCTCCATAAACTCTGAAGCTTTAACTGGCTCAGCTAGAAATATCTCTAAATGAATATTGCCAAAAAATGTATGGTTTTCAACTGGCAGTTAGTATTTTAATTTTTTTTTGATCAGGACTAGTCAGGAGAAGAATGGAGTCAAATAAATTCCAGCCCAATGCATTCATGGCATCAAGTTTAATTGCAGTGAACAGAATACTGCAAATCACCCTAATGATCACTTTCAATTTAATTGCTGGGCTACCTCTGTATTTCTCAAATAACTGAGGTTGTAAAGTTTTCTACTTCTTAACTAAGTTGCTTTTTGGTGTCAGTTAATGTTATGCCTTATTAAGTCAATATGGTGGTTTCCTGCCAGTTTTATTTCATGTTTAACAGACAAGTCATCTCTATAGGGTACTGTTAGAAATTATGTTATAACATTTCATGTCTATTTGCTAACCACAAACAGTCTCTCTGGTGAAACAGAATGCATTTAACTATCTTTATTTGTGTTAATTCCACTTTTCTATGAAAAGTCCCTTCTGATGTGGAGAGCACAGCTGCAGAGGATGAAGCCAGGAGGAGCCCAGAGGGAAAACAGTGGTGCTGGCAGGAGCCACTGGATGGGGACCACAGTGCTCCCGGAAACCTAGCCTGTGGGAAAGGGACTCCAGGCTCTGCTCCCCTCTCTCTGCACCCAGGGCAGGGACACAGCTCAGCCTCCCCCAGCTTCTGCCCCCACTGCTCCAGACCTGCAGCCTGGGGGAGGCCACGGCAGCTGTCCCACCTGCAGGTGACAAGGGCATGGGTGGATCTGTGCTGCCGATGGGCAAAAGCACCATCCCTCAGACCAGCAGGCTCCCTAGCAGCCTGCCCATAGGGGCTGTGCTCATGCTCTGGAGCAGCAGGCACTGAGCAGTGGGTTACTCAAAGTGGTGCCAGCAAAAGCTGTGCTCTGGCTCCAGTTCTTTGATGATGTGGATTGGCACAGTGCTGCTCTTTGTGATGAGCCCAGGAGGCTTCCAGTGCTTTCTTTTCTTGAGCACAAGGGTGGCTTGAACGTGTAGACCTGGTACAGCTGGTTCCTTTGACCTTAGGGTGTACATTGCTTGTAGTGTTAGGAGGCTGGTTAACATCAAACTGGGATTATAAAGGGAGTTGTCTTCTGTTTGGAGATCTGTTTGGGATATGAGTCTTTACCAACTTCTGCACTGTCCCTCAATAGAAGTCAGCTGCTTTAAATACTGTATTTTTGGAGCTTTAAGATTCCCAGTATGGTTCTTTGCAATATATTTTCCATATGATTTCTTTTCAAACATCTAGTATGACCTTATGGCCAGAAGAGTTTCTCATCTCTGCAAACATGTGCACGTAAAATAACCCCTGCAAAGTTCTGAATTGTGTGCGAGGTTGAATCATTTTACTGGAAGCAGGGGCAGACAAATGGAAAGAACAATTTTAAGCACATTCTGTCACTGCAAGGAGTGAAGTATGTGTTGGGTATAATTCCTATTTATACTTACATTCTAAAACAGTCCAAAATCCAAGTTAGGTTTGCTCTCCTTACTGCAGTGGAACAAAGTGCTCATCCCATATGGGGACTGGATGCCTCAAAGGCATTCTGTTACTCCAAGCAGCATTCCCAGGGGATGTATGTCTCCCCACCTCCTCAAATCTAAGGCACGTCCTCCATGCAAAATATCAGGGATTAATTAACGTTGCATATTTTAGCTGGTGTGGCTATACAGGACAGCATAGGTTTAGGCTACTGGGTGTAAAGTGTGGATGATTCTGATTTCTTTTCATTTGATGAAAAAAATAGTTTAGAGTTAAAATAGAGTATTACAGCACTTTGTGCCTGTGTATAAGCTTTCACTGGCTCAATCAGACTCATTAAAACACTTAATAGCTACTGCACTGATGGAAACTCCTGTGTATTTAACATCTGATATGCTCTTTCACAGAGGAAAGATTTTAGAGGAGGGGTGGAAATGATCTACCAATAATGGACCAGACTTGCCATTAAATGCATCTTGCAGGAACATAAGACCAACCAAGTGGTCAGAGCAGAGGTTCACCCAGCCCAGCAAGATGAGCCCTGCCATTACTCATACTGAAAGCCATGGAATGGTGTAAGACTGGGGCAAATGCACAGGGATCCTTCCCTATCCTCCAGAAATTTGTGTGTGAGCTAGAAGTGGGTATGTAATAGCTCTTGATATATTTCTGGCTCATGAATGTGTAAAGTTGTCACTTGAACCCAAGTAGACTTTCACACATGCAGAATCCCATGCCAAGTTGGTTTGGCATGGGAAGATATTGATGGTGGAGTCCTCATGTCATGAGCAAAATTAAAGGTTTTATCTGCCTTTCTACAGTTGTCAGTAGTGAGATCCAGAGAGCTGCTCAGTCTTCTTGCAAACATTTTCTATAATGAGATGTTCCAAGTGACCTGTGACGAAATATTTATTAATAGTAACAGTATATGCCAAGCTTCTGACACATGGTGTCTGCAACTATGTCTGCCTTCGGTGGTCCAGGTATAGCAGAAGAGCCATATTTCTTGCTGTAGTGATCCATGCCATATTTCTGTGCTGTGATTTTCCCATCTGGCATCCTTTATTCATAGCAGCAGCTCTTCTTCTCTTCCAAGATTCTGTTTGCTTTTACTTTGTTCTTTTTCCTTTGAGGTTTCTCACCAGTTCAGGGAAGATAAATAGATACTGAGACAGTGTTGCACAGGTTGAGAGGAGCAAGCATCTGTTGTCATCAGCTTTTCTGATTTCGTTTGAGCTCTTGTGATTTTCTTTAGCTGTCTTCATGCAACAAAAGCCCTGGAAAACAACAGAGCCTAAGGCTCATGAGCTGTACACAGGTGCTGCCACAGTGCTGATGCTGGGCTGTGCAGTCTCAAACTTTTTATTCAGGATGCAATATTTTCAGGCACCGGAGGGAAAAATCTACGTGTTATTTCCTAAAGAATCTTTATGTGCTACAGCCACCATCTGCCTACAGCTCATAAATTAAAACAAATTAACTGTACAAGACACGTCGAGCCCCTGCTTCCTGCTGGCATGCCTCCTCCCTCTTGCCTGGTACAGTCAAACCATGAGGAGGCAGCTCCTCTGGCAGGAAAAAACCCAAACCAGCAGCAAAACCCAAACTCCAACTCCCCAGAAGTGAAAGAGAAAAAAACACATTAGGGAAACAAATAGAAACATGGGAAGACAAGTCTTGTGACCCATTGGCTCTCTCATTTGCAGCATAAATCATTCTGTTATAATCACAAATTTTGGGACATAATTGGACTGCATGTCTAAATCTATTGCCAGTGATTACAGGCAAAATGCCCTGAGCGGTGAGGCCTGCAATCCAGCCCTGTACGGTTTGGGGGGAGGCCTTGGGGAGGGGGAAGGGAGCCTTAGCCATCACCAGAGTATTTTCCATGAGCAGTTCTGTAGCTGGAAACAGATGCTTCATGCTGCTGTCCAGCCAGCAGAGTAATGTAAAAAACATTACAAAGGTACCCTTCAAAGCAGTCTTCATTTTTCTCGTTGTCCAGCAGTGGCCTGACCTCCTCCTTGCCCCTCACTGAAAATCCATGTGGGCATCCCGAGGGTGTCTCTGCTCCACCCCTCTGAGAGGAGCAGAATGACTCCCAAAGCTGCAGCAGCTCTCTCTTTTGTGGTTGAATGATGGGTAACATTACTGTTTCCTATTCTCAAGGCTTGGCTGACCGTGAGAACCTCTGAAGGGCTTTTGGATCCCCTTGGCAATTTTTCCTGAGCAAATGTGAATGCTGTGGCTTCAGGAATGAAAGGTTAAACTAATCTCCTGCCCAGCCATCTACCTGGGCACGATTCTCTGCTGCCCCAGGGTGTGTTTGCCCTGCACTGCCCTCTGCTGAGTTCATTCTTGTAGTTAGCCATGCTGTGAAGAACCTGGGAGTGTAAAACTTCTGTCATCAATTTTATCCATGACCTTTCCCCAGATGGAAAAGACTGGCCATGCAGGGCAGCATGGGCTAACATTGTACCAGCCATTTTTAGTCAAAGCCCACTATGTGTGTGCAGAGGGAAGTCACTCAGCAGCAGTCGTCCCTCAGAGGGAGCATGCCCCACCAAGACCCTGCCACAGCTGGGGTGTTGGAGCTCTGCTTCTACAAACTCTGTTTCAAGCCTGTGAAAAACACACAGATGATTAAGGGTGAATTTTTCACTGCTCTTGATGCTTCTCCCTTGTGTGTGTTCCTGCACATTCTGCCCCTCAGTGTGTTGACTCCCCAGGCATTCCCCATGTGCTGGACACATGGCAGCTTGGAAGCAAACTTCATGGACAGAGATTGTTTACTGCTGGCTGCAGCGCAGGTACTCTGTAATGTAACTTCTAAGTCTGCATGTGACCTTAGGAGCATGTTTCTGCCTCTGCTCTTCCACAGCCAGAGTAGCCAAGATGAGGTAATGCTGCTGTGGAGATGCCAAGTGAGAGGTAAGACTGCACAATGATTGGCTGTTGCTCCACTGGGGGAGGGTTGTGTTTGCTTTTTTGTTACCAGTTTTTGACTTGGAAAAAAATCTTCCTCTTATTCCTAGCCTTGCTTTCTGCAGCAGATCCTTAATGGTGTTTTGGATGCTGCACCCCAAAGCCAGTGCAGCTGATCTTCCAAGCCCCAAAGAGCTCGGTTTGTCTTCCAGTTCTGGTGTCCAGACACACCTGCTACTTGTGTTGTGATGACATTTTTCTTGTTCCTTATGTTTTCTTTAAATGCAGTATTTTGAGCATCTAGGGTTTTCATGAAGCAGAAATACAGTGATTTTTTGGTCTATAGGGAGGCATTCCCCATGTTGATAAGCTTTTGAGCTTCAAACTGTGGAATTACTCTGTTCTTCCTCCCTTGGCATTTCCTGCTCTTTCAGTAGCACACTTAAGGAACTTCCATGTCTAGCTATATCTTACATAGAAAAACATCTTGTTTTCCAGCTTATCTGCTGAACTTTTTAAAAATTTTGAATCTTCCTTAGAAAGTGAGTGCAAGTGCTAGGTTTTCTTAACCATCACTTCATTCAAAATCACTTTTTCCTATGGTAAACTAACTGTCTTTCAAACAGACTTTAACTAAATATGCATAGCACATGATACTTTTCTTTTACAGAACTTGCATTTCCCTCTATTAACGCGATATTTCTAGTCATCATCAAAACATGAGAAGGGGAGAGGAGAGGAGATTCGAGGAGAGGAGAGGAGATTCGAGGAGAGGAGACTCGAGGAGAGGAGAGGAGAGGAGACTCGAGGAGACTCGAGGAGAGGAGACTCGAGGAGAGGAGA
>VXBR01006257.1:296380-314628 GCA_013400215.1 Cisticola juncidis | reverse complement strand
GAGGAGAGGAGATTCGAGGAGAGGAGAGGAGATTCGAGGAGAGGAGATTCGAGGAGATTCGAGGAGATTCGAGGAGATTCGAGGAGATTCGAGGAGAGGAGAGGAGAGGAGAGGAGAGGAGACACAATCATTTTTGAAGGGAGCTCTTAAAAACATTATGACTTATTTCACAGCTGCTCTAAGAAAGTGAAGACAAAAGATGAGCATTAAAAATGAAAAGAGAGCATGTTCCAGCACATGGAGCACAATTCATGCCTCTCAAAAGGAGCTCTCTGCTGACTCCCAGCAGCACCTGAGGAGTGGGTCAGAAGTTCTCTCTAGAGAGGGCTGGCATAATCACTGACATAAAGTCCACTTTTTTCAGAGTGAGGATATAAAGAAATTTCCTGACCCAAGTTGGAGAGAATCCCTGAAGATCACCTACTTCAGCCCTGCTCTGTACTGACACCAGACTAAGTGGAAACCCCAAGGAATGGAAGCCCACTCTGTACCTGGGACTTGCTCCAGCACTGCAGTGCCTCCTGAGGAAAAGGAGGGCTCTATTTTCTTAGTTTTCTGCCATGGCAGGTTTTTGTGGCTCAGGCAACACCCAACACCATTGGAGGGTTCAGGCCATGGCCAGTGTTTGGAGAGGGAATGCTCGTGATGGTGGGGGCACACAGCCACATGGATTTGTTTCTTGCTCCCACCTCTGGATTTCCTTTGAAATCAAGTTATTGGGGGCTGAATCAAGTTGCTGGCGGGTCAATGCAGGACGTGTGTGAGCAGAGGGGAGGAGAAGCAGCTCTGTTCTTTCCACCTCCTTGAGCTCAGGCTCCCTTTGAGCTGTCAGTGAGTGGAGAGGGAAGGATAATCTGTGGAAGTACCAGCCTCTTTCACAGACTGTAGAGTGGAGTAGGTGACCTGCTTGTATGAGGGGTCTAAGTTACAGTTTATCCAGATGAGATGACACCCGTGTTTTGCCAAACTTGTCTAACCATGTGGTTTAGAAAGACAGTGTGTTTATAACAAATGAAAGTTTAGATTTTCATCTAGTCCAGATGCTTTCAGGAGTGGGGACTTCATTAAAAAGTTCAGTATTAGGAGCTATGACACAATTGCAAAAGTTGGCAGTGTCACATTTCTGTTTGCCAGTGTTTTCAGAAGCCAAGTTGTGCAAGGAGCTGTGGCAGGAACTGCAACATTTTCCCCATTTTAGAAATGGTTGTAACTCTCTGTAATGCCCATTACAAACATTCTTCAGGAACCTCTTCTGATAGATTACTTTACACAAGCAGTTAACTGCTCTCTCTGGATGAGTTCAGGTTTATTGATGAGAAATTCAGAGCAAAAAACAGCTATCAGTGCCCACAAAAGAAAAACAAGGAAGCCAAATTATATGCAGTTTACAATAAGACAAAACATTTAGCTCTGCTGAACATAGTTGAACATGTTAGTGATGAGGGCAGTGGATGTTAGATTTAATTGGATCCAGAAAAGTGATGAGTATTAGTCCCTCTGGAATTGTTCCTGGTGAATCTCCAGGAAAATTCACAAGTATTTTAATAAATTAAAAGCAAATGGAAAAAAAAAAAAAAGAAAAAAAAAATCAACCAATTTCTTCTTCTCATCTCAAAGATTCCAGTTTCAAATCCTCACAATAACACAGATAATGCTCTAGAATGCTGCATTCAAATTAATGTCCAGTGACAGGAGTGACATCCTCTGGGTCTCTAAGATGCTAGAATTTCTCTCGAGCATTCTGCAATGTTTTGGCTAACCAGGACCAGCTGGATTGCTGGGGTAGGGCTCAGCTCTCAGATGCAGAAAGACAACACCTGCCACAAATTAGCTCCAGGCCCTGCTGGGAGGTGCCAAAGGGGCTGTGGAGCTGCCAGAGCAGAGCCCTTTGGGGAGCCAAGGAGACTCTTCTCTGCATGTCAGGTGCTTGTCCCAGCAGAGCCTAAGGGTTGTCCTTCATCCTCATAGGACTCCAGTCCCAGTTTGCAAGCTAATGGTATTAAGTCCAGTTTGTCACCCTTTTGCTGGTGTCAGTGACATCCTTCTCTTTGGGCAGTTCTTCCTCCCTGTTTTTTTCCCAGGATATGTTCTTATAGAACTCTTTTATCCTTTCCATACTTCACATTTTCAAATTAGCTAAGTCAATTGCCTTTAGTATATAAACTCCCTTGAGGGAATCAAATCTGTTTTTCTGATCTTCCTGTATTTGCATGCAAACCAAATCATTTAGCACTTTTTAAATTATGTGTTTTGACAGATGCAAGGGAAGGTTTACTTCTTGTTCTCCGTTTCAAGACAGATTAACAAGACAGATTTTCATGTCTCTCAGAGTTTTGGAAAAAGAGGTTGTGCTTCTTTACACTGGTAGTTTGGAGCTATAACACAAACAGTTTGCCTAGCAGTTGTGACCATCCTGGCGGCTTTCTTTGTGAAACATTCCAGCTAAAAGCTGAGCAGTGGAGAAGACCTGGGGATTATTTTTTCATCTTAAAGCAGATATTAACTGTTCTTATGAGGAACTGGCTGTAAAATAACATTTACATGGGGAACCATGCCCAGTGGGCATGAAAAAACAGCTTCTGGGCCCGCACAATCAATTTTCATAATTTTTTCTCTTCAGAATAGAGAATTGAACAACCACTCTGTTCACTCAGCAGGGGTGTGTAAAGAATCAGCCATTCTGTGAAGTCCAAAGGACATGACATGTAGTGCATTTTGGCATTTACTGTTTGAGAAAAATGAGCCTGAGTATAGGTAAAGTAAATGGAGACAGCACATGGTGGGCTGTGAGAGGCAGCAGCAAAAGATGGTGGCATGTACAGGGCAGAGGAGAAACAAGGTGACAAGGGGAAGAACAAGCAGTGAAGATTCCAGAGTGGTTGTGTCTGGTGTGTGGTGCAGATGGGTTTTGGGGCAGTGGAAAAAATGGTTTGTTACAATGCAAGAACCAAAGGAATTTCTGCCTGGAGTTGGGCTGCTTCAGGGGAAGATGGGGTGGAGGTCTTTTTTCTGACATTGCACCAATGCCAAGAAGCAGAGAAGCCTACAACAGTCAAGAGGAGAGTCATTTGCTAAAGCAAAGGCATTTCTCTGCTGAACAAACTGAACTGAACTAAAAAAAACAGTGGATCAAAACCTGACAGAGAGTATTGCACATTGTGAAGCAAAGAAATGAATGTTCCTGCTCAAGCACCTTGCTATGAAATGGGAGGTCACTGAGGGGCCACTTGCTTGTGGCGGGATAAAGGGAGAGATTTTAAGAGTGAGCATATGGTGACATATTTTAAAGATATTATAAAAGGGGAATCCTCGGGGCAGACGTTTTCTCAAAGACACCGGAACACAGCACTGCAATGACAAGAAAATATGCAGAAAATGTGTGGCTGTTAGAAGATGGCAGCAGCCAGATGGTTCAGATTAACTCAGCACTGACTGCTAACTCAAAGTGCAGCAGCAGGTGGGTCAGGCCTCAATGGAGCTGCAGCTCCATTGCTGCACCAAGCTGTGTATCCTCCATTCTCTTTACAACAGTGGAAACATCTGGCCATGGGACTTCATAGAATCATAGAATGGTTTGGGTTGGAAGGAACCTTAGGGACCCCCTCCACTAGTCCAGGTTTCTTGAAGTCCTATCCAGCCTGACCTCCCTATGACTTCAAGGAATAGGGCATCTGCAACTGGGCAGCCTAATCCAGTGCTTCAACCCCTTCATAGGAAAGAATTTCTTGCCTAAACCTGATGTAAACCTTCCTGTTTTCAGTTTAAAACTATTTCCCCATGTCTTGTCACTACACACCTCTGTAAAAAATCCCTCTCCAACTCTCTTGTAGGTCCCCTTCAGGTATGAGAAGGCTTCTCAAGAGTCACCCTAGGGCCTTCTCTTCTCCAGAATTAACAACCCCAAATCTGCAAGTGTGTCTTCAAAGGAGAGGTAGTCCAGCCCTCTAATCATCTTCATGGCCCTCCTCTGGACTCATTCTGATAGATCCATCTCCTTTCTGTGGTGGGGACCCCAGAGCTGGATGCAGCACTGCAAGTGAGGTCTCACCAGAGCAGAGCACAGGTGGAGAATCCCTTCCCTTGCCCTGCTGGTCACACTTCTTTTAATGTGACCTCACACTCTTCACTGTATTATGTTAAACTCTTTAAAAAGCTCTGCTTTGAATACTTAGGATAAATGTAAGCATTGTTGTGAGAGAAATTGCTTCTGGTTGTATGAGAAAATGATGAAATACTTGCAGTTTCAGCTGGTTCATGAAAACAGATGCACCTTGGCAGATTTAACATGTGCCACCCAGTAAAAAGAACAGGATGACATGAGATTGCCAGCAGCCAGAGAAGGGACCATGCATAATGAAGGTTTTTGATGGAGCAGCTGAGACCAGGACAGTGTTTGAGCTCATACAGTCACAGGCACAGTGGGGAGGACACCTGTGAAAGGAGGAAAGAGAGAAGGTGTAGACTCACTGGAGAAGTAAGAAGAATGACCTTGGAGATTTTTTTTTTTATCTGAAGACCCCTAAGGATGATAGGGAAGGGAAGAAATTGTTCAGAGAAAGGACATGAGAGATTTTAGAAATAAACAAAGAGTATGAGCCTGGAGATATATGTGCTGCTCTACAGGAAAAGCCATGTGATGGGGGCAGCCTCTGGCCCTGTCACAGAAAAGATGATGGTGCTGGCTTCCAAGTGCATCTGGAGGGAGAGCAGACTCTTAGGATCCCCAGGGAAACAGCGCAGGCATTCAGGGTTTTGCTAAGCCCAGCACTGCCCTGTGGTTTGGGCAAGAGGAGCTGAAGCAGAGCAGATTCCTAAAGACTGCTAGACATGTTTAGCTTGGCTCCTCTCAGGAAGGTCTGTTTTATAAGTTGTCCTCTTGCACAGTGCAATTTTATCTTTCATTTTTACTGTATAGGAACTATCTGCACATTTTGGAGAGGATGCTTGCCAAGAGCAAGCATTCCTTTTGCTTCAAAACATAAAAGACTTAGAAAAGCCTAAGAAGTTTCTTAGCTCTAGTGCTGAAAACGTGGCACTTCTGCAGAGACATCCTCTCTGGAGACAAGGCAGCATGGGGATGTGAATGCTTCAGCAAGCAACTGGACTTCTAGGGCTTTCTCTTTGCAAGATCATCAACGGGACCTGCTTTGTCTGAAACAATTCCTATCAACAGCATACTATCAATCATTAGTGACTGGCCAATAAGTTCTTTTATTGGGTTGGCTGAGGCTTAGCTGAAAGTTCAGTCGGGCAATGGACTTATGAATGTGTTCCTAGTAAAAGGTTTTATTGTAGAGGTTTAAAAGTGCTCACACTCTAATCCCTGTTTGAGGGTGAAAAGTGAACTGTAGATGAAATAAAACATTTGAACATGAATGCATGTCATTGACACAACAAGCTTGTTTGTAACTTGCTGCCAAAGTGTTGGAATGAGATGTATTTTTTGACTTAGAGCATCTGCTGAGTGATACTTTACAACTATGCTCAGTGGCTGAAGTAGGAATTCAGAAACATGAATATCATGAAATCCTGATATGGATACTTTGAAGTCTTGTTATTAGCCTCTTCCACCTGCCTTCCCTTGGAGACTGTGTGAGTGTTGTCTTTTCCACCACTGCTCACCTTGCAATTTATTTTCATTTAACATGTGCCTTTGTGGTGTGTCTGCTACTCCTGAAACAAATTCTCTACATCTCTCTGCATTCATCCCTTGGGTCTTTTCTGGAAAAATCTCTCAGTGTGTCCATTGGTTTTCTTATTTCAGCTTTTTTTTTTCTTTTCTGTTTAGAGAATTATACTGCAGCAGTCTCATAGTGTGAGATTGATCATCAATTCTATTGATGATGTTTCCTTAGGGGAATTTTGTCCTCACCTTTTTAAAAGAGTTCCAGTTGAAGATTTGGACTATAACTGTCATGCAGGTTAAAAATTTCACTGGTGATCTAGGCTGTATCATCTTGAATTACCAAATGCAAAATGTGGGTTTGTCATCTTTCATTGTTGCCAAAATCAAACTCTTCTCTGACTTAGAGAGAAAACATTCTCTTGTTTGATTAGCTGCAGAGGACAGATAATTTAATAACAAGAATTCAAGTAGTTGCACTTAAAACAGAGTATTTAGGAGCATGGTTGGAAGCCTCTGCCTGTCATTTTAATTCAGAGAGCTGGCTGTCATCTCCATGTAGCCTGATGTTAGCTTGCAGGAAAAAGCAAAAGCTTTGTTGGTGTGCCCCCAAGGAATGTGGGGCAAAAGGAAGGGAAGACTTGTACTCGAAGCAACAACTCCCAAGATGTTTCTCCATTTTTACCTGCCAGGTCTGTACTTGCTGAAAGTAAACTGAACAGCTGGAAGATTTTGGCTGGGTCCAGGCCACAGCAGAGAGACCTTTGCTTTTGTTACTGGGCTCTTTTGGATTCATTAGATTCCTGTCCTTGCTGGTCTCTCATGTAGCTTTCTGTGGGAGGAGAAAGGGGCACAATACTTCTTACAGATACTTCTGTTTATCCCATTAGGGAAAAATTAACCTCAGGACAATGTATTTTCATGGTGATGCTGTGACAATGATTAAGGAAGTTAATGGAATTGGCATATTTACCCTTCACGTGGGACCTCTGAATATTCCAGTATTCTTCAGCTGAAGGAGGAAAACACAGCCTGTCGCCTCAGCCTACAGGTTGGAAAAATAATGTTCTACTTCTTAACAGATTATGTGATCTGAGCCAAGGTCTTGGCCTGCTCAAACAGTAGGACTGCTCAATGATGGGTTTGCCATGTATAGAAATTTCTTCTGTATTCACATGGATAAAGTTACATACACATGGATATATTTGTACATACATATATGATTTCTGTACAATCAAGCTTATCTGCCCATGCTTATAGCTCTCTATCTGACTAGGAAGTCCTGAAGATAATTCATGCAATCCTTCTCACTGTCATCTCCCACCCCAAAAACAGGTCTTGGTGAGCTGGAGAGCCATGAACAAGATATTTGTCTTCAGGTCTAGCTTTGTTGCCTGAGCCTGTCACCTCTGCAGCTGTAGGACAAACATCTCCTGCCTCAGCTGCGCTTTCCCCAAATGCTGCAGGGCCAGGGGAAGGGAAGGAGAGGAAGTGTTTGGAATTGCTGTTTGGGTAAACCAGAGTGACTTTGCAAAGAGGCATTGATGTACCACAAGCCAAGCAATGCTGAGCTGTGTGGGCAGCCACAGCAGGGTGCAGGAGTGGTAATTTCTGTAACAGCCTGGACAATGCTCTGTGAAGGCATGGTTGTGGTTTCCAGGGTAAGGCAAAGGTTTTCCATGGCTCATTTTCATGGTGGTCTCAAGTTTGTGATGTTCCCCTTGAGGGCTGGAGCTCAGCACTTGTCATTTGCTGTACTGCCCTGCTAGCCACCAGATTCCCAGGCTGGAGGCTGGGATGTCTGTCAGGGCATCCCCTGGAGAAAGCAATGCTGCATGGTGAGGAACAACAGGGGAAATTCCTTGCTGATCTCTGCAAGAAGACATCTCCTTTTCCAGGCTCCTGGGACAGCATTAACCTCCTAATTACAGTGATCTCTATAATTACTGGGGATTGCCTCAGCCAAACCATTTCCCCTTCTAGCCACAGCATTCGATTTACTGACTGTTCCTCTTCAGTATCAATTACACACCCTCTACCAAAATCCCAAGCACTCAGACCCTGAGACAGGCATTTTGGGAGATTTCCCCTAGAGAGAAAAAGAATGGCTACTGCCATGGAAATTGCTTTTGCCCTTCATGAGGTGCCTGCACTTAAGGGCAGGCGACAAGGCTGTGTTGCTCCTGAGCAGCCTGGAGGAGATTGCACTGTTGGCTGAGGTGGGAGTAGTGATGCTTCCAGATGTGCAGCACAAGAGAGGAAGCTGCAGTTTTACCACTGGGGGGACGTTTCTCTCCATTCTGCCCACACCAGGGTATCTGTGCCAGGGCAGAAGCACCCACAAGCCAATTGGAAAGCAGAACAGGGCTGGCAGGAAGATGTTGCCACTGTGGGTCCTCCTGCTCATATGGAGGCTGTTCTTGCACACTGCAGTGGCTGGAGCTCCTGAGGAGGTTGGGACACAAACTGACCTGCTGAGCAGCAAGTAATGCTGCTGTGTATTTGTGTGAGGTCTGTCTTCCTCATCAGTGCACCAGAGAAACACCCTTGTAGTTAGAAATTGATGCATTTCACTTGTAAGGGAGAAACAACTAGTGGTGGGGTTAAATGCCAAGGTCCAGAAATGATGGAGGGCAGCTATCTGAGGTGTAAGAAACTCAGTAACTACTGCCAAGATCCTCTTTGTTACAGTCAGTATGCCAGTTTTGTTTTGGTCTTTGGTATATCTGAAAACAGATGGTCTTTCAAGTCACTGTCTCATCCCAGGTGCCCGTGGGATGTCAGACACTACACAAAGGTTCATCATGGAATAAAGCATTAGACAAGCCCAAGTCAAGCAGCATTTGGAACAGCAGCCCTTGGCATAAATTTGGGGACCAGGACAGACTTTGTCCACTCTTGTCACTTCTTCACAGACAGGAGGAGTCAAAAGAGTTGTGCTCATCTCCTGCCTCTCCCCTTGCACTTGAACTGTTGGTGGTGGGGGGCATAGCTGTGCTTTTTGTTCTTCATGAGGATATATCAAGCCAGATAAAGGGAAAAAAATATTGGTCTTTGGATTAAAGTAGTGTAAAAAAGGAAGTTTGGTTTCTCACCCAATGAAGCAGAATCAAACTAAGTCTACATAGTTTGGCAGGAAGTACTCCTTCTGACTCCAGATTTAATGTGTTATTTCAATAACTTGCAAGAAAAGAAAGGAAATTACCAACTACAAGCAAAATTCCTGAGAGGAAGGCAAAGGATCCCTATTTTTTTCTGACCCTCAGGAGGTGAGAGTGCCGTATTCACAATCATTTCCATCCCTGGAGCCACCCACCTGCATCTGCTGAGAGGGTGACCAGGTGACAGATGTTTTGCACCTGTAAAATGCCCTTACACTCTCCTCCAACACTGCTCACTTTGTATAAACGTCTTTATTAAATCCCATTAGCTTCAGTTCCATTGCAAAATATCACAAAAAGAAGAATTTTTGCTCAGATGTCTCAGGCTGATGATATTACAGTATGTTTTAGTATTACTCATAACTGCAGGTGAGTGGAAAGATTTTTCAAATAAATCATTACAGTGAGTATCAGATTTTCCTATTACTCAAGAAAAGGGAACACTATCATCATCTTGAAGAAGCTCTATTAACTTTTGAAACCTTTTGGGAGGGCAAGAAATAGTAATGGAAAACTAAGAACAACAGTTGGATTAATCTTTGAAAGATGTGTAGGCACATCAGAAATGCACACCTGCATCTTGTTTTCATGAGTATTACAGAAACTGTATTTCTTCTACTACATTTAAATTTTCTCATTAGAGGTTATGAGCCAAAAGATGGGGGCAAGATATTTCACTGAGGAAGGAAGGGAGGAAGGGAGGAAGGAAGGGAGGAAGGAAGGAAGGAAGGAAGGAAGGAAGGAAGATTTTTTTCAGAGCGGCTGTGTAAATCAGTAACAGCTCTGCATTACTCTGAGAGAGTTTTGAGCCACCATCACCTGACTATGATGTGCAGCTTATATAAAGTTCACTGGTCAAACTTGGGCTTTGTTGCAGTTACTCAGGCCCGAGGAAATTCCCAAGTTGGGAGTTGGGAGCTGTGTGTGGATCTGAATGACCTCTGGGAGTGTTTGTGTCACAATGCACTTTTTCTGAATGTGGAGATCTAGGCAAGGAAGATAGATGGAGATGTGCTGTCGTTCTTGTATGAAAGCCATTTCCACAGAGAAGTCCAGCAAAGGTATCAGCTCTAGGCTTGGAAAAGCAAGGACATCATGCATAATGGTGAGGAACTGAGAAGGAGCACAGCAGCCTATTCTGATCCAGCACAACCATTCTTGTATTTCATTCTGATGATTCCTTCAAAATTACATTCACAGTCTTTAATCAATCAATCCCAGCAAGTCTTAACAGTCAATATTTGTCATACATGGATGTTGCTTCCCTATGCTCCATGTGTGCCTGCTCTGTTTTTTCTCTTTTGTTTTGATTGTGGCCTTGAAGTGAGGTGGAGAATCATTTGTTACATATGTTTGAGTAACACGCTACCAAGATGTGTGTTGGTCCATGCCTAGAATTTCTGGGCACTTCCTTGGTTTAAATAAATACAAATAATCCGTACTTCTTAAAAAGCAAGTTTGATGTTCCTGTAAATAGCCTAAGTAAGAAACAGAAGAGCTTCAGCCTCACAGGCTGTGAGAATTAGCCAGATGCACTGTAAAAGAAATATCAACAAGAAACAGGCTAAATAGTTACAGATTCTGTGATGCAGATTTTAAATCCCATTTGCTTACTGACAACATGGCTCTGGATAGCCACTGGGACTGGGTGAGATGAGGGATGAGGGGAAGGGGCTGCTGTGACCAGACACAAGTAAAGGTCTAAGCACTGTCAGCATCTGCATCCAACACATGCTTGTGCCTTTCTCTTACATCAGTGCTGTATTTAATCCAGCATGACCTGCTAATGGCTGCAGGACACAAGGACAGGCATCTCCCACTCCACATCCCCGAGAGGCAGCACCTTTGTATTGTACTGGCTGAGCTCTGACCAGATTCATTGACTGTCCATGGTGGCACAGGTTGTTGGACTCTCTTCCTCCACAAAACAGTCTCCCTTTAAAATGACTTTACACATACTGGTAAGAACTGTGTGCTGGTAGGATACATCAGGCATGGAGATGCTGGTGGATCACAGAATGCTTGGGTTTAGTCTTAGTTTTTTTCCCTGCAGCAGGGAGATGGAATTCTCCTTTTCATGCAACAACACAGGTATCTCCTGTTTCATCCTTTCTGCAGGAAAAGAAAGGTTGATATACACATCCTGTTGAGGACTGGGTTGTCCATGGTATATTACTTTTCAAAGAAAGGCGTACTTTTAAAGTTAAAGAGGCAGAACAACTGTGAGATCATGTGGGGAACTGGAGGATGATCTTTGCCTTTGTTGTATTGAAAAATGTTCTGCACAGTTCTTCAGAAAAAGAATACCTAAATGTGTTTCCTGCAAAGACTGAATAAACACTATAGATTTTCCTTCTGATTTTAAACGTGGCAGGAGTCAAAGATATCTGTCCCTGAATGAAGGGAAGACCACTAAGCCAAACTGAAGTGAGGAAAGGGATGTGATTTTGCTAATACCCTACACATATTGATGTTGGTCCATACCAATGTACAGATCTCTTGGCTCAAAGGCAGGCATGTTTCTGTGTATGAGAGTCCAGCCGAGCAAGAGCCAAACAATACACCTGTTCTTTCCAATGTTTGCCTCATCTGTGCTCCTGTCACTCTGCTGATTTTGCAGGATGGAAAGCTGGTTATGTACTGTGCCTGGCAACAGTGACAGACAAGTGTGAGGCTACCCAATGAGTCAGAAAACACTTGCAGGAGTTAGTTCTGGCTGCCAGTCCTGCTGCAAAGTCACATTTCTTTTATGCATTTGCCATTTATGTTGTTGGTAACCATAATTTTGGCAGCCTCTTAAGGGCATTAGTTTTATAAGTACGAGGAGTTCTTCAAGGATTTCTGAAACATACAAGAGCACCTTGAGGCTCAGGTACTCTGGCACCTTTCTCTGTGGCTGAGTTCACACATATTGTGAAGAACAATAAACCCAAATTTATTCTCTATTTGGTGAGTGCAGGTGTAAATGTGGTGGGGTGAGCCCAGTCCACAAGACCAGCAGTAGGGATCAGGTTTCAGTCTGGAAAGGGCAGTAGAACTCTTGTTCTTCCTGTCTCACACCTGACAGACATCAACCTCACATCGCACCCACAGCTACAGCTGCCCAGCAAACTGCTATTATAAAATCTTCATAAACGTGCAAAAGTCACAAATATAAGGTACCACAGGAATAGAGGTGGGATCAGGGCACAAACATTGGGTCCCCACAGTGGTTTTCCTATACAAAGATAATTTAGGGATAGCTGGAGACTGTAAGTCCAGGCTCTGCCTCAGATAAGCATCTTCTCCCTAGGACAGTCCCTTTGGGCTGGATGCATTACACTAGAACTGCTGATAGGAGTTGTCACATTTGCTTTAGAGTGTTTGAGGGTTTTCAGCTCACCAACATTTTTGCATTCACATTGCAGGTTCAATGTTTCTTTTAATGTGCCAGTCAAACTGAGGTAATATATTGCAACAGAGATGAACATGCTCTTGAGTGTTCTTTTTTCATGCAGTGGTCAACTGCTCTTTGACCTTGGCTAAGCATGGATTATGGCTATGTCCTATGAGCTTTAAATACTTAGATACTGACAGCAGTATCTTAGATAAAAATATACATATACAAGAAGATACTTTTTTGGGGACATACCTTATCTTTGTCCTCCCACACGTCTCCTGAATCATTCAATTTCAATCTGCTCTACAGTGCTGCATTTACGTGAAGCCAGTCCTAAAATTCAGGGTGACACCTCCTCCCCCATGGTGCTTATCTGGTTGAGAAGGACACTTATCTGTCTGATGGTTTCAGCAGAGCTAAAGGCTCTAGACTTTAGAGAGTGTATTTATATGGAGCAAAGGAGATATTCTATGGTACTGTTTCTCAAAACTTGCAAGGTGCCATCCCTTCAGGGTAACATTATTTCTTTTACAGCATATGTAATGGAGTTGCACCAAAACTGCATCCTAATCCCTATGTTATCTCTCACAAGATCTACAGATTTGGATAAACAGTGTCTGATATCCCTTTGTAGCAGATCCACAGGGTATTTCATAAGAAATAACAAGTGGGCTCCCATTCCTTGTCTAGGAAACTTTGATCCATGTCATAGAGTTGGCTAGGAGTACAGAAAGCAGGAGATTTATGGATGATAAAAAGGATGACATCATGTTTCAGGATTGCTCTCCATGTCACTGCTGTCTGTAAAGAAGTGTGTTTTAGGCAGAACTGCCCTTCCGCCTATTTCAGTGCCCTTGCCTGCACCCAAAGGGGGATGGATCACAACAAGATCCAAGCCCTGGGACACCTTATTCCCCCTGTGCACAGCTTTTCCATCCATGCTGGCAGGGCCAGGCACAGGACAGCCTGGAATGGCCACTCCTCCATCTGTAAGCTGACAGCATTTGGGAAGGGGGCCAAGTTTTAAGTGTTTGCTGAGATAGCTGTCACCCAGTAGTTGCCAAGTTCTAATAAACCTTCCTACAGCTGGGCTTTGCCTCCAGCTTTGCTGACGTGGCCAGTGACTCCAGGGTGTTTGTGAACACAGCGAGTAGCACTAGGATCTTCCCAGGATTGTGACTTTGCTGTCAGCTGGCTGAGGGGCCAAGGGGTGAAGGAGGAGGAGGGGGAGGAGGAGGGAAGAGGAAGGCTCTTCTGGTGCTCTTGGACCTCACATCAAGGTTCCCACGAAGCTTTGCACACAGAATTGCCATAGCAAGGCCCCTGTCCCCAAGGATGGCATCACCTTAGAGGCATGCATTGCACGGAAACAAGACCCTGTCTTGCACTGTCATTGAGCATTTGGCAATTTCTTGCTGCCAGATCTCACCAACACTTGCAGTAACCCCTGATAAGCAGGCAGTAATAGGCTTTTACGAGCAACCATAGAGAGTCAAGCAAGTCACTGCAGAGTCCCAGTGCTCAGTCAGCCCCTGCTCTATTGGTGTGTAGGTGGGAATGTGTGTCAAGATCCATTTTTGATTTAAATAACTCTGTGTACCAGGATTATGACACATCTTGCTGCTTGTGCTCACAGGGAGCTCCTCCTGTGACTGTTGGTATGGTCAGAAAAAGTATAAATTGTCAACGTGCTCATAAATTCCATGTCTGCTCTCCTGACAGAGAGGGTGTTTCTGGTGTCAGGAGTGTCACACCTTGAGCAGCCTTGAAACCAGGGGTAGCTGGTGGTCAGTAGGTGTTGGGACTTTCAGGCTCCAGCAAAAAAAAAAAATTGCCAGTCAGCTCCTATTAACCCTCCTTTCTAAATTAATGGCCAGCTTGTGAAGACTTCTCTGAGTGCATCAGCCTTTGAGAAATGATGATATTGCTACTTCACCCTTCTATCATCTAACACTTCTCCTCTTCCAGTGTTTTTCCTATCATGATGCCTGCTTTAAAGTATTTGTGGTAGAAAAAAAAAGTCTGACAGAGAACACATTCAGAAATTTGAATGTCATATATATTAAACTCAGACAGTGAAACCCATGGAATTCAGGGCTTTCCAAGAGAAAAATGTGGCCTGAGCTATGGAAAATGAGTTTCCTTCCAGCTCTCATAAATTCTGCAGCAACCTTTGTAAATCTGCAGACTGCTCAGTGGATGACCAGCTATCTGCAGAAAGTCCCAAGAAGGCTTGCCATGGAAATTCCAGGCATTTCTGAGAGAACTGAATAAATAACATCTGTCTGAGCTAATGCATAATCTCTTTTGATCTAAGTTCAGATATGAGGTTTTGTGATGGTTTATGTCAATCAGGGTATGAAACTACCATAAAACATGTCAGTAGATAATAGGAAGTTTATTGCATCAAAGTCAATAGCATGTATTGACTTAACTCTGTGGGACTGCATCAAGACCTACTCAAATATTTTTAGCACTTATAAAGGAAACAGATTTTGGTGTGGATCCCTTCTCTGCTATGTATTTATGTCTGCTTTTGTGTTTTTGAGGCAAAAGTGATGAACTTTATCCTCTTGCAGAACACTTCTAATATCAATAGGACTAGATGAGAAATCTCCAGTCAGATATTGATGTATCAGTGTGACACATCAAAAATATCAATACCACACTGAAAAGGCTCATGCAGGTTTTGTATGTCAATGTGTTTGATCACTCTGAATTGGAGCTGCTTCAGAGACAAAGTGCCAGTCTTTCAGCAGATATAGGTCAGCACTTCTCTACCAGCTTCACAGGGCTGCTAAGATCTTAATGGAGGGATGCCAGGTGGTGAACTGTACTATGTCTCATCTCACCTGCTCGGGTGTTTCTTCTAGAGGTGTCTCATATTATGGAAATGACTCGGTGAACCTCAGTCCTCATAAATGTATCCTCTCCTGGTCTCCCTCTCTGCAACTGTGATGGTGCCACCTGTACAGACCTCCTCTGCAGGGGTAGCCTTGCTCCCATTCCCACATCAGTGGCTGGCAACACTTCATCCCAGGATGCCTGAGCATATTGGAGTGGAGCTGGTGTGAGAGAGGGAGATCAGGACAAAACACATCCTGCCCCACCAGTGTTGCAGCCACCTCTGGAGAGCAAGGTCTGCCCATACTGTTTCCAAGCCTCATATTTCCTCAGAAAAGGGAGCTAAAGACTGGAGAATCACCAGGTCCAAATAGCATCACCTACTGTGGTGTGGATGCTTGGTCATAATTATGTGTGAAAGAAAAGAGAACTAATCATTGTCTAAAGGCTTAGTGGTTTCATCTCACTTTAAAACTTTGCTCACACAAGAGAAGCTGCTCTGTCCTACGGACAGACACAGAGCAGAATGGACAGAGATGTTCATTGCCTGGATTTCTGTGTTCATCTCCAGGATGGGTTATGCTTAAACAAGCCTGATGCACATTGCAGGAGTGTCTTGAAATACTTTCCACTGCTGCAACTTTTTTCCCTACTGTTAGTCTACTGAAACACGAGTCAATGCTGTCAATTGTTTGTCAGGGTAAACAGCTCATAATATTTCCTACAGGAAGCACAGGGGGGTTTTAGGTTTTGTTTTATTTATCTGGTACTTGTAAAGATGTAATTTGTTTTTCTATTGTTTATAAGTTTTCTTGTTAAGAGGGAAAAGGTTTTTATTCTCACATTTGCTCATTTGACTGAGTGCCAAGGGAAGGGTTGAGGAATTTACTAGCAATTATGATGCAGTATAATTTCAGCAAGCTGCAGGTCTTTCTAACAGACAATAAAGACCCTCCAGTAAATGAAATTGATACTTGGTGCAAAGCCTTGTGGTTCAGGACTTTAGGAGGAGAAGCAACTTGCACTCCACAAAGTTAACACTCTGGTTGGCCCTGAAGTAACTTGCCATGTAGGAAAGGAAATGCTTTTATCCATTTCTGAAGATTATATAAATTTAAGTTTTCAAATAATATGACGTGTAGGCTAAGAAATACACTTTCTGGGTAAATTTCTCTAGTCATGATTCCTTTGGCAGCTGGATTCCTGTCTTTCATCTGCAGGAACCTCCTTTCTAGTTAGCAGCAATGCTTTCTGACAATGTGTGTGATAGTCTCACTTGGCCAGATGTAATAGAAGCACAATAGTGGTAGATCCGGAGGTGTGAGTCTGATGTAGGCTTGAAGTAGAGACTGCCCTTTAATAACCTGACTACAGGGGAATATTTGATCATTTGAGCAGTTGATAAGGGATGGGAGACACTGATTGAGATACACTGATTGATTGATTGATTGATTGACTTGCCTGTCTTGCTATAGACATACAGGACAGTTTGCAGACACAATCTGTGGATTTATTTTGAAAGAGATGCCCCAGGGTATTGGACCTATTCCTACTGCATGAAATCCTGTTCTGACTGATGAAGGGAATGTGACAGGATGGGATGTTAAGCTCAGGTTTCTGCACAGAGGAGCTCTGCCAGCACAGCCACTTTTGGGGATTCTGAGGAAGGAGCACACCATGCAGCAATGGTTTTAGGCAGGCAGTGCTGGCCATGCCATCAGAGTGCCACCAAGGCAGCCCCGTGCTCCATCTGGGGAGCAGAGTCCAGCTGCCCCAGCAACAGATAGTGTTGTACTTGCATCAGCAGCACCTGACATCCTTGCAGTGGCATGCATTACCTGGACAGGTCTGTTTGGAAAAGGCAACTCCTTATGCTGATGAAATTATCTGGGACCCTCTGACTAAACAAGTCTTTTGAGGAGAAGTACAGAGGAAAGGATACAAATAGTGTCTTACATACTGTAATGAGAATATGGGCCACAGGGTGCAGTAGCTCTTGTTGGGTGGTCAGGCTTCATTGCCTTTGCCTCTGCAGGGTCTCCTTTTTCCAGCTTCTGTATTTCCCAGTACGCCCACCATTACTGGGTGAGATGTAGGGAATCTAGAAAAAAAACACATCTCTGAAATGAAGCACCCTAATAAATTAAAAGGGCAGCTCAAATGGAATGCTGATAGCAGTATCCAATGTTCATCCACTCTCTTGGACACTCACCATCACTGCTGGATGTTGAGAAAATCTGCAAGGCCACCCAGTGACCACAGCTTGTGCATGTGGAGACCCACTCAAAGACTAACCATGGCTCCACATATACAGCTCCTGCAGCCACTGACAGTGCTACAGAAATTTCAGGACTTTTCCTGTGCATAGTGTATTCATTCTATATTTTTATTCATCTGCAACACTGTGGGGAATAGATTATTCCTGTTCTGGTTTTGGCTTGCTTTGAACAAATGGAGTGTTGTTGCTTTGGAAAGAATACTGTATCTTCTGTTTTCTTTGATTGTTAACATAAGAATTAAGTCTGCAAGCAGGCTGTTTTTCATTAACCCCAGTGCTTCCTTCCTTGTCTTTTTTGTCTGCTGGCGACTCACCCAGAGCACAGGAATGACAGAGGTGAGTCACAGGATTGTTTGCAAAACATGTATTGGGGATTCCTAAACACATCCTACCTTTTCCATCCATTTGCAAATGATTAGATGAAATGTAAAGCATTTCCTAACAAAACAAAATAAAATTGAAATAAATCCCAGATGAGTCGTAAATTTCATTTCTATCCAAAAAAGGGGTGGGGGGGGTTGAAGCCTTTGAAGAGGTATTCAGGGCTGCCTGTGCTATTTGTGTCAGGAACACTTGTTGCATGCCCCTTTGCTGTATATGGGTTACCTTTAATTTATCCACTTGATTTTCAGGTATTTCCAGCCATTGCTGGATCTCCATTATTCCAACTCTGAGATGCCCCTTTGCATCCTTCCTGACCAGCACATTGTGTGCAGCTTTCTTCTTTCACCCTCCCTGTTCCTTCCAAGAATTCCTTTCAAGCATCTTCTGTTCTCTCCTTCAGCCAAAAATAAAGTCACAAGCTTTGGGCTTGGTTTGAAAAACTCAGCACAGCTGCTTTGGGTGGGGTTGGAACCCAATGACCTTTATAGTGAACTAAGAGCTGCAGTTCTGAGGTAACTTTTTTTTACTGCATCTTAATCTCTCCTCTCCTCTCCTCTCCTCTCCTCTCCTCTCCTCTCC
>VXBR01006257.1:74061-296128 GCA_013400215.1 Cisticola juncidis | reverse complement strand
TCTCCTCGAGTCTCCTCTCCTCTCCTCGAGTCTCCTCTCCTCTCCCTCTCCTCGTCATGCCTTCCTTTAAGCCTGCATACCTGTCCCAAACCTTTTCCCACAGCTGACCGCAGGAAATCCTGTCACTTAAGGACCATTTTTATTGACTTGGGGTTTTGTGCAGTCATTAACCTTTCTTTTAAATAAAGATATTTTCCATTCCTGGTGTATTTTAACTGACACAACTTTAGAGAGCGATTGTACACATTCAGCGTTATTTTTCTGTTCTTCTTGTGCAGAATAATTCTTCTCTGGTCACTTGACCCCCCCCAGTAACCTTGCTTAGCACTACTCCAATTTAATTTACTCTTTACAAAAGAAAGTGCACAACACTACAAATTAGGTGTCACAAAGACTTTGTGTAATCTCACTGATTCATGAGTCCTTGTATTCAAAATACCTGTTTCATCCTGTGATGACATCTGCTGTTCTTATGGAGGCACCACATTTTTGGCTTGACATCACCCTAAATAACACATTTCAGTCTGTCTCCATCATCTCACACAAACATACTCCTGGGATATAGCAGAGATTCTTCCTACTAGGCATTAAGTATATGACTTTGTACTTTTAATTTAATTTCTACTGTTGCCCAGACCTCAAGGTCATCCAGTTTTTTCCCAAAGGACATTGCAGTCCTTGCCTCTTGTCAGTTCCTTTCAATGTTGCATTAGCAAAAATTTCATTAAGACATGAAAAACTGTAACAGGTCATTCAGGTCATTTCTGAAAGTGTTGCTATGAGATCCAATACTTTCCACTGGATGAACTTCACCAATCCCTGCCAACAAAGTCTGTTCTCTGCTTTTAGTCTGCTGTCACTTGCAGCTGTTCCCACAAGAAATGCAGTGGAAAATGTTTTACTGAAGGTCAAAAAGACCAGGTCTTTTGCATTTTGTTCTTCCAGAAAGCAGTTATCCTGTACTCCAAAAATCATGTTAACCCTACTAAATGCACTTCAGGTTTCACTGCCTTTTCTGCTTGCCACAGTGCCTTTAGTTACTATGGCGTCACCCTTTTCCAGTGGTAGGCTCTCCATGTTATGGGGAATGCATAGGCCATCAACACTTTATGCATTATCTTTCTTCAAATTTACTTATACCCTAGTTTTGGGAACCTCCTCTCTCCAACTAGTGTTAACCATTACATCTTTGTTCCCGTGTTCGAGATCAGCATCTTTATTACAAACTCAGGTTGTAGGACTTGTGCCTCATCTCAACCTTCTCCATTTTGCACGTCAGCCCCACTTTTCACTCCTTCTACCTTCTACACATGGCAGAAAAGAGATTTCATTTCTTTACAACTTCTTTACAACTTTGCCTTTTAAATTTCTACACTATTACTTCCTGAATTTTTAACCATAAGCTTCTCTACTGACTAATTCATCTCTCCGATGCCCTACAGACTATGCTTGCTTGTGCTTGCCCTTTTTTATGGTAATACTAATTTTTGTGGTAGCATTTTACTCAGTTAGATATGAAGTCCTTCTGTATAACTTTTTTTTTATTTAAAACACAGTCTGAGAGTAGTTTTTGTACCTGTGTCAAAAAATGTTCAAACCTATGCCTAGAATACTTTTCCTTTTGCTTCATTTTGTGAAAACAAACCTTTCTTTTTTATGGTGTGAGGTTTTCACTGTTATTCACACCAATTTTGGCTGGTTTCTTAGAGTAACACTGACATGCAAATGCAATAAACATCAGTGAAGTGCAGCATAATTGAACTGATCAGCTGACCATTTAGAAGTAAAGCATGGAGATAAATGTGATTTTATAGAAGGTAATTAAGGTTGCCATATAGAATGCAGGTTTCACTTCTTGGTCTTTTGATAGAGAGAGATTGACATGGCAAGTATTTTGGCAGACAATACTATTGCTGCTTTTTAACATGATCTAATCCTAAAGTCAGACCTCATTTGCAAAGCATTGCATGCATCTGTTCAATTTCCACACACCTCTCAGTGAGGTTTTTTTCTCCTCCGAGGGCAAACAGACTAAAAATGCATTCATTCTAGACCTCACACCCTTGTGAAGTCTGGTGAGCCCCTTCAGTGGCCGATGTGAGTGGAGGCAGAGCCCTCTCTGGCACATCTCTGAGATGGAGTGGGAGCTGGCAGCCTCGGCATCCCGAGGGATTGGCCAAGTGGGGCCCTGGTGGGCTCTGAGCACGGTGCAGCCTGATGGCTCCCACAGGCAGGGGGATTGTGCGGCTCCCCCGGGAATGTACTCTGCAGCAGTGGGGACACCTGCATCCCACCTCCAGCAGCAAATGGCCTTGCTGGTGTCAGCACTTTGAAGGGGGTGGGTGCCTCTCAGTGAACACAGGGAGCTTTGGGATAGAGGGGGAATTCCTTCGTGTTCTCTTCATCCTTCATCTCTCTGGGATGCTGCAGCGGCTTTACTGGTGGTTTTCCTGTTGGAAACTGTACTTCCTGTAGGAAATATTATGAGCTGTTTACCCTGACAAACAATTGATAGCATTGTGTTTTACTAGACTAACAGTAGGGAAAAAAGTTGCAGCAGTGGAAAGTATTTCAAGACACTCCTGCAATGTGCATCAGGCTTGTTTAAGCATAACCCACCCTGGAGATGAACACACAATCCAGGCAATGAACATCTCTGTCCATTCTGCTCTGTGTCTGTCCGTAGGACAGAGCAGTTTCTCTTGTGTGAACAAAGTTTTAAAGTGAGATGGAACCATGAAGTCGGACTCAGACCAGCACGTGTGGGAATGCAGCACTGCTTCCTGGCATCCCAGCAGTGGGATGAGGTACAGCAGTCCCATGGGCTGCCCCACTGTAGGACCTGCATCCAGCAGGGCTCTTTTTAAGCTCATTCAGCTCCCTGTGCTGGGCTGCAGAGGAGGGATCTGGTGTCACAGGACTTCCACCAGACTGCCCTTCAGACAGAAAAAGGCATGAAGGAATGAGAGACTGGGTAAAACTCCAGCCCTACTGGAGTGGGTGGGAATTTTGTCTCTGATACAGTACAGGAATCTCCCCTACAGGCTCGTAAGAAATTTTGCAACTGTGTAGTAATGTGTGCCAGGGGAAAAATCAGTGTTTGGCTAAATGAGTATTTGATATTACATCTGTTTACATGCTTTCCACCAAAGCTATACTGTGCTGTTTCTCCTTCAGGGACAGAGAAGCCTAGAAAGGCCTCTCTGAAGGGAAGGAGCAGAAAGAGCCCTTTTTTCTGCTCGTTTTTGTTTATCACATGCCAAAGAGGTCCTAGTGCGGTGTGACGCTTGTGGTTTTTCTTCAAAGGCTCTGTGTCAGTACAGACAATCCCAGCTGATGGCCCCGGTGTGCACTTCTGTTTTCTAACACAACCTCCTCGGAAAATATGAGGTTACAGCCTTGGCCAGTCCAGTCAGTCAATTTCTCACTCTTGGTTGGTGTATCCTGTAGTAACATGACGAACAAGTTGTGGAGTTTTTTGGTGGGTTTGAGAGTTCGGGTTTTTTGGTTGTGTTTTTCTTTGGTTTTGGTTTGTTTGTCTGTTGGCTGGGATGGTGAGGGGTTGGAGGGGTTTTATTGTTAGTTTTCCATCAGCTCTCAGAAAAATTAGTCTATGAAATGCTGACTTTCTCCTGAACCTTTGCATCCAATTGGTATATCCTTTCTGCAGGACCAATCCCACTTCCACACAGTTCCCGGTATCGTCTACAGAGCTACGTCTCTGGGTTTTGTCTGTCTCTTCTCCTTCAGACTGCACAGAATATCAGACCTCCTTACAAACATAAATAGAGTAATCCCACAATAATCCTGTCAGATAAGGAAGAATTATCACCCTCCTTACACCAAAAGCAGGGGATCTTTTCTAGTGCCCAGAACTATGCAGGTGCCAATGACCAGCTGATTTCCTTAGTATATTTCATGTTTTTGTCTGGAGGACATGGGTTGTTTCTGAGTGGGATGCAGATGTCTCCACTGACACAGGGTGTGGCAAAGGGATGATGGGGAGAACTGCTAATTTTGGTGATTGACTTGATGGGACATTCCCTGTCCAACCTTTATTGACCAAGTGCAGGATTAGCTTAATAAACTACAGGGATTTTTATTTTTCTTTTTAATTAAAGGAAGAGAGGGATGTGTTCAGTTTGTAAACACAAATGCAAACAGATTTGGTAACTAGGCAGTTTGGCCAGCATTCTGCTTGTAAAAGCTGAAGTTTGCAGTTAGACTTTGAAATAATAACATATAACAGTACACTGAGTATTTGTCATGAAGTGATTTCATCTTTTCTGTTAATGCAGTTTACCCAGTGCTGAGACTGATGTTTTAAAAAGTCAGATGTGACAAAGGAAAAAGTTAATCCTTTGGAGAAAGAATAACATACTGATTAGCTTCATTTTTAAGAGCTATATGAATATGCATTTATAACATGTTAGATTGAATATCTCAAGGCTTGAGTGCAAGTCATCACAAATATCATCTCCTAAGAATGAAAAAAAAAGCTTTTGTTTTAAAAGAAAATAAATATTTTCTGTGATTTTATGACCAAGAGCTTTTTATATTAAAATTTAAAGATAAAAATAATTTTGAAATAGCTTATGGTAGTTGATACTCTATGTTTACATATTACATTCCTTTTCAGTTTAGACACTGAAAATTGATGAGGTGGTTCCTAAGTTTGTTTCTAGAAAATGTCAGCTTCACATTCCTCTTAACACATTGCTAAAGCTTTGGCCAACTATGTCTGAAACAAACCGGCTACCATGAGATGTAGAGCTGAAGGAGCACTGCCACAGTTTGAGGCATGAAATTGCTGCCCAGATACAGGCTGAGACCTGAAGAAGAGACAACCTGCAGGGTACAGCCAGAGGAAGATAGCCAGAAAAGAGAGAACCAGCCCCGCTCCTCCCAGAGGCTGCTGTCCTGCTCCAACAGATGGACCTCAGCTGAGCCCAAGGGCACAAGCACAGTTAATTAACCAGGCCACAGCATGAATCTGATAATGATAATGGGTAAGAGGGTCTGTGTGGCTGCAGGGTCAGTCCTCTCACTTGTTACTGAGAGCACATGCAGTAGGAGTGACTGTAAAGCTGAATCCCAGTGGGCACCTTCTCAGAATGGGATACTGTTTTCCAGGGTGGTATGTGGTTGGGAAGGTTGGGAAGGGGAAAGGCTTTGCACAAAGAAGAGCTGAGACATTAAAGTGTAGCAGCTCCTTATCCAGCTTCGAGACTTCACAGGCACTATGGATCTGAACAAGAAGGATTGTGCTCAAGTGTCATGGTGAAGAAAGAGTTCTGAACTGCTGGTACCCTCCTACAGCCTTGCAGCCTGCAATGACGAGGTAACAACACTAAAACAGCAGAAATGAGAAACACTCTGCCTTCAGGGTCAGGAGGGTCTTGGCTCTCCTTTCTCCAATGCCAGTGAAGAATTATTGGGAGCTCCTTATAACCTTGACTGGGCAACCCTGGAGAAATACTGCCTCACAGCATCACCCCTCTACACCTTCATCCATCAACCACAATGCAACAAACCACATCATTATCCAACAGAAATTACTTCCCTCAGTGTAAGGTGATTTTTTTAAAAGACTGTAAAAGGATCTAAAAGAGTTGCTAATCCAAGAAATGTACAAAACAAACCAGCAATATAACTGTATGCATTGTTTTTTCTTGACACAACACTCGTACTTTTTCTTTACCTGTATATATGTGGGTCTAGAGTGATGTTTTTGTATCTGATGAAATTAAAAAAAATCTTCCTTCCTCCATTTTATGCCTATAAATGCCTTTATGCTCTCACTGCTCTAAAACAAAATGACCCCAATCCTTACTAACTATCTAAAAATATCGAACTATTTACTCTACTTACCAAAAGCCTTCATTTTGTCAAGTCTGATTTGCATGTTAGTGCTGCTTCCCTGTTGTTTTTTTTTCTGGGACAGATTCAAGTAGTGCTTGAAACCAAGACCTCCAAAATGGCTTAATGGATTTGAAATAGTGTTTCTATTGCAACTGTCCTAATCTCTTGATAATTTGTCTCTTCATTAATGAGGAGTCTGACTTTGTTGTTTTGGCTCAGCCTTTAATGCTAAAGATGTTTTTGTGGTTGTATAGAGTGGATGCTCATGAGCAGAGGTTCTTGTGGTGTAAATTTCTATTTCTCTATGAAAGCCATTTCTGAGGAAGCCAATGCTGATTCCTGCATAGGGTTATCAGTTTACAGCACTGTTAAGTTTTCCTATCTGCTGTAATTTGAGGATGATGTATTTTTACTTAATATTACCAAATCACAAAATCATTAATGTTGGAAAAGTCCTCTAGGATCATCAAGTCCAACCATTAACTTGAAGCTGACAGGTCCATCCTTAAACCATGGTCCTAAGCATCACATCTACATGGTTTTTGAACACTTCCAGAGATGGTATCCATCACCTTCTGGGCTGCCTGTTCCAGTGCCTGACCACTCTTCTGGTGAAGAATTTTTTCCTATCACTGAGGAAACTTTAGTGAAGAAATATTTCATGGCTACAGACTCTGCAACAGGAGTGTTTCCAATGCTCATGTCAGGCCAAATCATAAATGGTGTTTTAAAAATTTGGTTTTATTTTTTCTGAATGTAGCAACTGGATGGTTGGCAGTAGCTGCAGGCAGTGAGAAGCTGGTTTCTGTCCCCGGTTCTGCTCCTGCAGTGACACAGAGGCCAGGATCTCACTTTCTGTCTCCTCCCCTGTTTTTTTGCTGGCTGTTTACCAAGGATGTACAAGCACAGTTTGGTGAGCATTTTCTGATTTGTGGTGGTGCTTTAGAGCAGTGCAGGCATCTATGATCTGCTAGAAAGCAAGAATTGCTTTTAAATCCCTTGGGATTTTGTGGAAAAACTTACCCTAGGTCTTGCAGATTAGTAATGTCTCCTTCCAAAACCCTGTGTAATTAGTTGCTCTGAACACAGAGAGCTGAGATTCAAAAGCAAAGAGCCTATGGACGGGCTCCAGCATTTTCTGACCTAGTGAGCCTAGTGTGTGCCAGCAACCATGTGCTTCAGCAGGATAATTGTCCTCACAGGGACAACAGCAGCAGTGCTGTGAACTCCCTCAATCTCCTTGTACAACTTCTGTCCCCATAGTCATGCCTGCAGCCTTCTTCCATGTTGTGGAACTGCATGGAGGTAATGAAGTCAGAATTGGGTTGGTAGCATGTGTATCTTCAGAAGGTTGTAAAGAGAATAAGGTGGGTTTTACTCATTTCCTCTGATTTGATATTTAATGTATCAGCATTTCGTTTTTTTAGTGTTCCTTAAATTGGTAAAATGTGGGCTTTTATCCTAAGGTTTTCAACTCAGCAATGAAAAAATATATATTAGGCAGAGTCCAAATGGACTTTTATTTTGTGAGAGACCAGCTTTATAACTAGTTGGATAGCTACACTGGAAGAGAGCACAGATCTCTGCATGCAGCACAGATTGGCCCCACTGTCTCAGGAGACAGAAAGTTTTCTTGCTGGTGTGTTATGAACTCTCTGTGCTCCCCAGGAAAGTGCAGTGAGCAGGACATGGGCACACAAACACGCTGCTGCCAAACAAGCTGAGCATGAGCTTGCAACAGATCAGCTCTCTGATAACTGATTTAATGACCCATTCCAGCTTGCAGGACAGATCTTGCCTCTGATCCTATTTCGGTAACTCCCTCAAAAGTCTCTTTGTATGCCTTTGATCCTGCCTGTGACGAATGACTGCCCTAGCCCCAGAGAAAGGGCAGCATCTGCTACCTCCTGAGCGAGCTATTTACCGTGTGCTAGCCAAAAGGTTTTCTCTCATATTGTTTATCTTCAAGATGGGGACTGTCTCAGTTACTATTTCTCTTTTCTTTGTTCCTCAGTTTCCTGTTGCTTTACACTCTTTGTTCTCTTTAGTTATTCTTTCCTTCTTCTCTCTACTTACTCATCATCTGCCTTCCTTCTTTTTCATTTTCTGCCTGTTTTTCACTATTATAAGGTATTTTCCCCACTGCTCTCCTTCCCTGTCTTCTCTCCCATTTCTTGCTCCCTATTGTCTATCTTCTGTCTGGCTCTTTCTGCTCATCAATCACATTGTGACAGTGGAGAGCAGCTCACAGAAAAAAGACCAGCTGGGTTACATCCTAGTAGGAGCACACACTGCTGATGACAGGACCCAGAAGATGGAGCAGGGATGCCTCCAGACTGTTTTGGATTTGAGCACATGATCCAGATAGGGAGGGAGAGGGGGTTTTCCACTAGCCCTGCTTTGTTTATACACCTCCACACACATGGGACAGGATTACACTGCCATGGGCATTGGCACAGCCAAGGAAGGTAGCAGCAACAGGACAAGCTCTGCATGCATGATGAAAGGAAATCACTAGAGGAGTTACAGCTTTGCTATGAAAGGCAACCAGCCAAGGAGCAGCATTTGAGAGGAAGACAGAGCTCTCTGCTGCACATGTCTCTCCCATCTTGAGGATGATTTTATACACAGGAAAGAAGCAAATATTGAGCATGGACTTGCTCCCAGCTATGCTTTCCAGGAGAAGGCTCCCTGGCTTGCTTCTTGTCATGCCTCTGCCATGGGCCTCTCAAACAGGATGGTGGGCAGCCATGCAGTCCATGCAGGAGTGTGGGACAGCTTGTGTGCTATCAGGCAAAGGGCTGCATCCAAGGAACTAGCAGAGATGATGCTGGAGCTTTGTTAAAGGACAGCATTAGTGGAATCCCCTGCCAGTGTTAGGCTGCTCTGAATTAGCAGCACCAGCAGCAGCTGTGCCAGTCATGACAGGCACTGTTGGCTCAGGACATTTTCGAATGTCCACAAGCCATTGGCATTGCGACACTGGTGTGTGTTGCTGGTGGTAATGGTGTCCATTTAGAAACTCTTGCACTGACTTTCTTCTTCCTGTCATTGATCTAAGATACAGAAGAGCCTGTGATACCCTGGGGTGAAAATAAGAGGCAGACTGAGGTATATTTGGTGCTTGATATTGCACTACTTGGTGTGAGAAAGCAACAAGAAGTGCTGGGCCTTGGCTCACAGGCTCCATTGAGTGGGATGAAGAAGCACAGGGAGGCCACTGAGGATGCTGAAGTCCAGGGAGGCTCTCAGCATGTGTGAGCAAGGGAGAGCATGTGCATATCCAGAGTTCTGCAATGCAAAGGCACGCTTAGGCTATCTCTTGTTGCTAGGGAGCCCTACACATGTTTGGCGTTGGCTTGAGTTACCCTTCCTCAGGTGCCCTCCCCCTCTCCCAGTGAAGTCCATCTGTTTGGCCCCAGCCCCGTGGGTTTTGGCTCAGAAGCTCACGGCCCATCCCAGAGGATCAGCCCGTGCCTTTCCCGGCCCGCAGGAGGCTCCGTGCCCCCCGGCCCCGCTGAGCGCTGCCAGCTGGTCCCTGACGGCGGCTCCTGCGGGAGTCAGAGCCCTTCCCTGGCTCTGTCCCGCCGAGAGCAGCTGGCCTGGCATGCCGTGGGCAGGGAGAGGTCTCTGGCTCCTGCAGAGACACTGCTCTGCTGGAAAAAGCTATAAGACATTGCTGAAACTACAGCAGCAGGTGAGTCTGGGGGTAGCTGTGCCTCAGGGCCTGCTTGTGGCTTTCTGGAGCAGACTCTGGATGGTTAGAAGGGGGTAAATGCACACCACACGCTGCTAAACTGGGTTTGTATGAGCAGTGGGAAAAGTTAGGTACTTGGTCTTGGCCTTTCCCAGCTGAGGCTGCCTTCTGGTCTCTGAGGAGGGGGCACGGCAGTGCTGACCCACCCCAGTATCTCCTGCCTGGTGCACTGGTGAGGAGGCACCATGAGGAGCTGCTTGTTCAGCTGTGGGCAGCAGCAAGCTGCACAGGCATCCATCCTTTCTTGCACCTCAGTCAAGGCAGCTGGTTCCTGGCACATGCCTGATCTGAATGCAGCTGTTAGCAGGAAGAGTCAGCCTGGAATCCCTGGGAAGCTGGGGCCACATGGATTGAGTGATCACCATGGTGCCACCGCCTGTTCATTTGGGTTCCTCATCTGCATACCATCCATGCTGCCTCATTTGTGTACGCTTCTTGCCCCACAGGGGCCCTCAGGTGCCACCATGAGATTTGCAAGGCCTGTTTTAGGGATGGTGCAGGGCTGGATGCAGTCCTTCCAGCGGCTGAGGGAGACATGAGGCTACTCTAGCTGTGGGCTCCTTCAGCCCAAAAATGGAAAAAAAAAAATCCATGGAGACAAAGGGTACCCCATACCCATCCTGCCTCAGGGGATCATGGCTCAGAGCAGTTGGGCTGGTGGCTTTGCAAGCAGATGCCAGGCTACAGGCAGTGTGCATGGCACTGTGCAGAGATCCACAGAGAGCTGTAATCACTCCTCATCAGGCACTGACAGAGAGGCCAGCTGGTCACCAGGCAAACAGCTTGGTCTTTGTTACTAGAATGAGAAGCAGCACGTTGTGGGCAATTGTCCTAGTGGTGGGGAAAGATTCCTTTGTGCTTGCAGATCCATTATGAGGTTCTGACACAAGAAAGCAACTTGCTGCCTGCTCAGCCTCGCTGCATGCATGCTCCCTGTCCTCTGCCAGGCTCTGGGGACCTACACCCGATGTGGCATTGCACCCCTGGGCCATCTCTTTGCCTGCAGGTGCAAAGGGAGCAGCAGTACATGACAGCCCTCCTGTTGCTGTGCTCCTGGAGGAGTGGTCACTCTGAGGGTGCCCTCCTGGGGGCAGCTTTTGAGCATCACAGAGGACACATGGGAGTCTGTCCTTAGGACTCCATTCCTGACTGGCATGTACTTGCCACAGGTACTTAGCTGAGATGGCCTGCCGTCCTGGTGGCTTGTCCACCTCAAAAGTCACAGCACCCAGACATGGATGCCAGCCCTTGTGCAGTCATTACATGTGAAGTCTACTCTAAAACAGCACAGACTGCAAGTCAAGCATTCAGTATTTAGGAAAAGCCAGGTTTAAGGTTTCCTGTGCCACACCAACTAGCCTTGAGATTTTGATAACATCATCTCTCTCACAGGTGCTTGTCATTCTCTGCAGCCTCCTATTTCTTAGTCTGAGCTTCTACCTCTCTCCTGCTTTGCTGCCAGCTCCAAACATTTTCTCTCTTCCACATCTCAGTCTTCTTCTCATCCCAGCTCCTACCCTAAATTTCTTTTTCTATCTATCAGGTTATGTGCTCTCACCTGACCCCTAAACCTGCCTCACAGCAATATTGGCAGTACACATCCCTCCCCCTTCTTCCTCCCATCTCCCAAATCTGCCTCCTGATTCAGGCAGTCAGTCCCACATTCCCAGTTATTCCTCAGATCTTTTTCATGATCTATTTCACTCATGCTTCCCCAGCTTTTGCATTAAAACCACGGAGTTTGTTCCTAATCTTTGCATGCCATTCCCTTTCCATCCTGGGGGACCTCTGAAACTACATCCTTCTGCTGTGGTCTGGAGCCTCCTCACAGCCATCAGCATCCAGCTGCAGGAACAGGAGGAGCTGCACCTTCTCATCAGCCTTGGAACACAGACCCAGGGAGGACAGCACCAGGTGCTCACGGAGAGCTACCTCTGAGTGGGGCTTCCCAGCCTCCCCGACAGCCCTGCTCCCTCTGTTACACCAGGTAATCTCAACAGCTGCCTAGAGTTCAGATGAGATCAACCATCTTCACAGAGTGAAGTCTTGGTCAAAGTATTTAAAGACAGGCAGACTTCTGATTAAACTGCAAGAGGGTTTTACAGTGGAGGCTGTCAGGGAAACACAGGGTGTGTGTGTGCAGCACAGCTACTGGCTTAGTCAGCAGTAACTCACTGTAAAGGCTTACAGGGGGCTATGTGAAAAGCGAAGGCATTCCTCATTTGATTTATTTGCTTCTGGGGATATAAACTCATAGAATGTCACAGCAACTGGTCTGTGAGTTTTACAGTGTAGAGTGGCTTTCCAGGCTGCTCTTGTTGGCACAGCAAGTTTTTGTGGACATGCTGTAGCATGTGTAACACTACAGTCTTTTTGGCTGAATTCACAGACAGCAAATAGAAAGTGTTGGTTTATCTCCCTGCCATGCCATAGCCTGCCCTCCAGGGTAAGGCAGTTTGGCTGGTGAGAAGCTGCATAGATGTCTTTAAAATATTGCAGTAAGAGTTTCTTTTGGAACAACTCTGAGCACCATTTCTGGTTTCTTGGATAACTGGAAATCCTTGGCCTCACATGTCATCCAGAAAAATGTAGGAAGAGCATTGGACAACTTGGCTCTTTAGGAAACATTTAGAAACCATGGTTTTAAACTTACCCTGTCCAAGTAAGTAAAACTACTTCTTTACATGACTTTATGCTATCCCTTTAAGCTACAGAAGGAAGACACAAGCTATGTGGCAGCTCAGAGATACACTTTCAGTTCAGTTTTCTGAAGTTCCTATATTCTGGTTTCCTGAGAAGTTGTTATGACATCCAAGAAAGCAAGTTTTCTCCAACATGTGTAATACTGGATGAAAAAAACCCAAAGAGAAAATGCAGCCTGACTTTGGCAGGCTGCTGCAAGATTACCTGGGTGAGATATGCCAGCGCAGGAAATTAATTTTTGTTTGGACATCTTCACTATCGGTAGGGATGATTTTCCTCTGCTAAGCAGAATGACCAGCCACCTTCTTTAGAACTGTTATAGATGTGCATTAGAGCCAAAGAGAGCTAACATGCTTCATACCTGGCTAGAAGCTTGGGGACAGGATACAATGTACTCAGAGAAGCTGTTATATAAAAGTAGGCAGGCTTTGGCTTCTAGCAAAACTTACCTTTTCCCAAGGAGATGTTCAGAGACAGCAGATGCTGTGTCTTCCATGGTGAATTCTGCACTGTGTGTCAGTCTTCACAACTGGGTCAGGCTCAGGGTAAATCTGAAGAAAGCCATGGTCTAGAAGGGATGAGAATTCACAGAACTTTGCTTTCATGTTTCCTGTGTCTTGAGCTAAACCTTGCCACAGCAGATATGACTGCAGGTTAGACAGTGGCCCAGAGTTTTGGGAACCAAAGGCTGAAGGGATATGATGGTTCAAGGAAAAAGAGTCCCCTGCTGCTTGCCTCCTGCTTCTTGAGATTCTGATGTACCTGCCCATATCTCCTGCTTTGTGCACCTTTCTGCCTCTGGCCCTGTGACCCCACAACCTTCTAGCCACTCTTTTCTTTCAAGTCAGAGCTCTCAGCCACATTTCCTTCATCAGCTCCACCCTGCCTGCTGAAGAGACTGCTATAATTTTTTTGAGTTTAGTTTTCTTATTTCTGATTATGCCATGTCTTTTGGGAGAAAAACGTCCATAGACATGGCAAAGACATGGCTTTTTTCCCACATGACAGCTGCTTTTCATCTCTGAACACCACAGATCCACCTGTGCCTCCTGCCTCCTGCTGGCCACACCAACTCTGTCTCCCACAGCTCTGTCCAAAAGGAAGCTCTGTGTCTGGGCGTGCAGGACTGAGTGGGACACTCGAGCATTGTCTAATCACTCCATATGTTGTAATGGCCTCTGAACTGCCAGCACCAGTCCTCCTATCTGTCATTACACATCCAGCATAATGGTGTTCATTAAAGAATCTGTTGTCATTACTTTGACTTTGAGCTCAACTACTACACCAGCAGTGTTGAAAGAAAATGTGATTTAATTATTACTGTAGCTTTTTACTACTAGAATATTATACATTGTTTTGAAATATCTGGCAGTGGGGGTGTTATTTTAACATGGTTTAAAGTCCACAGTAAAAAAGCGTTAGATGTTCCTCGTCCTCGCTTTCCATTATTGCTCAGACAAGTCAAAGCCAACAAGTCTCTGCAAAGTTTAAATAATTTTCCCTTTCATGTTATGTTTTTAGTACATTAGCTGTAAGACTACATTTTTTTTAATGAGTTCCTAGGCATAGTATGGGGATTTTTGTTCTTCAGTATCTGCCAAAAATGATGAGGATAATGTGGCTCGAGCAGGTCCCATCTCACCCCTGATCTTGTGGTCTTGGAGTCAGGGACTTGTATCAAACATGTTTCTAAGACCTGGCAGACCAGGGATGTGTTCCCCCCGCGGGGTGTGGCTGGATGTTCCCAGCTCTGTGGCTCCTGCTCCCAGCTGAGAGAATAAGCACTGGCTCTGGTCTGGAAGCTGGCCCGACACGTGAGCACAGCGTTGTGCCCAAAGTCAAACCCCATACCAGAGAGGCCAAAACACTGCAAAATCTGGCATCCCAGTCTGCTTCTGGCAATGCAGTCATTGCCCTGGGTGCTAATTTTTTGGACTGGTAGTTTAAACAGGTGGATTCCCCACCTGGATCTTCCCCACTGTGAAAGCACAGGCAAGTACACAGAGCTCTTGTGTGAGCCTGCTGTATTTCTGTCTTACACCTAAAGTGTGGGCTTACTTAGCTTCACCTGCACAGCACACTATAGGGAGTGTGGAGTCCAGAGAATGCTGTTTATGCCTTGCTTTTCCTAATTTATGAGCCCTAGAAGAGCAGGAACTGACTGTGCAGAGAGGCACTACCTTCTCCTGGCATCATGGCCACTTGAGCCAGCCAGCACAGGCAGGCTAAGCCTACCAGGCTGCACTAAGTGCCCCCAGAGAGGGGAGATTCTGTGCCTCTGTGTCACATACACCAATTTTGCTTCATGTAGTAAAGCAAATCTACAGCCCTGCAGCATTTCTTGTCTCTAAATAAGAGACCTCCAGTGTATGCATGGTACTCATTGCTGCACACCCCAAGTACCTATGTTTTTTATTTTTTCCTTTTTGAACCTGTTACTATGTATTTGAAACACAAAAGTGTTCCCCCATTTCACAGGCTCACAAGAAGGCAATAATCAGCCCAAGGTTGTGGAAGTAACAGGTGACTGAGCAGTGAGGAATCATCTCGACAGTGCCAGGCCAGTAGACTCAGGAAGGGAAAAGATGAGAAAAAGAGTAAAGCTGATTAAACAATGTGCAGAAATGGTAGAGAAAGAGAAAGCCCCTCACTGGTGAGACTGCAGGTACACCTGACGAAATGCAGCCATGGAGCACAACGTGTGACACACTGACCTGGAAGGAAGAGCTCATGTACCCTCTGCCTACGCATTTGTCTCACTCTTTCTTGTCTGAATATTCCTCTGCTCTTGCTCCTGTGCATGTGAGAATGCAGATCTGCATGTCAAGCCCACACAGTGGAGCAGGCAGGCAGAGAGCTGTGGTGCTTGAGGTCTCTCTGACAGCACCACTGCAGTGCCCTGAGCCAGCAGCAGCACTTGAGTCAGCCACAAAGACCAAAAGCTGTGTGCTCCTCCTGCCACTGATGTCCATGTTCCTGATGAGCTGGAGAAGGCTCTCTGGTGGCTGGCTAAAAGGTGTTGGCAGGTTTATCTCCAGTGCTCAGGGGAACACTGTGCCAACATACTGAGAGTAGAATCCTGCAAGCAACACAAAAAGTGTGCTCAGTGACTTCCCTCTGTACCACAAACATCCTCTCCTAGAATTGAGTCATACCACCCAGCACCTTAACTTGTATTTGTTTTAGCTGAACTCCACAGGATGCTCTTTCACTTATGGCTCAAGACATTCCTGTTCCCTTGGACAGAAGGCACACTGAGGTATCTGTGGTGGGGAAGTGATGCATGACCAGGATGCTGGCCCTGCTCCTGCAGAGCTTCCCGGCCCTGTGGTACAGGAGGTCAGCAGGGCTGCAGCGCCCACACAGATGGAGTGGGGTTACTAATCCCTTTGAAACTACAAATTTCTCTTTGCTTTGTATGTTTTCCAGATGTCACCTGCTGGCTTCAGGGGAAGGGAAAAGTTAGTGTGAAGAAAGTATTTCAGTAATTTGCCTGGGAAGCCAGGTGCCTCTCTGAGCAGCCTGAACCACTTTTAAATTAAAACTTCAATAAAAGGAGAGCTGTTGCTTTGCTAAAGGCAGATGTAAAATAGCAAGCAGCTACTGAGGTGTCTTGGGGAGAGCTGGTTTGCCCATGGGCAGAAGTCAAAAGCAGTTGATCCCCTCTTTGCCCACCAACTACCTGCAAGACCAAACTCAGTGTGGCAGGCCCCCAGTCCAGCCCTGCCCTCACTGTTCTTGGCTGCATTCAGGTGTTGGAGGTCACTGAGCTCTCTCTGTGTCTCTGCTTTTGGCTCATGCCTAGATGAGCCCGGATCCATGTTGAGCTGGCGTGATATTGTGCAAACTGGTTCTCGTGTTTGGGGTGCCAGGACACTGTCCTTTGCATAGGAACCACTTCTGGGTTAGACTCTTTCTAGAAAATGGCTCGTCTCTGCAGGAGGGTAAGTTTTGAGATGGCAGTTGTGACATTTGAGTTAACCTACATGAAGCACCTTAAAAATCTGTCTGTAAATTCTCTTCCTTGCATTTGATCTGTCTCCTTCTCCTTCAGCCAAACAACTTTTGCCATTCTCTTAAGAGCTCTTTGTTGGTGAAACAGAATGAGGAGAATACAACAAGTTTTAGTATATCCTTAGAATAATAAGCTCTTTTTAAATAAGGAAATAACAGATAAAAGACTTCTTGAGTAGAAAGGGGAAAAATAGGTCAATAATGCAAAAAAATGTACCTTTAAAAAACCTCAAGTCTTTAGAGAACATGGAAGAACCTGTCTGTGTAGCATGAAGCAAAGTAATAATTTCCCCTATTAACACACACTAAAAAAAGAGTTAAATGATTGCACCACATCTTGATGAATCTGTTTTTAGGAAGGTGAATCTCATGCTGCTTGACAAAAGGTTGCTAAGCATTCTCCTGTATTCATTAGTTATGTAAACAGAGATGTAGAAGAGCCTCTTTCTTGTCAGTGCCTAAAGAAACAGAACTTGGACCCTGGCAGCTTAAAAAATAATCCCCCTGTTTCCTGGAAGTCTGTCAGACTGATGGGATGGGATGACTTTTTTCTTTTGAGTGGGGAAATATGCTATTTGGAGAGAAGAAAAAATATCCCTGAGTTCTTGGCTCCCTTCTTGGCATGCAAGGACTGCAGTCAGTTTAGGTATTCCTGAGTAAATGTGAAAAATACTGAAGGGGATATTTTCCTCCAGGGATCAAGGTACCCACCAACACTCACTTCCATTCTGTCCCCAGGCACTACTGTATTACACAGTCTTACAGCAGTGCATGAATTTCAGAGAGAAAACATTGTAAAGATGAGCTACAAAGCCTGTGTTTTTCTGTTTCTCTGGTTACCTCTTTGAGAAGTACTTGATGAAGTCAATTAAAAAGAAAAAAAAATACCAGCCTCTTTCACTCAGTAGACATTAGTAATTTTCTTGCAAACAACTCAATGTTCAGTTCTTACAAAGAAACAGCCATATGAAAAATGGAAAAAAATCATAGTCCTTGGCAGTTAAGCTTTTATTTAAGTTCAATAAGTACTTTCAGCTCACTGTAGATTTGCAAGCACTAATTTCCATCTCCTTCCCAACCTGACAGATTGCTCTGCTCGTCCCCTTCCTCCTTGACAAAGCAGACTTATTATAAGCAAAACAGTGAAACCCTGGGCACAAATCATTTGGTGATTTGTTTATCAACCAGTGATGAAGTTTTCCTGCAAAGGCAAAGCTACACTCTGTGTTGTTTCGTAGGGTTTTCGGGAAGCTTCTTATCCAAGCGGAACAAATGCAGTCTGGCCCACTACATTTTCCTGGAGATTTGAAAAACTTTTTCTAAACAGAAAAAGAAAAAGGATCAAGTTTAATGAATTCAGTGCTGCTCCTTTAGCACTTTCTCTGGGTTTTTTAGATTGGCTTTTTTTTTGTTTGTTTTTGTTTGTTTGTTTGTTTGTTTGTGTTTGTTTTTGTTTGTTTAGTTGTTTTCTTTTACTTTGGAGTCAATTTTTATTCGCTGTCTGCTCATTTACACAAGGTGCTTAGGGACAATTTGTAATTCACCATAGCCTAAGGTCCCATCTCCTCTTTGTGGAGATGATGAACTGTGGGTGATTCTGTTGAGGGATCCTTGTTGCCTGTGGGAGGGAAAGGAGGTCAGGAGCTGGTGCTGTCATGCAGGTTCTGCACTGCACAGTGAGGGTGCACACTTGCTATGATGCAAACTGGCACAGGCAGAGTCACTTCTATGCCCATGTCATTAGCAGAGGAGGAAGGAAGTAGTGTATGTAATTGTCTTACTAGATATTTTAGTTAATAGGAATCCTAAAATCGATGAATAGAGAGTGTGGTGTTTAGTTATGGCTGTAGTTATATTTATATAGACTCTCACAAGCAAATACTATTGCTTATACTACTGCCACCCACTAGGGCTTTCTGCATGTATTTCAATGGTCTGTCCATCTTCCATATTCCCATCTCTAAGCACCTGTCATCCATATTTTTCTAACTTTTGTTGACGCGTTGACACTTCCTCTGCAGCTAAAATGGAACAAATAGAAAAAATTTCCTGGGTCATGAAGGTCAGCCATCTCATCTACAACCATTAAGTAACTGTGTGCAAGGTCCTGGATGGACCTGTAGCCGGATCCATCCAGGAAGCAGGGAGACTTCATGTCCTTGCTGCACATTTGGGAGATTTCTTCAGCACAGGGCTACCATAGTTGTGAGGAACTTGCTTGTGATCTCCAGAGTAAAGGATAGTTATGGCTGGTTTATACTCATTTGAACTTTGTACTTGGCTCAAGCTGCTTTTTTCCCCTCTCTGCTTTTTAATCCACGGCTGCATTTACAAAGGTCAGTCATGTCTGTTCTCAGCCTTGGCTTTCCTTTGGCTCTAAATCCCTACTTGTCCCATCTGGTGTGTTAGTACAGCCTCCCCAGTAAGCCCACGGTCAGCATCCTCTTCATGTTCACTGCTTTTATTTCTTCAACACAAAAACAGCTGAGGAAGCTGTGCACAGCAGACCTGTGAGGTCTCCCCAGGGCTGTCCATGTCCAGTGGGCACTACTCTTTATCTGTCTTTTTTGGAAATTTCTATACTGCACCTGTCTTTTCCCAACTTCTGCCCAGTTTGGTTTCAGAAGCTGAGTGACAAGAGCCAGGTCAGAGCTTGGGCTCCTGACACAACCTGTATGTCAACAACATGGTCTCCTTCCATGTTCATTTTCAGCTGTCAGGAGTCCTAATGATTACAAACACTTGGGTAACTTGTCCCTATGTGCCTGGATTGTGTAAATGATTCAATTTTGTTTGGATTCATTAGCTTGGCCTTCTGGGTCATGAGTCTTCTCTATGCTGATAAGGCCACCAGTTTTATATCAATAAACACTACTGGGTGTTCTCATTTTCTCTGCCAGTGATCATGCTGAATTGCTGCTTAGCCTCACTCCTGAAAAACTGTTTCAGTTTGTTATATTTCTTTGTGAGGGAACTCTTTGTCATCTCCTCAGGAATGTCCTCATCTCCTAATCCATTTTGGTGCCAATTCCCATTTTTGCAGTTTTAGTTAATAATTCCTTTGTGATACCATACAGATGTCGAGAGAGGTTTGGCTGACTTGTATTCCTCTGTCTGAAAATCATCCATCTTATTAAAAAAAAAAAAGTGGTATCGTGTTATTCAGGCACATTCCTGATGCACCTTGTCCCAATTTTCAGTTGCTTTCTTAGCCCTTTCCTTCTTCACATCCCAAAGCCTGCCACAGATCACTTTCCCACTCTCCTGCATCACACCATAAGCTTGCTTGCCATTTCAGATACCCCTTTGGGTTTAACAGAAATCTTTGCAGTGCCACTTTCTTGGCCCATCACAGAGCTGCTTGATTCAGGACACAGAATCTGCCTTGATAGGCAGGTGTCTAAACGTCTGAATTGCAAACATAAAGCAACTTATATTATTGTATTGAGAGGTTATCTGAGCTATCAGACTCAGTATTTGCTTTTCTGTTTTGGGGGACTGTTTTTCAGGTTTTTTGGTGGCTAAATCTTCTTATAGTTTATCTGTATGTCTGTAAGCTATAACAGCAACATCAGTGCCAAAATTAATTTCCAACCTTGTAAAAACAAACTAATAATTGAGGTGAATGCTTCAGTGTAAAGATGACATTTCTATGATTCATGATTTGAATAGTAACATAAACTAGGCTATACACAGCATTAACCAGACACAAGATGTCATTATACTGTTTCCTTCCATGTTGAGATCTTAAAAGAAAGGAAAATCTTCCAACATCATCTTAACCTCTGTTTAAGTGGAGTTATACTTGCTTCTAATCTTGTTATCCTACCTTTTCTGGTCTATTTCTGGGGTCTGGAATCATGTTTTTCAGTTAAGGTTTGAGTTCAAGCAAGAATTGGGAGGCTTTTGGAGAATGGTGGAGCTGGATTCAGCCCCCTAAATAATCAAAGGAGTAAAGTGCCTGATACACGAGGCAGTCTGATGTGAGTTCACACTGTCTTCACTGAAGGTTTCACACTGCAAACTGTCTCTTCACAAAAAGGCCAGAAAGAAGACACCTTCCTGATTAATTCATGGGGGCTATTGAATAGAAATGAAAGCAATCAGTGTTAGACCAGCTATGCAGTGATGGTAGCTGGACTGAACTGTCTGAAAGTACGGAAGGAAAAATTTATTTTTCATCACCTGCAGTTAAAATCAGTGTTTTCTGATGTATATGGACATTATCAAAATTATTTTTCTGTGATCATCATAAAAAAAGCATTGGAAAGGAATAACTACATGTAAAAGAAAACAGTTGTTTTGGTATCTTTCAGCAAAGTGTACTGGCAAAATGCAGTTTGAAAACAGTAATCTGAAAGATAAATAGGTCAGACTTGAAATTTTTGTTTTGGAAGTGTTTGATTTACTGTTTGTAGTGGACCCACAGATTAAAGTACTCTTTGTCTTCACTGATCATCAATTTAATTGCAAGGAGGAAACAAACAGCTCATGGGAATGCAGAAATGTCAATAAACAGCATCTCTGAGGAACACACCCTTTCAAATATGCACTCAGACAGATATGCCCTTTATAAGTCACTTGAAATAGAAGGTTGGGTTATTCAGAGTAGAGTCCTTCCTGCTGGAATGACTAGGTTAAGCTTGTAAATGACCCCAAAACTTTGCTCAAATGGCCCCAAAACCTGCTCAAAAATTCAGTGGCTGACCCAGCCAATCATAACATTACAGCCTTTTACAAAATGCTTAGCATAATGAATGCCACTTGAGTCCAATTAATCTGTTATTAGTGGTGACTGATCTTTGTCTTCCCTGGATGAAAGATAGAAGAAGCTCCTCTCTTGCAAGGAAAGCAGCTGCCAGAGGAGAGTCACCTGAGACCCCACGTGGTCATTAGAATAAACTGCTTTTAACTCTCCCCAGACTCCTGGTGTTCACATTGTGTTCCTGTGAATATGGCTTGAGTCTTTCACAATTCATTTGCTTGATGAAGGTATTAAAACATCACCAGGCTCATTAAAACTCTTCAACATTTTGGATAGGGGATTAATGGCATCCGAGAGGTTGATAGAAGTGAGATAGGTCAGTGTCTCTTCACTGACCCCTGATTCTCAGTTCGTACCTCATGATGGGTGAGGACAGCTTGTGGAGGATGCTGGGGACAGAGATACTTCCCTAAAATCCTAGGCTTCTGCTCCTTAGTCTAGTAAAATCCTGTTCCCTTTCCTCATGTGCAGCATGTGCAGCAGTATTGCTAAGCAGCCACACATTCAGCACTCTACTGCCCTGGGGAAAAGGAGGTGGGATAGAAGTGAGGACACCATGGGAACAGATGTTGCAAAGTACAAGAAAACTGAGTTCCAAAAGGTGGTATTAATCCTGCAGAGATTATTTTTATTATCCCAGATTCCATGGAAGTATCAACAGCAATAAATTTCATTATTTCATACATTGTGTATTGCATACAGGATGACTGTGCTGTGGTAGTATTGGCAGATTGCTTGGTATGACTATGGATGTGACTTGTAAGAATTGATGGTAAATTAAAAATACTCTTTTGCTTGGTATTCCCCCTGGAAACAAATTCTACAAACAAAGTAAAAATAAATAAAACACAAATAGATAAATGTGATGTGTGTCAAAAGAAAAGAAAGAAGGAAAAAGAGGAGAGGAGNGAGAAGAGAAGAGAAGAGAAGAGAAGAGAAGAGAAGAGAAGAGAAGAGAAGAGAAGAGAAGAGAAGAGAAGAGAAGAGAAGAGAAGAGAAGAGAAGAGAAGAGAAGAGAAGAGAAGAGAAGAGAAGAGAAGAGAAGAGAAGAGAAGAGAAGAGAAGAGAAGAGAAGAGAAGAGAAGAGAAGAGAAGAGAAGAGAAGAGAAGAGAAGAGAAGAGAAGAGAAGAGAAGAGAAGAGAAGAGAAGAGAAGAGAAGAGAAGAGAGAAGAGCACTGATACTTCATTCCTTTTTAACTAGCTCCAAGGAAATTAGATGCCTTTAATATAAATCAAAATAATAAATGAGGCAGCACATTATATCCAAGATGTGGTGAAGCATGATGATGTTATGAAATCTCAGAGGCACCAGCACTTGCTAAAATGGTGAAGCGGCTGAGAGAATCCCATATCCCCCTTTCAGTGTCCAAGGACACCTTTTGCTTACTCTCTGCTACTATAAGCTAGAGGCTATTTGTTCCTGCCACTCCAAGTCTCGTTCTTTACTACAATGTAGATTCATAAAATAATTAAATGCAAAGGGAGGAAAAACACTGAAAGCCTAATTTTTTAATTCTTTTTTTTCAGGGGAGAGAGACTGAAGAGAAGCAGATGATTAATCTTTTGATGGTTCAAGTATTCTTTCATACATGAGTCATATGTCTAAATATTCAGGGTCACCAGTGACCTCCTCCTGGCCAGATTTACAAACTTTCACCCTCCTTGGTCTAGCTGAAGTCTAGATACATTCACTTCTCTTATCTTTCTGGACTTTCCTAGCATAGGTCTATGTTTTAGTTTTGCTCTTTGGGGACTAGTGATAAGAATATAATAACAAAGACAAAGGATTTTTTTTTCCCCTGTATGACTTGCATAGTCCTGTGTCTCTTGTGGGTGTTTTTGATAGGCAGCATATAAAACATATTTTATGTGGGAAAAAATCCTACTCAAATATTTTTGGGTGCATTCCCTGCATTATAAAGATTTATAAAAATCTTGTTTTGAAGCAAACTGACTGAGATGGAAGCAGTTACAGAACAATATTTATTAAACGATGAGACAGCCAAATATTTCTTCATAAAACCTACTCACAGCATCTCTACTTCCTGTATAATGAATAACTGCTACACTATGACTACAAGATGCAAGCATTGCAAGTCAAACCTGAGGACTGTATTTTCAAAGCTAGTGCTTATTTTCTTAGGTTACTGTGACTATCTGCACATCCACATCCTCGAGTAATCCACAAACACAAGCTGTAAACCCTGCCTGTGCCGAATGAGAGCAGGATTTAGGACCCTGCTCTTACAGATGCTCACAAGTTTAGGAGTGGGAGCTGCTTATAAATAAAAATACCAATACATATGTTAGGGATATGGCCAAATTCTTTGTAGATTTCTACAAAAGGCATAGTTAGTACATAATAGGCATATTAGTGCTCTGTAATCTAAGCACACTGATAATCGTTCTATGACTTGGTCCTGACAGTGCTTCCTGCTACTTTTATTACACCATTTTTATTACTGCAGTTACACCATTCATTTGCATGGATTTACTTCCAATTTAGGTCTTAATTTATTGGCACATTTAAACAGTATTACAGGACAGTAGGTGAAGTTCATGGCGTGTCTTAAGGACTGAAAATGTATTAATTAATGACCTAACAATAGGATGTTGTAAGGAAAATGGAAAAAGCCCACAACCAATCTTGTGCTGGTCTTTAATAGCACATGTGTTGTGTAATCCACAGGAGTTAATTTTTCAGCTTTGCTCAGTGTGGGCAAGGTTTTTAATGGAGCAGTGTGTCTGCTTTGGGGCCGTGCTTTTGATGACAGATGGAGACTAAGTGGAGAAGGGCCAGAGGAGACCAACATGGATGACGATAAGTTTGGAAAACATGACCTATGAGGAAAGGTTCAAGGAATGTATGTGTCTGGTTTTGTTTTCCCTTTATTTGTTTATTTATTTTAAAATCTAGAAAAAAGCATCCTGAAGTGGGACATAATGAAGGACTTCCAGTACTTTAAACATTACTCTGAAAGACTATGGTGCTCATAAGGATATGGGAAGAACTGGTTTAATTTATGGCAAATGTGATTTAGGTTAGGCATTAGGGAGCACCACTTACTGGTAGGAAAATCCAGGAATGGAGGAGAATACCTAGAAACACTTATTGCTCTAGTGATTAGGGATCTTAAAGACAGATCAGGCTTACATTTGCCAGGAGAGGCCAAGATATTGTTAGGTTGCCTCTGTGTGGGGAAGTGTCGGGAAGGTGTTCTCTTGAGATCCCTTCCATCCCTGGATTCCTGTGGTTCATGGTCTCTGTGGGACTTAAACCTCTGTTGAACCAAGGCCTTGGACTACAGTCAGCTCCTATATATCAAAGGCTTCATTTGGGAAGACTCATAGGCTGGGCAAGTTTCAAACAACTTTTTTCTGCCCTCTGAGGAGAAGATGTGTGCCTGGCTGTCACTCAAGTCTCACAAACTGACAGAGTTTTGTGCCTTGCTCATTAGTCACTCCGCTGAATCAGACCTGCAGCAGCACAGCAAGAGAGCAAGCAGTTCCTGGAAAGATTTTGCCAAGAAGTTTAACAAGTACAGGGTGCATCTGGAGCTATTCCCTTTCTCATGGTCTCCTCATCCCATCCTGCACTCTTTCTGCCAAGGGCTGGTGTTGGAATACTCTTCAGGAACACCATTCAAGAGGCAGAAAAATGCTGAGGGGTCAGATGTGTAGCCAAAAGTTAAAAGCTGAGTCTTTAGCCAAAATGAATGTGGAACAACTGTTGCCCAAACAAACAAACAAACAAAAAAAAATCAACAAAATAAAACAAAAGCAGCCAAACAAACCCTGAACACATCAAACTTTTCTTGTCTTTCTTTCATACCCAATGCAGCTGGCCTTCAGGGACTCCATGTTTACTTTTAGAGAGGAAGACAACATGAATGGTGGTACACAATCAGAACAGGATCACTGTACTAGCACCCATGTTTCCTCTTAGCAGTGCCAGAAAGGTCAAGAGATGAGACAACACCAAGGGCCCTTGATGCCAGATTCGACTCTGATATATTTTCTACTGGTTTTTGTCTAAATCCTGTTAATGTCCCACTGTCTTGGCTTTTAAAGGGACTGGTTTTCCTGCTGTATGTAATTCTATTTGGTGTGTCTCTCTGCAGGCAGCACCCACTGCTGATCTTGGCCTCATGTGCACAGTTGTCACCCCCTGGTCTGCCAGCACAGGTCCCTGCAGCTGCATGGCAGCTGTGAAGGTCTTTGTGACCACAGGAAAGCAGGGGTATGCAAGCTGATGTTAAAAAAGAAGAAGACAAATGTTAAATATCTGCAGTAGATATGCTGCCATCATGGTAACACAGATACCACCATGCTTTAAAATATTCAGCAGGCTGATTTTTCTTTCTCCAAATTTATTTACTCTTGAAGTTACCTTTTTGACCTACTGTGGGATCTGAAATCCCATTTGGCCACTGGAGGGCAATCCAAACTCTTCACCACAGATATCTCTAACCCACGGTTTGCCAAGTAGCAGCATTGCAGCTGTACCTCAAGGACTGCAGTTTGCTTTTGTGCTCCCATCCCCACCTGTCTTACCCCCTTCTTTTCCCCTACACCACCAACAGGCCTGTGTCAGTGAAGTTTTGTAATTAGGGGAAGTCCTCTTTCCAGCAAAGTGCCAACCATGTCAAAACAAGTTCCTCCACAAGTCCTGGCCTGGTCTGTAGGGAGTGCTCACACTTGGCTGACAGACTCCATGGCAAGGTCTCCATGACCACCAGCCCTGGGCATTTGGTCAGTGCCAGGCACAGCAGTGACGTGTGGGAGGGATGAATTTCATACTGTCAAACTGCATGAGTGCTGCATTGGATGGACTGACTTAACTTTATCTTGGGGAAAGAGAGGAGTGTAGAAGCATCAGAGTGGACATGCTACACCCAGTGCAACACAAGAAACTCTGGGCACTGCCATCTTTCTGCATCCTTTAGGAAAGTCAGGCTGTTGCTGCCTAAGCCTTCAGGGAATACCTGTAAGGATAATGCACAGAGTGTTTCATTTTGTGTGTTCCACATTTGAATCCCTTGGGTTTATGTCAGATTATGTCATTCTGGTTCCAAACAGGATCAAGGACACCTTGCAATGAGTGCAGAATCACAGCATGAGATTTTTTTAAAGTCATTGCCCACTCTGAGGTCTACTGAAAGTTTGAAGGTACCTGGAGATTTTTCAGCAACAAGTCAGCAGCCTGCAGTCTCACTCAGCAGGTTCCTTCACTTCCAACAGGGATGAGCACAACAACAGTCTCCCAGATGGAGCTCTCCCTCCCTAAGAAAGGTCTGGCATCTGGAGATGTTGAACAGCAACCTCTTCAGGAATGGAGAAAGTTAGCAAACCAAACACATCCAGATCTCAACCTTGCAACTTATAAGGCTCCAAGAAAATTTGGTTCATCATCTCAATTGCCTATAGATCCTTCCCCCAGGCTCAACTCTGCATGTATTGTTCAAGCAGTGTTTTCCTGTGTTTAACATGATCATGTAGACAGGACCTGTATAAATAAAATTATTTTTATATACAGTTTTCTATAAATAAAATTATAACATTTTACAGTCCTTTGTTAAACTTTTCTTTTTGAGGTCATAAGAGTGTTTTTCTGTAGGTAAGACAGGACATGTAACATTGTCAAGGAAGTGAAGATTCACAGAAGTATGGACAAAAAAGGGTCTTTTAAATTTGATTTAGGAAAGGGTTGTGCATTTTCTATCAGACAGGCTTTAAAGGGACTGGGATATAAAACAAACACCAAGCCAAATACTGAGAGTAATGTAACCAGTGAAACAATGGGAAAGTTATTTAGCAACACACACAGCCCTGGAACGGCCACGCTGTAAGCTAAGCACGCACACCAAATGTGTTTTGGGCTGCTGGTGCCAGAGCACTCAGCTAACCCTCAGAAAACTAAAATCGTACACAACATGCTTACATTTCCCTCTCAACAGCAGCTTGTGAGGCAATCATTGTGAGGGGATATACAGCACTTATTTATTTCAAACAGCCACTTGGGCAAGCCAGCTTGGACTCTGATCTTAACCAGATGCTCCTCAGTCACCCCACATGCAAGGTGCATTGTGCAGCTCCCACGTGCATCCCTGGAGCATCATGTCCTGTGCTCCCACTGCCCTGTGCTAAGCACTGAAAACTGCCAACCACTCTGTCAAGTAACTTCATCTGCCTCCTGAGCATCAGCTCTCACAGTTCAGCTGGCACAGGATGATTTCTGTCGTTGCAGAGGGGAGCCTATCCTTGCTTCTTTAGAGAGGATGCCCATGCTTGCTGGTAAAACAAAGTTGTTGCCAAATAACATTTCTGCAACAGAAGCATTGTGCTTTCCTTTAACCCAAGTCCTCATTGCACCAGGTTCCCTTCTGAGATGAAATATCCTTGTTGAGGCAGCTGTGGGAGAACAGGTGCCACAAATCTAGTTAACCTTATCTGATTTGCAGATGATAATTGCCTTTGCCTGGACTCTTGGGGACGGTTTAGCTCAAAGCATGCCTGTGCTGGTGTAAACTGGACTCAAGGATGACTTTGAAGGTTGAAATCATAAGGGATGCAGAAATCTGGAATAAATAAACAAGCTGAAAGTCTTGGGTCCTCTATCACGATGTGAAGGTGGCTGACATAAGTTGTGTGAAGGCTTTAAAAGCAGCCCACATATCTTCTTGGACTGTTTCCTTGGAAATCTTTTTAAACTGCTTGAAGGATCTGCAAGCAGAAGAATGCTGACAAGTGCTCTGATTTTTCTGTCCTTTCCCCCCATGACTGGGAAAAAAAGAGCTTCAGTATTTTCTTTCCAGTTTCCCACAGAGGAGCCTTGGAACGTCCATGTCATCCTGGGTTTGTCAAGCAGTGCAGCATGCAGCACTGTCCCCGACACAGAAGATGCCAGAGGGGCATTCTGCAAGGAATGAAGGGAGCACCATGTTTTCTTCAAGTGATGAAAGTATTCCTCCTCTTCAGCAGGGCCTTCCTTCTCTGCATTTAATACCCGGAGTCTGTTGGCTCCCACAGGCATGTCCTTCACATGACTTGCTGTTTCTGTTCCAGAAAGTAAAGTATTCAGGATGGTTTATCAAGGACTGAATTTTTTTCTTAGAGTTCCTGCCACAACCACCGAAACTGCTCCTCTAAACACTTTGGTGAGAAAGAAAGTCATTTAGGTGAAGAAAAGAGATTTACATAAATGACCGCCTAGGAGAAAGGGCATCAAACATCTCTGATAGGTTTTTAAATTACATTTACAATTTTTCTTTGTTGTGTTCAGTCTTTGGAATAGCAGGGTCATGAGCTGAAACATGATATATGAGTATGGGAGATGTGTGTGTGTGTGTGTGTGTGAAAAAAGAGAGGAAGACATCAGAAACTTCAAGTAAGAAAGAGGATTTTTAAACCTTCAATTTCACCCACCCTGAATGTTAGGAGAGATTATTTGAAAACTACTTTTCTATTGTGTAGCAATTTTCTATTTTGTTTGGGTTTGTTTTGTTTTAATAGCTAATAGCTCAGTTTGCCAGCACAGAATGAAATCAGCTGGGTTTGTGCTGTCAAAAATGAAAGGGTTTCCCATTATTCCATTGATTTCATGCTATTATATTAATAAATCATGTGGTTAGCTACCAATGACATGAGCTCAGAGTACACTGAGCAATATTTCATCCTGTTGCATGCTGAATCTGCTGGGGAAATTTCTCGCTGAAGAGGCAAACACTAGCCTCTGTTTATTTAAATTTTCTGGATCAAGGTCTTCTCCCAGAGAAGTCACAAGCCTTACTGCAGCTTTGGGGTGCCCCTGTGGCATGTGGAAGTTGGCATAACTGCATAATCCTACATGTTAGATGGAAATGAGTTCTGCTGAAGCAGGAGAAGAGAATCCTGGACCAGGGTCCCGCCAGATCAGCATACACCTTGGCAGGCATTTACATTTGCTCAGCATTTTGACTCCTGCCCTGCACCCCTGGGGACTGTCTAGCTGGCTTTATTTTAAAAGAAACAGGAAAAAAGTCACGCACTCCAAGAGTCATGAAGAGGTGTGAGGAGCCAGCTGGTCCCAGAAGATTGATTTTGAACACTGAGTCCAAGAAGTCATGTTTGGGGTTGCCTGGTGCTATTAGGCTTGCCTGTGTTCAGGACTGGCCTCTGCCATAAACACTTTCATGGCATTTTAATCTTTTCAGCAGCAGACTGTCAGGGGCACAGTTAGGTACACACAGCTCTGCCACCGCTTGTCATTTACTGGGTCACAACCAGCAACTGCTACAGAACGTCCACACATCCCATTCTCCTTCCCTGCCTCTTCCTTCCCCAAAACTGGATCAGAGCTCCATCGTTTTGATTTGTGCTTCATTTTCTCTTATTGCCATTATTTTCTCCAGGTTGCTCCACTGAGGCTGTCTACCAGACATATGAAGTGGAAAAAGATGCAAGAACAAAATTTGTGTATTGTGTATTCTATGGGCTAAGAGGGAGCTAAATGGCATTAGGAAGCCCAGACTTGAGAGATGCTGGGAATGGGTGTTGCCTTTGTTCCCATGATGGCAGTTGCCTTAGCCCAGTGCTAGGATCAGGTACTTTGCAGGGATCACTAAAGCAAGTTACTTCAGTGTGTTGGTGTTTGGTACCAGCGGGCTGTGCTGACAGCCAGAGGGATCTCCATAGGCTGCAGAATGGGCTGAGATGTCCCTAATCAGTTCAACAAAGGAAATGTAAAGTCCTGCCCTGGGGAACAAGTCCAGACACCGGCAAAGTCTGAGGGATCTCCAGAGAGGCGTTCCAGGCCCTGACATTGTGTCAGTCTGCGATTATTCCAAAGCTGTAGTAATGATGCTGGTGCAGCTACAACTGACTGCAAATGTCATTTTATGATGACATTCAGGGAACTCCCAGCATGGAAAAAAAAGCATCCTTGCACTCCAGGTTTTAATTCAAGAGCTCGCTGAAGAAATGGCACAAAGAGCAAAAAGTGTGGCAACCAGGATATTGCTGCTGCAACTCATGCCTGGAGTGGATTTCCATCTGCCCAGATTCCACACGCATGTGGCACTAGTGGTGGGGTGATGAGCATCAGATTTTGGTGCAACTGAAAGGAGTTAAATTCTGTTGAGGAGGTAACTCATGACTGGCTTAGCTGAGGCAGAGCAGGGGCCTCGATATGCAAGGAGAACTGCAGCACTACAGGGACCAGCTGCCCCAGCACATTGTGAGGAGTTTCCACTATGGCAAAACTAAACTAAACTAAATCTCCTTTTACATCTGACCAGGGATCATTTAGTGCCTCTGTGGATGGCATTAAATCAATCAGGGCTGTAATGAGAAATTAAATGTTTTGTCTGTGCCCTTCTTTTGCTCAAACATGTTTGGATGACAACTGATGAGAGGGTGAGTTTGTCTCAGGACTGTAGACAAACAGACTCATCCTGGAAGATGGCATAAACATTTTCCAGAGGCTCTGAGATACCTTTCTGGAGGAAAGGGACACACAAGACAGTTGAGTACAGAAGCAAATCCCTTACACTGAGTGTCTTCAGGCTCAAAAAATTAATCACAACTTAACAACAAGGAAAACAATTTGAAAACAGCTTGCTCATAGCCTGTAAATTCCTCCTCAGGGAGAAAATCCGGGGCTGTGAAGAGCATTTTAATCCTGTTGAATAACAAGAACCAAAGACTGGAAATCAAAGGCAGAAAAATTCAAACAGAAATAAAGCCTAAGGGGAAAGGAAAATGCAGGAGAAGTTCTCATTGTTCCCTTGTCAAAGCCACAGGTGTCCTGTGGGTAGGTAGGGGGGGCATGGATGGAAGAGAAAGGCACCTGGCCAACAACCCAGTGTTGCCCTGGGGCACAAGTGCCAGGGCTGGAAGTGTATCAAGTAGGTTGCTCCCTCACCTGAGAGACTGACATTGCTTCATCACTGCTTCCACACATGCAAACCAATGGCCCCTTCCTCTGGAGACAGTCACTGACAGTCCCCTGGATCACCCAAAGTGGGGTAGAGAGGCCTGAGAGGACAAGGAGCACCAGTTATCACTGTGGGAAGGCTCATGGCCAGCAGTGGAGCAGGACACAGGGATGCCAGGAAGCTGCCCACTGCGCACAGTGCCCTGCTGCAGCCCAGACCTCCCCACCTCTGAGCTGAGCTAAGGAGCTGCTTCTGCACCTCCATGTCTGACCCACACCCTGTCCCGTGGGCCCAGCATGGTTCTTCCCTGTGTCTGACCCTCTGGTGCAGCTGTACCATGAATGGCAAGTGGGGCACAGCCATCCTCGCCCCACTCTGTGGCCTTGGTTCTTTCAGAAACCAAAAGCCTTACCCAAAGAGCAAGGGCCTCTGTCATTAAAAAATTGGCATTTCTACTGCCTGCAGATAGCTGACTGGCTGGGCTGGGTGAGCTGGATATTTGGTAGGTCCTGCAGGAACCTTGGGCAGTATGGGTGCTTTGACTGTGCAGCCCTTCATTAATTAGGAATGTTTCTGTACTGTGTTTTTACACATGGATCTACTCTCATATGCATCTGGCAAATAGTTCACTCCCAAGTGAAGTAACTTTTGGCTTTAGAACTGGAAGCACGAGTGTCTGCTGTTTAACTCTTTGCTACCACTGAGGATGCTAGATGAGCCTCTGGAAGGCAAGGAACATTTCCCCTTTGCTCTAACAATAGCTGCAGAGATCAGGTTCTGGAACCCATGGCTTATTCGGTGCTGTTGGAAAGGCTTTTGCATTGCAATTAATTTCAGAACTTAACAAATCACTTCAGCACAAGTCTTTTGCTATTTTAAAGTAGGCAGGACAGGATCCTGGACAAACCACAGACAGGTTTGGCTGCATTTTAGGGTGATGTAGCAGTCATATCTATGCAATATTATATTTTCAATTTTTTAATGGTAAAAGAATTCTTTATTTCTGCAGTCTTTGTTTCTGTTAACTTTGGCAGAAGGACTAGTATCTTAGTGTCACCTAAAAATGCTTTATTACACATTTATGTGTTCAAATCAAATTCTTGACATGAAGCTGGATCAGTATTTATTAGTATAAATCCCATGAACTCAACCTCCAAACTCAGGTAGTTTCTCTCTTGCAGAGAAGGATAAGGTTTAACCAGGTAATGTGCACAGGAATTTTTTGGCAGCAGAAATAATATCACAAATCCTTGCATGTTCAAGATCCCATATGTCCATATATTCATATAGACAGCTGGATAATCTTCCTGTATGTGAGAAGATTAGAGTAAAAGAGATGAAATGCTAATGAGCAGATGGTTTCCATGTCAGTTTTATGTTCCCCCAAAGTCTTTAAAGCAATGCTGTAAAGAGAACCTGAACATGAGATGGTTTTAGTGGAGCTGATTTGTGGTATAAATAAAGGCAATTAATCTTTTTGCTATCATCCACATTAGGCACAGAATAAAACCAGTGATTTGATTTTGAAGTATGACCTTTTAAAGTAACAAAAGTTCCTGTTTCCAACGCTCACTGCTGTACATCATGTGCTTTAAGTAACTGAGTAGGGCATTTTTTCTGTTCTTCTGTTTCACAAAATGGAATAACTCACTAAAACTGCATTGTCACCAAATACCTGCCTGGAACATAAAACAGAAATTATGCAAAAAGGATAATAATTAATTTTTTCATCATGAGACCAGACATCAGATGTCCTGTCTGTAAGTGATTGTTTCCTTTATCCTTGTGAACCTTCATTCTGTGAGAGAGGATGCAGAGGAGACTCTAGAACATGGATGAGAACAGAACAGAGATCTTCAAATTCTTGGTCCTATCCACAGAAATTTGGCTGAAGAGACAGAATAGAGTAGAGACAAACATGTTGATTTTCTGCAAACCGTCCTCCAACTCTGTTTCTCCAGTTTCATCCTTCTCAACAGTGCCCAAAAGGCATAAAGCCATTCCATCCTGACCTGGTGGTACCCTCTTTAAACTTTGATGTGTGGTGAGGTGCCATGCTGTGGAAAGACATGCCCCCTTAGTTTTCTGTATGGCCAACATCCTTTCTTCCTTCCAAGCTCTAATACTGGTTTCTGGTCCCACCACAGATTAGAAAAGCATGCTGCAGGCCATCAGGGTTGCATCTCTGAGGTATTCAGCCTTGCTTGAGTGGCAGCTGAAAGCATCTGCTAAAGTTGCATGGGACTTTATTCTCAAATGGGACAGGATGATGAAGATTAAAACCCAGCAAGCTTCACTCCTGCTAACAGCAACATTTGGCTTGACATCAACACTATTACAAGGTTCCTATTCCAAAGGTCTTACAGTGATGCCAAATCCTTACCATTACAGTGAAATATTTTGGGGATTAATCTTCTTAATCAGCATCCTGTCTGAGGCTCATCACTGCCATAAGTGACCATAAGCCCTCGTTCCTCTTTCTCCATGTATGGAGCAGGAGGAAGGGCATTGAGGGAGCTTTCCTGCTCACCAGCTTTAGCATGGAGACATGGCTCTTCTCCTGTTTTGTGCACTTCCCACCACATTGCCTTGTCCTCGCCTGACCCCTCTGGCCAGTGTCTGGTTGGCCTTCCCAAACCTTCTGTGCTATACAAACAGTTTCCCTCAGGAGAATCTCCATCCCTTCAGAGGGGGAATGGCAGTGGTGCAGCTCAGCTTTTAGGGCAACACACAAGCATTTTTGCTGTGGCTGAGAAAAGGCCTCTGACAGCAGGGCAGCGAGATGTGATGGTTCCTATCCCAGCACACATGGTTTTCCTGAGCCGGTCAGGGTGGTGGATCACTCCCCTGGTAGTCACTGGCCACTCCCTGGGATGGAAAGAAATAAAGCTGGAGGTTTTACATTTCTAGCATCTGTGTAAATTTTACAAAATTGTGGCATGGCTCCTAGTTATCCAAATCCAGGGTGTGAATGTGAGCCAAAGCTGGAGTAATCACCTGCAGCTTGACACTAGAGTTGTTATTAAAAGTAAGTACATGGTTCAAAAGCTGATCTCTGTAATAAATTGCTTCCTACTTTTCAGGCAGGTCAAGCTGCTAGAAATTGTACCTAGTATGAAAAATAAGTCAGGATCATGTCTTAATTTTACTAAGTCTTTAGCCATCACTACCCCTTTGTTGTGGTTTTTATTTTGTCACCTGTTTATCAAGTTTTTACCTTGGTAGTTATCCAAGTGTCAAAGTTGTGTATCCACAACTTAGAAGAAGAGGCGACAACCATAAAATTTAAGTTGAAAATTGTTGTCTCTTAGTTTTTTGTGTTTCATATAGTGTGAACTCTTCTGCTCTGCAGGTTTTGTAAGTTGCTGCACATGGAAGTGGACGGTGATGCGTGGGAGGTGCAATGTGAGTTATGCTCCCTGTCCTCATCCTCCTGGAGGTGACAGCAGGTTCCTCTGGCAGCACAGCAGAAAGGATGTCATGTCCCAGTCCTGGGCAGTCCAGAGGCAGGGGGCAGTACACCGTGCCAAGCACACATGCCCAGCTCCCTGTGAAGCAGGGCCTTCAGATCCTGGAGCTCAAGGAAGACTGGAGCATCGTTCCATACTTTGTAGGGCGTGGGCCTGCCCCAGCCCCACAGTGTCCTGGAGATGAGGGCCATGGAGCTGGGCACTACAAGAAAGGGAAGGGCTGATCCCACAGACCAAGCAGCTCCTCATGACTGCAGCTTTTATTTGGGTCAAGGGTGCCTGTCTGCTCCTTGGTCACACGTGTGTAAAGTGGTCCTGGAGGCAGCAGGCAAGGCAGGAACAGAACCAGTGAGCACCAGTGCAGGCTGGAGACCTGTGGAAGAGGGCACTGGTGTTCACCCTTCAGTTCACAGTGATTGCTTGGGATCCCTGGGAACTGAACACTGCCCACTTTGGGGCACCCACAGTTTTTCTGTGTGTGAACAAGTAGCAAGGTGAATAACTAAAAAAGGGAAAACAGAACTCTGCAGAACATGAGGGTTCAGGAAAGGGTGTTCCTAATCCACGTGCATGAGAATCTCCATGAATGCAGTATAGCGCTGATTCTTCTGTTCTGATGACCAAGAAAACAACAACAGGTATACAACAAAAAAGTTTTATATTATTTTATTCACACTGGAGCACTTCTGACACAGGAAATTTCTATTGTTCATTGAACAATGATGTCAGATATGAAAATCAGTCCCACCTTTGTGTCTAGAAGGACCATGTTACCTTAGACCACTTGTGGCCTACACAGACACATTTAGGAACCTCCCAGAAAAGCTGAGAAGAGTATGTTGTAAATATTTAAGATTATGAACAGTTTTGTAGACTTTTCTGGGACTGGACTTGATAGTACAGCGCCAGATAACAAGTGCTTGCAAAACTGGCAACATTGTCCCCAGTATATAGAGCACTACATTTTTAGAAGGATGAAAAACTTCACTTACGTTGGAAAAAAACACCCAAAGAAGGCCAAGATACTTAAATGATCTGAAAACGCATTTCGGGCAGCCAAAGGAATCAGATATTTAGTTTTTTTGGAGGTAAGTTTTACAAGAAAGTTTGTTCTGGTAGTCTTGCCATTATCAAAATCAAAAGGAAAAACCTCTTTTGCTTCAGAAAAACAGAGACAGACCTTGTTTAGTAGCTTGCTGAGGTTCCAGCCCTTTCATCAATGGTGTTCTTGGAGCTCTTGGACTGAATCCAGCATAACTGGGCATTTCACCCCGACTTACAATTCAAACTGAAATCTCAGTGTTGGGATGGGTGTGGGCAGGAGCAAAGTTGGGGGACCAAAGCCTGGCTTACAGAAACATACAATCACGATTAGCTGTTCAAGGAACCATCCTGCAGCTGTCAAATAAATTCCTGCACTTGCTAAACATTGTCTGTCAGTGCTATTTCTTGGGTTAAGTTTCACTTCTGTTGCAAAGTGCTGTCAGGGGAGTGACTGAAGTAGCTTAATTTGGCCTCTTATTTCTTCCTGCTTTTCCTCTCAGTTCACACTTAGGCTTTTCTAACACATCTTTTTCTGCTGCCTCCCTCTGGCATACATTTGCTACTCAGGAAATCACAGGCCAGTTGTTATGAGAGGGATTTTTCTGCCACCCACAAGTGCTGTAGAAAGTATGTTTATGTATCATTTTGGAATTTATGCAGAGGTTTGGGAAAATGTGTAGGCATCCAGATGAACGATCTTATGACCATATATATGGTGCCATGTATTTCAGGTGCAAGACATGTAACAGATACAGTTTAGTTCCTGCTATTCTTAACTGTTATTCTGGACTGGCAAGACATAAATGTGGGAAACCCAGTGATCTCTTTGCAGTTCCTGGATGATGTATCCAGTGGCACTGGTCACCTGGCCGGGCTTGGTGGGTCAAACCTTGAATCTGATGACACTTGCTCTTCCCACTACCCTGCTGTAAACCAAAAGGTGGATGTTCACTATTTCAGGTGTATCAGTCTTGTAAAGCTGCTGCAGGGACAGAAAGGGCAGGACTGTGCTCCTGTGACTGACGAGATGCCAGCACAAGGGGAGAATGGCTCAGCATGCTGACTCATTGAAAAGCATTGTCCCTCCAGCACTCTCACCAGCTTGTTCAAATAGATTTCATTTTTGCTGTATGCTGCCAGAGATGTAATCCCTGGTTAACTGGAAAATGTTTTATTGCTGCTTATTTCTGCCTCTGTTTTCTCCTAGTGTGCAGCACACCAGGGAACCACAGTGTGTAAGTAGGGAACAAGTCTCAGAAAGGGACATTGTGAGATGGGTGCTTTTGTATTTGCTAGGCACTTACACCTGCCTTTTTCCTTATGGACTGCAGTGTAGGAACATGCAGCTCAAAATCACTAGACCATTAGGAATAAAGGCATTGGCTGGTTTTTTTTAAACTTGCTTTCTTTAGTTTTTAAAAATATGCACAATTCCTGAATCATACTTGACTGAAAAAAGTACTGAGCTTACATCTATCTTACCTAGTTTTTAACCTGCCTCTCTGCCATTATCCATGAGAAGACTATTTATTTATTTTAAATACAAAATTACTTCTGTGGGAGCTGCTGCCTGACAGAGAGCCAGGAGGCCTATGGGAGATTTGTAATCAGAAGTTTGTGGGTTTTTTGCTGTTAGCCTTTTACAGCAGGGCACTGCATAGTCAAACCAACCACTTTAGACCATATGTCACCATTGCTAATTCCATTTGTTCATGCCAAGGATTTCCCTAATTTATCTGCTTGTATCTTTTTGCATTATTTTTTGCAAGTCTTCTCTGGCCATTTGTTCAGATCATCTTTCAAAGGAGCAGCAAAGGGTTTGGCACTCAGATACCAGACCTCTGTAAGATATTATATGGTTGTAAGGAGTTTAACTGACATCCTACTTTTCCTATATATGCCTGTGAGAAAAAAAAATCCCCAAACTGTCTGGAAAGGCACAACACTGATGCCATTTGGAACAAGGTACATTGCCCTCTTCCTGACTGTGACTCAGACATTAGGTCTGTGCAAAAAAATCTATTGCTGGTTTTTTTTCCTTTTAAAGAATTTCTTCAGTGATACAAAGTCCCAAACCATTGAAAATGGCCATACTGTAGGAACAGAAAAGTTTCCTCTATGGGTGAAAAGAGAAACAGATGAGTTAAGAAAAAAGCAAGGGCTCCCTGACCCTGTATTTTCCGTGGTATACTACAGCAGGCATTAAAATGAATGCTAGCAGATGGGGAATGGAAAAGTTTGTTGCTGCTGACACTGAGGTGATACTGCTCTATGTAACTGTGAAAGCAAGGACTGTTTCCATTTCCTTCTGCACGTTGTTTTGCTTGCATTTTCCAGACTCATCTCCCAGGCATTTGCACATGCTTGGCCACTGATACATGAAAAAAGCTAAGAAAGAAGCTTTCTCTGCCCATCTCTCTCTCCCTTTGGTATGTGTCCATTGCAGCAGACACTGCTGTACTTCTGTATGACTAAGAACAACTCTCAGTACTTGAAAAATAAACAAAAATGTCCTTCTAGGCTGGTGTTCACAAGCCTCAGTTCAACAAAATATTTATATGCCTGCTTAAATTTGTCAGTGAAGCACTGAAGCATAAGTTTAATGATATCCACATGCTGAGTTCCATTAGGTTTAATGGTCTTTAACTCCACATTAAGAATCAGATGCACGGTGATGGATGTTGGATGCTGGCTTGCCTACAGTCTCATGACTCCGGGAGCTGGGAGTGTCACACTTGTTGAGTAGTTGCTCTTCTTCTGTCAGCAGCAGTGATTCAGAGTCATGACTGTTAACTTGAAAGGACTGGTGGTCATTTCCATCTAGCAAAAGGATGTGCAGAGTGGAATGGATGAGCACTTTCTTCCTGAGACCTATGTTTGGTGGTTTAATGGCTGGGAGAAGACCTTGCTTTTGCTTAAAGGAAGAATGGAGGCAAGGGCATTGCTGGGAAGCTCTTGCTATCTTCCCCAATAACATTTCTTGAGAGGATCTGCTGTTCACTGCAAACCTCTCCAGCCCAAAACCAGGATGAGAAATATTTCAGGGTATCAGAGTACATTATCTCAAGCAGGGGTGATTTTATGTGTGGAGGAAGTTAGAAAGCACCCAATGCACAGGCAGGGTAGGAGCCCCCAGGGACTCCATCCAGACATGTCAGTGCACTGCTCTTCCCTGGGGCGGGAGAGCAGCCCTCCTGGAGCACTGATGGACTCACCTAGGAGGCAATGGAGTTTTGCCATTCTTCAGGAGCTGAGGATATGGCCTGAGGGGAAATGGAGGAATGCACATGACAAATGAGGCAGGAAGGGAGGGAGGGCGTTTTTGGTACAAAAGAAGCCTTAACTTTACCAAGTTTTCAATTAAAAAATAAAAAAGAAGAGTGGAAAACAGAGAGATGAGGGGAAATTGCCCACTGATTACCAATACAAATGGAGAGCCAAAGAAAACAGGCTTTACAAGAGGGTTATGAAGAGGTTACAATAAAGTTTTTCTTCACTTTTTGACCCATATTATGAGTCACTTCAAGATAAGACTGAGCAGAGAATTGTCATATGGGAAACTAAGCAAAGGCAGCTCTTCTCTTAAATAAAGAAATGTTCTGCCCAAGGGGAATTACAGACATGTAAGCTGATTTCTCTTTCTCTCATCTCCTTTAGTTTTGTGTTTCTGGGCACTTCTTTAGGCACTAGCAGTGCTGAAAAAGTTAATTGTCTATACAATCATCCCCTCTCTGCTTGGGCTCCAACAAGCAGCAAGAAACTTTATAGAAAGAATCCCATGAACTTCTGGGGAGTTTCTAACAGGCCAACTGAAATCCTTGACAGTCTCCCCTTGATGTCTGTGGTAGGATCCATCCCACATTCTGCTGCTGATGCTGGCTGGGTGTGCTGCCTGTCACTAGGCAAGCCCCTGCACTAATCCTAGCCTGTGCTCATATTTGGGTTTGCAGAAGCCAAGCACAGAGCCATGGAAGGCAGAGCAGAGCAGAGCAATGACTGGCTGCTCTCCACCTCTCACAGGTTTTGCAGGCAGCTATTCTGCTAATAGTAACTAAACTAATTTTTAGTTACTGTGGTGTGTATCTGCATAACAACATTGCACCTTGCCATGAAGCTGTGATTGCTGTTGGATACTCCACTGCACTGCACTTGGTACAAAGACAGTGAAAATGTCTTGAGCTTGTCCTGACATGCATTTGGATAGCGCCTTATCTGAATCTTTGGATCTTGACACATAAGATAGGATTGCTCTCTTTTGGTACTGAAGAAACCTCTCCCATGAGATCACATTCCTCTCTCTGAAAAAAGTAATTTGTCTGCTAACTGAGGGCCCAGTACTCCTGTTGTCACTGCACTTGTCCCAACAATGTCAGAGCGAGGGGGGGGCATGTGCAGAGCTGAGTGCTGTGATGCCAGGCCATGAGGAAATGGTGAGGTTTGCTACATAGATGTATTTTTTGAATGCCACTTCCTCATAAAGGATCAGTGATATGAGCCAGAACTAAAGAACCAACAAGTAATTCAAGCAGATGGTTTACCCTATACTCTCAGTAATTACTCTAACCTGGTGCTTCAGCAGTGCCTGATTGCTGAGGAATGGGTGTCATACAACGATAACAAATTATCTGGTTTTATTTTTAGTTATTATCTTTCTTCATACAAAGAGTTTAGGTTTATCTGCTCTGATATCATCATTGGACAAATTTCAGTTCAATGAGTTTTGTTTGGATTGGAAGAGAAACTTCTACATTTTCTCCCATCAAAATTGGCATTCATCACTTTGGAAAGAGAGACTGTATGAATAAAAGCCTACCAGTGCAAATCTCCCTCTCCCACCACCTCTCCCCTTGAGCTCAACACCTTGCAGTTAACTCACTGCCATCCCCCCGACACCTGACAGCCACAGACGGTACAGTTCATGTGTTACTGACTGCCACCACACCACTGAATTTGCCTGTGCACTTAACTCAGCTCTTTTCTGCACTATCTACTGGGACAGTATCCTCTGTGGGATAAATGACTGGAACAGGGCAGCTTTCTTCCTTGGCAGTACTTTGATAAATGAAAAATAATTGCAATAATAGAAATAAAACCAGTGCTAGTAACTATGGCAGCAGAAACAGAATAAACAGGTTATCATTTTCACTCTTTAGTGAATATAGTTGCTTGGAAAATGAAATCAGATGAGTCCTTTATGAACAACCAATCCATTAAAAAATTATATGCACAGGACTAAGGTACTTGCCTGTTGTCATGGTCCTGCAGGGGCTCTTGGAGCATGGCAGACAGAGTGAGGTATCTTTACAGAGTTGCAGGAGAAAAATGTTTAGGATGAACATCATCACCTTGCAGTTCCTGCTGATATGCACAGGATGAGTGCCACTGCTCAGCCTGTGCAGAGAGGCCTGATGATCTGCCATGGAGTTTCCTTGCACTGACAGCTGGTCACAGACCTGGGCCTGGATGAGGTGCCATGAATAACCCAGGATGTCTTTGTGCACTGAGGTGCCAGAACTCCCTCAGAGGTCCAGGGTGTAGCATTTTAGTAGGATTTAACTGACAGGTGAGAACCTGTGTTTTCAAAACAATTTTGCTGATCTAAAACCAAATGGCAGATAGGCTTTCAAGAACATTAAAAAAAAATCCTTGCAAAATTCATAAGTTTGACCATAAATGCCCCCAAAAGATTCTTTTTATTGTTTTGATGGGAGGAAAACAAGCTAGAGGATTCTTCCCAGACCCGTAGGGCTCATTTTAACCTCAGCATGAGGCCGTCTCTACTAGCAGATGTTTAATTTATTGCTCTGAATTGCTGGAGCATCACGTTTGAGGCTGCTTCTTTGACTGATATGTGAAATTTAAGAAGAACCCAACCAAAATACCACAAGCCCAATGGAAACAGATCTTGTTTTGCTGTCAACAGCCTGACAGAGAATGAGACCCCATTTTCCCTGCAAGCTATCAAAGACTGACTTGATCAATCATATGAGATAAACGGGGATGACACGGTCATGCTGGGACAGGAAACACGCCTCCAGCAGCGGCAACGAGTGTGTGTGTGTGTTTGCTAAGGAAAGGGCAAGGGTCCTGCTGTCTCAGGCTGCAGCCTTCTGCTTCAAAAGGCTTCTCTGAGCAAGTGTGAACATGCTAGGTCTTTGCTGTCCCAGCAAAGGGATGGGATATTGATGTTGGTGGGAAACCAGGATCTTCTGTAGAGACAGCAGCTCATGTACTTCAGGCAAAATAACTCTGTTTTGGGTTTTTAATTATTTTTTGTTGTAATTAAGCTGAAAACACCAGTCTGTTTGAAACCTTTAATTAAAATACTCAGGTGAGCCAGAGATGTTTTCTCAAGTGATAGACATCCTTAGCAGGACCTCAAAAAGTAGGGTCCTGTCTGTTCTGGGTTCCTAACTGTTTGGGCTGAAGCAGGAGAGTATGTAATAATTATCAGGCTATTCTGCCATTACAGCTTTTCTCAGGCAAAAATTCTGTTCTGGACGTAAGACAAGGTTAGTCAATGCTGACATGCTTCTGCAAAGCTGTTTGGTTTTCAATAAAATAGAATTTTTGAACAAAAATGTTCTGAAAAACATTTCCTTGGGTCAGGTGCTTTTGCAGTGTGTCCAAATGTGGATAGTACTAAGTGCTTTTCCAGCATTAAAGTACTCTGCATTTTTCAGTCAAATACCTGGAGAAAAAAGTGTTTAAAACTTGCAAACTATAAAGAAGAACCTGCTTCTGCAGTCAGATAAACCTACACTGAAGAGCTGCTTTGAACATTTAAATAGGACTTTTTATCTCATGTCCAAATACCGGTTTGAGGGTGAAAATGTTTTCCAACTGTGTTTTTGACAGAATAGCTCCTGAGGCACTGAAATAAAGGCAAATAATATGGAGACAGGAGATGGGACTTCATTCTGCTTCGTGAAAGCATTTTGGCTTTTTCCCAGTCTGGAACAAAGACAGCTTTAGGCTCCCTCATAAGTCTGTCCTGTAGCAGTGTCACTTCCTGCCTGGTCAGATAGCAGTGTTGAACAGGTGGCTGGTTTTTTTAGCACTTCAGTGGATTCTTGAGAAACTATGGAATGAACTATGAAAATAAATAGCACAGCTCATGCAAATCCCCTGGATGCCCTCATCTTTCATCTTACATTCAATTCATCTCACCTTAGCTGTGATGCTTCTGTTTCCAGCCCACCACAGGCATTTTAATTGATGATATACAAATGCCCCAGAGTTTTCCTGCTTTCAGCTCTCTCAAGCACACATATACAAAGGAAACCATCATCTTCCTGGAAAAGAATATGTGGGCAGTGGGAATCAGAGTATGTCTGCAACATTTTTTTCAGAGCCTCTTGTAACTATTGGAAGGACTTCTCGTGGGCTAGAACAAGGGCCTTTCAATTCCCCCAGGCAAGTGTTGAAAGCTGTGTTCAGACTCAGGACAGCATCAGCTACCTTCAATTGAGAATCAAAACTTTTCATCCTGGATATGCAGGATTAGAAGCATCTATTGAAAAAGAAAAAGAAATTCAGATAGTGTTTTCAGGTTACCATTTTAATGTTGAATGAGCTTGATCGAAGGATGTAGAGCTGTCACACGCAGGGCAGGAGATGGACTTTGTCAAGGAGAAATCTGCTCCCTTCCCTGAGGTCATGGGCACTGGGAAGACCCACATCTCACCAAGGTGTCTACATTCATGTGGGGGCAAACTGTACTCTCCAGACTTCTTGCAGTGTGGGAAATCTCAAACATCTCAAAGACTGGTGAGTCTTCAACATCTTCATAACCAACTCAGACACAGGACTAGAAGAAATACTAAATAACCTTGGCAATGACACTAAACTGGGAGAAGCTGTTGGCTCCCTCCAAGGCAGAGATACCCTGTAAAAAGACCTTGACAAATAAGAAGACTGGGCAATCACCACCTAAGTGTTGGATTCTGCACCTGGGGTGGGATAACCCTGGATCTAGGCACAGACTGGGGAATGAGAGGCTGGAGAGCAGCGCCACAAAAAGGGACCTGAGGGTCCTAGTCCAAGGCAAGTGGAACACAAGTCAGCAGTGCCCTGGCAGCCAGGAGGGCCAACCCTGTCCTGGGGGCATGGGGCACAGCATGGCCAGCCAGGCAAGGGAGGGGATTGTTCTGCTCTGCTCTAAAGTGGCGCAGCCCCACCTCGGGGCTGTTTTGGGTGCCACAGTGTAAAAAATACATTGATCCATTAGAAAGCATCCACAGGAGGGCCATGAGGATGGTGAAGGGCCTTGAGAGGAAGCTGTATGAGGAACAGCTGAGGTCACTTGATCTGTTCAGCCGGGAGAAGAGGACATTGAGGGGAGACCTCATTGCAGGTACAACTCCTTCATGAGCGGAAGCAGAGGGACAGACAACGATCTTTTCTCTGTGGTGACCTAAGGAATGGCCTGAAGCTGTGTCCAGAGAGGTTTAGTTTAGATATTAGGAGAATGTTCTTTACCCAAAGGATGGTTGGGCACTTGAGGCTCTCCAGGAAGCAGTCACAGCACCAAGCTTGACAAAGTTCAAGAAGCATTTGGACAATGCTCTCAGACACATGGTATCATTCTTGGGGTGCCCTGAGGAGAGCTAGGAGTTGGACTTTGATGATTCTTCTGGGTCTCTTCCAACTCAGAATACCCTATGATTGTGTGAAACCTCTGCCATAGAAACAAACATTAACCTTTCTAAGCTGTATTTGACTGCTCATGAGATCATTTTTTCAGTCTGTTTTAAGACTGGTGAATTTCAGTAAAATCACAACAGCTACCTTGCATTAACCAACATATGATCTGTAGATAGATCTGGAGTTTATGATTTACTTTTTCCCTTTTTGAGAGGAAGATGTCTACTTAGTCTTCCTTCAAAGATACAGAGAAAAACATTCTTTTTGTGAATTTTATTATGGTAAAAATATGTTCATCACGAAAGGAAATGTCCCACATGTTATCTGTGCTTTGCAGCGCACACATTGCAATTCCAGGTAACCAGAGCTTTCCTCTGGAATGAAATTAGGCAATAGCATAATTCATTCCATGCACCACACGTGCTCTCTTTCATTTCGAGGATTTCATTGTGCTTTGCAAATTCAATTGCTTAAGGCACACAGTTCAAGTAGGTATAATTTATGGTTTTTCATGATATTTATTACCGAGATCATTTAAGTGGAACCCAGGTGTTCTGGGACAGAAACCCTTCCTCCTCAGCAGGCAGCACTCCCTGACCCTCAGGGAAAGACTCTTCAAAGTGATTCCCAGGAATTCATTTCCTCAGCCTGTGATTAGGTTTTCTAGCTTTCCTCAGTTCTGAACTGTGGAAACATTTCACATTTATGCAGCTGGGCATACATCTGAGTTCTGGGGGCATGATGCACAAAGTGACAATCCTGGTAAGATTTCTCCTTATGTGTAGAAGTATGACATGAGTATCTACTTCCCTGTTGACTCCATATCAAGTGGGACATTTTTCAGTCCATTCTTTAGACTGAATGTGAGATGATAAAGAATAAATCTTTATGCCTGAGAACAAATATTGCATCTGCATTTGACTTTGCAAAGTGTTTAGGCTACTTTAATTCTAACCTCCTGTTTTTGCCCGTTAATGAGGGTGGGAATTGAAAAAAGATTCTTGAGGCTTTAAAAGTGACTGAATTGCATTGATTTTGTTCTGGCAAATGTTGTAATTCTTTACGGAAGTAGGATAACTAACTGTTTAATACCGTAGTTTTCTACATTGTTAGTTTTAGTCAATTTCAAGTGAATACCAAGCCCTGTTCCAAGCAGTGCCAGTGCAGTTAAGTCCCAGTTTAAAAATATATTATTATTATTGACAGCAATGTGCCTCTTTTAGAACTTGTCAAGATGAATATGACACATCAGAAGTTAGGCTATATGTATGGCCATCTTTTACTTGCTCGTTTGAATTTCCATACAGAATCTGTAAAAAATACCACTTTCCAGTATTTGACCTCTGCTATGTTGAATGGAGACAGGCAAACATCATCAGTGTTTTGAGTGATGTCTTAGCAAGGGACTGGGGATTCTGGAAAAATCGAAAGAAAATATGTGTTGAATGGATGTGTATAAAAATGGTTTCCTTAGTTTTATGGTTTAACTGATTTCCAGGTCTTCTGTCTTTAATAAATGGCTTCATTTCACTGCAATTCCCCCTATGAGATCATCTGCATTTGAATCAAAGTACTGAAATATGTTTTGACCAACATGACTATTTTGAGATATATTTACAGAGTACATTGACAGAGGCATGTTCTTAACTTGGGTTTTGGCACTGTAACATGTTCATGGAGAGGAGAGAAGCAGAAAAGTTTCCACACCATTACTGGCAAGGGGAAGATAGAAGGGAAAAATGGCTAAAGTATCTCCTCACAAATTAATAACTTCAGGCAGAGCTTTAGGACTTGACTGGCCTTGCCTTTTTGTGCTGGGATGTGGCTCGGGATCCCTGATCCCCAAAAGGAGGTTGGACCATTGGCTGTACACTGCTACACTGGCCATGTAGCATAAAGAAAAGTTCTCCCTGATGGCAGCCTTGGGGAGAAAAAATAGACAGGTTAGGCAACCTGTCTAAGACAGACTTAGGAAATATTCTGTAGGTTCAGAACAAGATGACATCTGTAAAAGAAGAGAGAGAGAGACAAAGAACATCTGCAATGTTATGTGCTGGTCTTGCCTACAGGAAGGGGTTCAGCCTCAGCAGATAACAATTTGACATGAGTAGCCTTGTGGACTCCCTGTTTTGTCTGTGCTCTCTGACCCTGTACTCTGTCTTCTGGACCTGGTCACCTTCACTGTGCAGCCCAGACTGGCCCCAATGGGACCCTGCAGTGCCTTATCTTCTTGGAATGAAGTCGCTGCATCTCAGACTGCTCATGATAACCATGTGGAAATAATCAACTGCTACAAGCAGCCTTCGGCACAGCCAGAGCTGCTGCTCAATACACAGACTAAAACAAACCAGCTTTCCTTGTGAGAAATGCTTAGGGCTCGGCCCTTATCAAACTAGGCTTAAGATGAGTGCAGCAAAGTGCAGAGTTATTTGTAGGTGATGAGAAATAGTGATGTGACACGTTTTTCTCTCTGGCATAGAGCCAGTGAGAAACTAAAGTGGTTCAAGCACTAATCAGGGGGCTGGAAAACCTCTGCTCACACATCTGCCATCTCCCCTCTCTATGGGCCTGCTTGGAACTGCAGCTGCTGAGGCACATCTGATTCTGCCAGCCATTATCATTTGCCATTCATGAGCAACCTGCAGCCATCCTTTAGCCCAGGTTTTCTGGTTTCAATCCAGGACAGGACTTTGTTCTTCTTCTGTATCTGGGCCTCACAAAGACTTTAGCAGTCCTGCCTCCCTTGTACAAGAGGGCAATCTTATTGCTGGAGAAAGAGGCACCAGTCTAGTTACAAAATGCCAATGGGAAACTGGCACACCATATTAGAGGGGGGAGCTCCACAATCTGTGTTTAGAAAGGACAGGAGTAAATCTCAAAACCTAAAGGTGTTTCACTGATAGGTGCCAAAGTCCCGACTCACTCACACAGTGCCTTAAATCAATAATTGCTTCCTGTGGGCAGAATGTGTCATATGCAAGTCACCATTGCTTCACTGAGTTTCAGAGTAGTGTATAAGCTTATATATGGGCAAGCAAAAAGGAAATAATTTGCATGGCAATTTATGTCTAGACAATCCAGGGCTCTGGGAAAAAGTGCTGTGGGAAGATATCTGTCTTCTTGCATGCTGCCTTCTGTTGACTCAGTAAACTAAAATTTAGGGCACTATGTGCAAACACATGTTTGCCAATATTTGTTTTCCGGAAAGCAACAGATTTCAGTCAGTTTTGGTCGATTATGAGGCACATCTCACTCGTCAAGTGTACTAGCAAGTTTATCTCATGGAGTTACATGAAGGAGAAAGGAGAGGCACAATCAAGAGCTCCTTGGTGCTGTAGTTTTGGAGGTAAGAACCAGTCAATAAGCGGGAAGTGACACGTGGGGCCTCAAGGTCCAGAGGAGACATAGGCAGGGGAGAGGTACAATAATGGCCTTGTCTCTGTCACCTCTGCAAGGAGAGGATTTAGGGCAGAGGTGACCATACAAAGAGCAATTTGGGGAGCAGAGCTCCCCACAGGTTACACCCAGAGCATGGGGATGGAGGGTAAAAAAGTGGAGGAAGCAGGAGAGGGGCAAGTGGCTTGTGGAGGCAGCTGTCATCCCCAAAAGGGCCAGGCCTGGCAGGTCAGCATGCTTATTAGAACTCCCTCTCCCTAAGGGAGCTTTGATCCCATGCTGTTGAAGTCTTAGTATTGTTCAGCAAGTTAAAAACAGGCCAGAAATGTACAGCTTTATTGACTTGTGAAAACATTTACGCAGACCAGTTTTCATTCTTCCTTCTTGGAAATATGTTGGACCAGACCTCTTCAATTTAGACAGCATCTTCATTCCTGAGGCATCCTGTGATGGGGAGTATCAGCTCTCTTGGTCTCGTGAGATCGGGGGTGAGCTGTGTTTTGCTGCTCAAAGAGAGCCAAGTCCTATAGCTTGCTTTTTTCCTTCAGCTCTGTACACAAAGAGCAGACACAGATGGGTTCTGACATATCAGTCCCAGCTGTTGTGCATGATAGGCAGGAGAAGGAAGGGACCAGCAATCCTTCTGCCAGCAAGGAGTTTCTAAATAAGAAAATCCTGCTTCCAGAGCACTGGGAATTGTAGTTTTACCCACTACAATAAGTGGTTTCAATGAGTGCTTTTCTTTCTTGTGCAAAAGTGGGAAGGAGAGTGAAAAACATATTTTGTCATGTATCCCAAAGCTGAGGGTTAAATTGTGATCCTCACAGTGTTTTCCAAATGTACAGTCCTGTTGATAGGACAAATCCTGTTGATAGGACATGATTACTGCAACAACTACAAAGACTGGATGACTGCACCCAGCCCTTGGGCTGCAGGCTGGATATTGCAGTATTGTCTTCATGGAGGAAGATATATTTAAGTCCCAGGTCATATGGCAGGGTTCCACAGTAAGGCAACATTTAAGAAGAGCAGAAATTAATTCTACTAGTGTGCTAAAGGAAAGAGCATTTTGGGAAATACTTGAGAAAAGCAGTCTTGTGTCAAAGGAGTTCTCTGATACAACAAAGCCCAATAAAACAAAGGAGGACAGGTACAGCTGTTGCTGAATAAATGGGATTCCTGGTGAATGAGGAGTTTTCATTGCTATAGTTCATCAAGGAAACAATACCCATGATTATATGACACATTTTATTTAGAAAAGGTCAAATAGGCAGTGTGGCACTATATTAGTTGCAGACAAAGCAGCTGAAATCTTTAGAGGTTCAGTTTGTGCACGGAATCCAGTTTAGATGTTTTGCACTTTCATCTCTTTAATCAAGTATCTACTTGCTCTTTTGAATATCTGTAAAAATGTAGCAACACATTCCTCACTGTTAGAAAAAATTAACTTAATCTATCCCAGAAAGGTTACTTTGGGGACTCTTCAAATGGTTTAGAACAAACTGAGTCTATTTCTGACCAAGATGTTCAGTTATTAACTGGGAAAAGACATTAGGAATAATTTTGGACCATAATGGACAGTGAAGCTTTGGAACATATTTCCCATGGAGCCCACAGAGTTTCCATCACTTCAGGTCTGTAGGCAGGGATTGGACAAGTGCCAGTCAGACATTACTTAGCTCTCCCTATCCAAGGGAATGGGAATGGAGTGGACAGTCGTTCTGCTCTCCTTCTACAAGGGCAATACACATTCGTCCAGAAACAAATAGGAGAGAGGTTTCATGTGCTGTTCTAATCAATGATCTCATTGCTTAAAAGGTCCTGAATAAGCAAGAGGATTATTTTAATAAGTATAAAACATAACTTTAAAGTAGCTGAGCTAAGTCAATAAGTATTCTTTAAAAGTTGCTAGGATTCATTCTGTGTGATGGGATCCTTAGGGAAATTTTGCTCACATGCTTGATTGAGCACCATAGATTCTAAATAGGCTTTTGAGTGGGTTCAGTTGAAAGTCATGAAGTATGGTGAGGTTAGAAGAGACTTGGGGCCATATTTTATGAAATGAGCCTGAAGTTTGTGTAAGTGGCCAACTAATCTGAGGGAGCAATTCATCAGTTTTTCCCTTTGCCTCTTTTCTATGTCCTTATGCTAAGGCAAAAAAGCTGATGTGATCCAGATGGATTGAGCATGCTAGTTAGATTATCCCTGTGGATGCCCTTCATCTGCTCACATTGCTCAGTCAAGAAATCATCTGGCATGCCATATCACATTCAGAAAAGCAAGAAAATGTATACAGGACAACTATAATTGAATCTCTTTTCTGAACCAAAATATGCAGGGTAGGTGACTTTTCAGGTAAACATACTGTTCAAATGTTGGCTGTAATATCTAAAGAAGAAAGGTTTGTAATTCTCTATTATTTTAAAAAACCTGATATATTAAAATATTACATTTAAAATAATTTATGGGTAGTTAATTTTATTTATCCTCTTCTCTCTTCATCCCTCCAATCAATATTGTACACAAGTCTTTGAAGGCAGCTACCCTAAAGAAACCTTTTTTTGCAGATTTCATATGGCCCCGCATCTCACATTTTATCTTGCTCTTACCTGGAGCTAGGTATTTTTTCCTATGTCACCTCTAAGAAATGCTGATTGATGAAAGAGATGCCAGGGTTTTTTCTTAATATTTATATTCTTATTTTCCTAGTATTTCTACCCAGAAATCTTGATCTTGGGGGAAAGAAACCAGCCGTTGGTCTTTTATACATTTATACTATTTTAGCTACTGAATTTAATTTTAAAGTGCCTACAGAATAATGTCATAACCTGTACTGAATGAATTGTTGTCTCTTTCAGAAGGGCTGGCTTAGGTCATTGGACCTTCAAATGATGGAAAACTAAGCACCTCTATACCTTAGGTCCTAGTTATAGTATTTTCCTCCAGCAAAGAAGGTGGTGTAGTTTATACTATATAAAAATTAAAATAAAATTTAAACAATTTGTGCTTGTATTTGAATATCTGTCTCACACTGGATGAAACCATGAGAACATGAAATTGTCCAAGATTATCAGGAAGGGTGCATTTTTCCCCACTTGATGCCAAATAACACTGCTGGGGCAAAGAACAGTTTGACCCATCCAATCTCTTTTCAGAGAAGAGCCCCCTGGAAATGATGGGGGTTGACCTAAGGTTGCATATGTCTATTCTGCCATTTTTGGCTTGACATTCATTGCTGACACTGTCAAGAACAATTGCTCCAGACTTGATAGAATGCTTGGTAGACATGCTGAATTGCTGTATATTTCTGGGGATAAAAGATGTCTAACCAAATGCAACAGCTAGTATTGAAGTTAATAGCTATTCCTTCTGTGTAGCTATACAGAACACATGTCTGTACATCGGGTTTAAGAGTTTAATTCCTCTGTTAGCACTGCATGGCTTAAAGATAAAAGGCTGAAGGAGACTTTCTGGTCCAGTAAAACTGCGTGTGTGGCTTTTCATTAAATCCCAAGAGGATGTGCCTGCAGAGGGCTGGCTAACTCATTGGCATAGTTTTATGATAAGGATTTGCATCCTTATCATGGCCAGTTTTGTGATATGGATTTGCCAGTACACTGTGATCTCTGGGAGAGTGATCACACCAGGTTGTAGAAGAATGAATTTATGGGAGTGCTCAAAGTTGAGCACAGGAAGGTATAGATCACTGAATATCCTGTCTGAGGCCTCTGGAGACAGGGGGACACTGCAAAGCAGAGACATTCACTCCAGGGAAGTAGCCTGGACAGTAGAGTTGAGCATCATCATTTTGCAGAGCAATGAACATTTCGGAGTTCAAAAGCTGTGCAGTCCTGAGCAGCATCCTGACCCTCACAGGGATAAGGTGGGGCTGTCAGATTTTAAACATGTGCTTATTTAAAGAATGTGAACTATCCCACTGACTATGTGGTTAGAGTGTACTCCAGTTTGCTGTGTGCTGCCTGCTGAACAGGCAGACCAGAGGGAACAATGCGTCTCCACCACTGCTACTCACTGGAGAGTGGCTATCTTGTCTATGGCTGGGCTGGCACAAATATCGTGCACCAGTTGTGCGTCCCTGTCTGCACACACAAGTTTACAGGAGCTGCAACAACACAGTGGTTTAGTTTAAAATGTAAGCCTGCTGGCAAGCTGAAGAGGTAATCTCCCCTCTCCCTCCCATTTGTCTTTCAGCTGGAGGGAACCATGCCAGTCAGTATGTTGTAGATTATTCAGATCCTGGCAGGAACATTCAAAATGAAAAGGCAAGTGAATAGGAGTGGAAGGGGAAGGTTTTGATTCAAACATACTCTATTCTTTTTATTGGGTGCCAAGAGCTCTTGTGATCTCAGTGAAAGCTGTTATTACTCAAACCTTTACTCCAAGTCCTCCAGACCCTTCTGTACACCTGGCAATAGGATGGGTAGAAAGTCTATTACCTTACTTATATACCTAAAATTAGCCATCTCAGCCCAGCTCAGTCCCCTCAAGTCTCCTGGGGAGAAAATGCTTTATTCAGGTGTAATTCTTCATGCTTTTAAGGTACCTGGATACCCGTTTTTCTTCACTGGCTTTAGAAGAATCCCTGGGGGATTAGAGGTATGGGTGGACTCAGACCACCGTACTTTTATGTGTCGGAAGTTAATAAAACATTTTCCAAAATTTTTCTAAATTGTGGTAGAAAAACATCAGTAGACCTGCTGGATCAGACCCAAATTTCACCTACAGAGATGGACTATTACGTGCCCATGTCCAATGTCAGTGGCTGGGACGGACACAAAGCAGCATGAGAGTTCAGAATACTTTCATTCCAGCATAACTCCTCACTTGGCACTTAACGTCAGCAGGATCCTCAGTCTAATCTTTCATCAAGAACTTAAAAATTAATAACCTCAAGACAGAGGCTGTTTTCCCCCAATTCTGCTTTCAAGTACCTGTTTCTGATATTAATTCAGAGGTCCATGAGTAGCTCTGCGTGTATCCTGAAAGAAAGTTGCAACTCCAGTGACAGTGTTAAACCACATGCTGCTTTTTGATTCTTTTGGCTTTAAAGGTTAATTCGGAAATTATGATAGAAGTTATATAGTTAAAATGAGAACAAACTGAAAAGAAAGTACTAAAAAGGAATAAGGCCAGTAATGTTAAATTTTATAAGGTTGTTTGAAAAGGTCAGTTCCAGCCATCATATGCAGAGATGCATCCCCACTCAATAACGCTAATTTAAAGGAGACTTGAATTTAATCCTGCATGATCCTGATCCCTGCATTTCCTTTCCATGTCACTAAGCAGCTCCATATTCCACTGCTCATAGGGCGTGAACATTTACCACCTGTGCACTCCATCTTCACGCTGTGTGACCCTGCACTGCTGCTTGAACCTTCCCAATACCTGCAGTGAGGGGATTTTGTTTCCCTCACCTAGACTTTGTGCCAAACACTTTGAGCAGTATCTCTGCTGCTCTCCCTTGCTCTCTGTGGGTGAGCCCAAGAGCTGGAGAAGGCAGTCATCTGAGAAGGGAGGCAGCCAGCATCTCACTGATAGTGGATCTCATGCTGCTCTGTCTAAAGCACAGCTTAGCTGCAAGTTCTGTTTGTGTGACTTGTCAGCATCCAAGTGGTTCCGATATAAGAACGAGCATTATCTTATTTTTATCTCCAAGAGTCAACACAGGACTGTTTAAGGGTTTTGCTTGCCAGAACTCCCTGGGTTTTGGTACATAGCCAGAGGTAGACTATATTTTTACTTCATTTATCGAATATACTTGGAGTTTTTCTCTCAATCTACATTTTTTTCTTACATCTTGCCTTCTTATTTTTCCTCATTAAGGTTCTAAAATTTGTTTTATATGGCAGATCTAGAACCCACATTTCTTGTTGGATGAGATTTGTGAAGCTAAGTGAAGAAGCTAAGTGAAGAAACTGTTATATTCAAGAGAATCATCTAAAGGTAGTTTATCCAGTATAGCAGAGCCAGAAGTGGTTGAGTCAGGTTTGCTCACAGAACCTCTGGAGCACCACAAGCCAACTCTCCTTTTATCTGCTATAACTTCCCCTTTGTAAGCTGAAGATGCTTATGTGCAACATAAGTGCTTATGTGCAACATAAGTGCTTATGTGCATCATAAACATTCAGACATCTGCTGGGAAAAACAGTTGTACTGAAGATTACTATAACATGTTTGGGATCCCCAGTTTTCGTATTATCTTGAAAAATGGAGTCTTCAAAGAAAGAACCTCTGTATCTCTGGTCTTATCCAGCATTTAGAGTTGAGTGTCTGGAAAACAGAAGTTGGGGACTCCATGAACAGACAATTCCAATGTGCTCATTCATTAGCCTCTATCGAATGGAAATCAACGATCCTTTAATTTCACACAGATTTATTCATCTGGTGTTTTCCTCCTCCTCATCTTGTTTAAGTCTTTTTTGCCAAGAATTATAAGGAAAAGAAAGAAAATGTAACAAGGTCCAAAAAATTTATCCTGAAAGAAAAACAAACTTTTTTTCCTACATTCCTCATCCCCCCAGAAAATTCAGCTATCCATTACAAAATTAAGTAAACTATCTTCTTCTAATTTTGCTCCTGCAGAAATAAAAGAACAGTGTGAGGGGCAGAGGAAGGGTAGAGGGTATCTACATGCAAATGGAGGAGTGGACCAAGAAACATAGGCCATATGTCTGGAAAGAGTTTTTCACTCTTCTAGGGAGAGATGTGTAAAAGTTATAAGTCCAAGACCAAGAACAAGCATCCAAGCAGGATGCTCTCATCTGTGAAGGATCTTCTCCAGTGTGGTGTTAGTGCAGAGCAGGGTTCTCTGTGTGTGGGCTGGACTGCCTTCCCACACCCCAAGTGTCCCAGCAGGATGTGCAGCCAGGCCTCCCAGGCTTTCTGGTGGGGCAGGGGGCGCTGGCCCTAAGGACATCATGACTTTTGGCACAGACTCTACAAGTCTGCCTGAACCCTCTGTGCCTTCTGGGGGGTCCTCAGGCTCTGCCCCCCAACTCACTCTTCTCTACAGAGAGCTGAACTAAAGGTACCTCTCTGGGACATGGGGACACCTAGACTAGTGCATGTCCAAAGCCAGCAGTCCCAAGCAAGTCTGGAGCTTGGTATTGCCGGAGTGAGGCCTTTGGTGCATTCCAGGAGGGTAGGATCCACCTCACCAAAGAGCTGAACAAGCTGGTCAGGCTGCCTTCATACAGAGACAAATGGGCACTGCTCAGCTCCTCCTAAAACAGAGATCATTGGCTCTGGAAAAATGCACTGTGGACATCTAAGGCAAAGGGAAACAAACACAGGTCAAGAAGCACAGCTTTTCACATCTGTCTTCTAAAAACTGTAGCTGGATTTTGCAAACATTGATCCATGTTACACTGGATTCAGTCCATCTGTTTTCGACCAGCAGACTCCAAGGAGAGGAAATGTGTTACAAAAAAACCCACTCCAGCATGCTTTGCTCATTCGTATTCTCAACCACTTCAGATTATTATGCTATTATTTAAAATTCTAAGCATGGAGGAGCAGGAACCTGAGTGTCCCTTCAAGTACAAGAGCAATAGCAAAAACCTCTGGAAAACTTACTGGTGTCTGAAACGAGATGTATGTCTCTCTGAAATGAACAGGTTTGTCTATAAACAAGGCATCTCTGTTTAAATATAATCTCTAAAAAAATTATAAATCTATTTAGGTTATATTTAATTGACTCTATGTAGCTAGGATCTTTCTGTCCTTCTCAGTTAGAAGCAGTAAGTTCCTCTCTTTGAGCTGCTTATAAACTCATGTCAAAGAATTAAGTCCCTTTCACAAGTCATCTGCCTTTGCTGCACATGTATGTACCACATGAACAAAATCAGCAATCACGAAATTCACTTGGGAATTGATCACTTTTCATAAAAACACACATCTTAAAAATAAACAGTAAATATTTATCTTGTGGAAGAAGTTTACATTCTTAACTTTTCAAGTATAAATAAATTGGGTGGAAAGAGGCTATTACATTAACAACTGGCAGGCTGTTCTCTTAATCCCTCATGCTTCCATAACTGCAGATCACATCGAGCAAGGACAGACACGGCACTCACAGCCTTTCCTCTCTCAGTTGGGATCTCATGTGCAAATGTGGTCCCTTGGATACAACCCCTGTGTAAAGCACATTTTATTTACAGAGCTTGCTTAGCCCCCTGAGCAAAGCCAAGCTCTGTACTGGGGCATAATGTGCATGTTCTATATCATATCCCTTTTCTCAATGGACTTGCATGGGATACCCACCCAAGTCTGGGGAGAAAACCTCCACTGACCTCAGCTCAGGTCTGAGCTCTAGGTTCTGCTGGACATTGTGATACATAACTTCTTGACTTTTCCCTCTCCAAATTTTTATTGTTTTAACTTATTGTTGCATCTTCAAAAGCATTGTATACAAACACGTTTGTGGCAGCAATGTTTTTACAGGTACTGCCCATAACATGTTAACATGACAGAGGACTAAACTGGCCTTTGAAGGACTTGGTCAAAAACCTCTTTTCCACATTTTGTCCATTACATCTTCGCAGGTCCATTGCAGATCTTAATTCAGGAAGTGTTTGCTCAATTTGTTCTGTTTTGAAATATGTCGAATAAACATTCCAGTGAGAATTCAAGCCAAACAGTAGAAATACTGCTCATGGTTTTCATTTTTCAGAGTTTTCACATTCACACCCAAAGAGTGTTGCAAGACAAACTGAGGTCCTTGAGGCTGACAACCTTCTTTAACTTAGGCCTTAAATCTTATATCTCATTGCACAGCTGAAGCAAGAAAAATCTAAAAATCTATAGTGCTGGTGGAGTCATCAGCCTCCACTAGTGATTACTTGCTCTGGAAAAGGAAGCCATGCCTTAGTCAGGCAGCTCACTTGAAAACTGTGAACAGGAGTTTTCGTATGCATTTCACATCCTTATTCTCTGAGAAGTTTCCACCATCTCCAGGCAGAAAGCACAGCAACAACACTCCCTGAAAAACTGGCAGGAAGGAAACAAATATCTTGCCAGATAAAAAGGGTAATAATTTCATGTTATAATTAACAGAAAAAGTGTTTTGTCCCCTCAGTTTAGTCCCCAGTTTAGTCCCCTCTAAGTCAACACAACACTTCAACTCTTTTAGCTGATAAATTATATATAATTAGGCTTTGTCTCCCATCACTGAGTATACTTATCTCATAGATAGTACATGGCTGTCTTATTTTCTAGTGGGATTAGCACCATCCTGTCAGTGAACAGAAATGACTCCTCCAAGTGGTGCTCAGCCTCATATCTGTTAGCAAACACCTCCTACAGAATGCTATTCCAATGGCATTTGTTTTGGAAGCGCCTGCACAGAAATACTTCTGCCTGTCAAAGAGTTAGGGTTTACTGCATTATTATAGCTCTGAAGCTGCACAAAACATTGATACTTGGTGATCAGTATTTTCTTATCTTTTCACCCACAAAAATATACAATGGATTTATTTAGATTGTATATCATTTGATTTTTATATAATAATTAGAAACCACATAGACACCTTCATACATACTCTAAAATTCCCTTCTGCTTTGGCCTAAAACAGAACTGTGAGGAACGTAAAGAAGTTCTCAGGCCAAGTCAGGAGATCTGAAGCACTACCCACACATTCCAGGTTGTAAGGATCCTGTGTTGTAGGGTGTTGGGCACTTCCCCCCTCCACCTTCCTGTGCAGCACCCCATCAGCCAAGCCTCTTGGCCAGACCCGCACAGCAGGGCTCCTGCTCCCCACGGCTGTCTGGCTGTCTGTCCGCCTCTGTCAGGACACAGCTGCAGGGAGCACCAGCTCATGAATGCAGCAAATGGCTCGAGGCTCATGCTGTCCCTCTGTCAGTCTGCCAGACACTGCCATGGCACAACGGGAACCGGGGTCTGCGAGCACAGCCTTGCAGCACCGAGGAGCAGAGAAGGTGTACAGGGTGCCAGGGGCCCTGGCTGTTCCTGGAGTTATCCCCAACACCCTTTTCCCATCTGCCAGCAGATGGCATTCCTCATATATTTGCATTGTCCACAACCCAGGCACACAATGGACACAACCCACAGCAACAGTGGACAAAGCTGGGACACTCGCTGTCCTCCCGTGTGTCATGGGCCGTTTGTTACCTTTCACTCATTTGTCTCACAGTAAGGGCTATGATTTCAGCAGGGTCCATACTCTGAGAAAAACTAGAAACGTGAGGAACTGATGGACAGAATTGGCCCTTGGTGGCTGTGGAATGGCCCTTGGTGGCATGGGTTGCAGGGAGGCTGGGAAAGCATTTGCCTGTGTACCAGGAGCTGTCAGCTATGGCATGCTACCTCCAAGCTCTACACACCCATCCCACAGCTGAAGTAGCCCTGGGAAAACAGTCCCATGGGGTTAGAGATGGCCAGCGTGGCAGGTATCAGTGAAAGGCCACTCCTCCCTAGAAGGGTCTGTAGCAGCTCAGTGACACTGCTAACTGCTGGGCTTGAACCAGCTGCACACACAGACGGCAAGAGACTGCATCAAAGCACATCTTTTAGAAAAATACCCAGTCTCTCCTTCAAGAAGCTGGGCAGTAAAAAATCCTCACTATAGTTACCTTCCTGCTTCAAAAAGTGGGACTTCTTTATTTTGAGCATGAATTGGCCTGCTTCCAAATCCCAGCCATTGGTCTTTGTTACACCCCCACCAGAAAAGCTGAATACGCTGATCTCCCATCAGAAGGATCACATCCAGCCTTCAGACTTCTTTGGCTATCTACATTGTTCCTGCTTCCTTCTCTCAAGGATGCTTTGGATGCATGCAGAGCCCAGGGCATTGCACCCCATGCACCTCCTGCTGTCTGTCCCCATGGCACAGTGCCCTGGCAGAGTCACCTGGATGCCCTTGCCTCCACTGGCCCTCCAGTTTGTTGCATGGAGAGAACTGCCCACTCACTCTTGGTTTCTGATGCAGGAAACCTCTTGTTCAGTTTTCACAGGAAACATCCTGAGTGGAGGGCTGATTGATAAGAACATCCGATCCCCATGAAAAGAAAATTTTAAAACACAAATCGGAAAGTTTTCTGAACCTCCTCAAGGAAAACTGAAGAAACTGCACCTTTTACAAAACAAAGTACTGAAGACCTAAATCACCTCAAGTCCTTTCCTACAGCAATTGCTTTACCAGAAGGTATTTTTTGCTAAATCCAGCAGTTGTTTGGAGAATGAGCAGATCATACAGATATCTGGGACAGCATGCCCTGTATGATGTGTACTAATCCTTCCCAATATTTTTAGGAGCTACAGGAATCTTTGCATTTAGAAAGGTGCTGGTTAATTGTAGCTAGATCTGAAGCAACAGGAGACTTGTGTCCATCACTATAGTTCACATTTTGCTTCCCAGGTTGTTCACCTTTTTCATCAGTTCACACGTCTGCTCCAAGTGGTCAAGATCATTGTGAACTCTTACCCTGTCTTCCAATATTTTGGAAAGTTGGCACGAGATTTAAATTTAATAAGCATGATTTTTCTTTCATCTTTCTGGTCAATGAGGAAAGCAGTGAATACTGCTGTCCACAGGAGGGGTCTATTTCTGTACCCAGCTGCTAATGCAGTGTTGCACCACTGACAGCTACTCCTTGTATATGGCTTCCAAACCCGTTTTGCAACTCCTTGGTTCCTATTTCCCAAACTGTCTTATAAGAATATCTTGCAACACAGCATCCAAAAACCTTACAAAGCCTTACAAAGATGATGTATTACATCTGTGCTTCACCTCCTTCTCAAGACCTGTAATTCTGTCCTTGAAAAGATCAGAAGTGGTTTGAAATTGTCTTTGAGATATCTGTATTAATTGCTCATGTACCCCATATAGGAGATGGAAAAGTGCTTTCCTTCCAATTTCTTTCCCAGACCCCTTCAAAGTTCAATAAGCTGACCCAAGTCATTGTGGTAATGCTTCAGATTTTTTTGTCTGGACAACCAGCTGCCTTGGTGGTCTGTGGATCCCATGCTGTCTATTCCCATCTGCTGCTTTGTTTGTCTGTTAATCACACCCATTTCCTTGCTGTGGGGCTCCCCAGCTGAAGGGCTACCAGCATATTCCATATACTGTGTGCTGGCAAGGAGCACAAGGGAATGACAATCTTGCAACAGCTAAAGGGGCTTTTTACTGAAGGAAAAACATCCATAGATGCTATGAGGAAGCCAGCACTCACATACAAGCTGACTTCCTATTTCCCAATAAACCAATCCCATTTTGTCCCACCCTTGAAGACTCCATGCAAGCTGCTGTGCTCTAGAGAGGGGAGCTCAGAAACCCAGGTCTGAGTGCCTTCCAGTCGGGGATGGCCTCATACTGAGGTCCCTTGGTTTGAACCAGCTCATCTGGTATTTGACTCCATTTCTCACCATCCATCTGTGCATGGCTGAGAGAGTTTGTGCACAGGAACCAAGGCAGTCCTCATAAATCGTATTATTTGCTATGGAAATACTCAGTAGCTTCAGAGTTATACAGACAGTTATGAAGGGAGCCTGTGAAGCTGACGCCTAAATAAATATCCTCCTAAATATTTCACTCAGTTCCTTGGGATGGCTCAGGTTCAGCTGTGAGTAGTTTTACAGCCACTTCATAAGAGAGGAGGGAGGAAAACAGTAATTAAACTATCTCCTTTTGGCAGCACAGCCTCTGTCACTCAAACTAACGAGGATGTTTGGTGCCAGACAGGAAAGCACATGGGAGCACAAGGCTCTGCAGCACTCCCCTGGCATGCCCTGTGTTCAGATACCTTTAAAGGACAGGCTGTACCTGAACTGAATTCAGGCCTGCCCAACCTGAGGACGAAGCAGGTGTTGAAGCTCTGAAGGAGAGAAAAGTCTCTTAACATTCATACTTCCACACACTTCCAGCTTTCTGGGAAAAAGCTCTGTGCAGCTAGTTTTGGCTGGACTCTCCAATCTCACAATTATTTTATATAATTTAGAAGATTTTGAGACTCAGTAATTTGTGTTTCTCTCAGAGAGCTGCCAGCACACTGAGCAATCTCGATCAGGTTTCCAAGAGCTGATATTTCACTGATAACTCTTCTAGCCCCTTCACAGCCTGCTTCCCAATCAGCCATACCCCTGGCCAGTTCTGGGTTACAGCAGTGGTTTTGTGGCTACACAAACCAGTAGATATGGAGATGTTGGACTGGGACACCAGCAGAGGCAAACCACTGCACAGCCACTGGGGCTCTCTAGAGGCACAGGGCACCACCACTTGGACAGGGTTTGCTGAAAGCTGTTTCTGTCTGAGCTGTATGGGGCCCATGTCCAGGACCACAGTCAGCATCCATCACAGTTATGCTGACAGCACTCCCACAAGAATTTCCTCTTTGACTTTCTTTAGTTTACTAGTTCTGCCTGGATAGCTTTTGTCTTTTGTCTTCACTCAGAAGTGCACACTGAGCTGAGGTCTGCTCTTTCCACTGGCATAAGTCAACACCATTTACCAGCAGGGGCTCAGAGTGTTGTTTGCTTTCTGTTTGTGCTAGCAGCCAAGCCAGCTCCACTGGAACTTCAGTGAGAGAACTGAACCACCTTCTGCCACCTCTTTCTTTCTCTGATCTGCAGCCATGCCGAAATGTCCAGAAGTCCTAGGTCAGATCAGTTTAGGAGAAGATGGGAATTCAGAAATAGTATATGTGGTGGTTTTCTTTGTTTCCTAAAAGTTTTTGAGTCTTTGAGACTGTATTTTACTAGCCTGCATTGATCTAGACCTTTTCATGAAGGTCTAGGCCAGAATTCCCTCACTCACATGGAACAGTGTCTTGAAAAAAATTACATTGTATATTAAACTACAGTAGTCACTGCTCTTGCTGCTTCCTCTATTAAATTTTCTTTGTGGAGTTCAGGGACACATTTGTAGAAGGTTAGTCACATTCTTCTATTCAACTGAAACATCTGATATTTGTCATCACTGGCATGAATAAAGCTGGCCAAAAGGAAAACCTTTGTTGTGAGATCTGCACCCAGCAAACCTGCCTAATTTGCTGCAACTGGCTTTCCTGCTGAAACAAAAGGCAAAGAAGACAAAGAGGTTTCCAGCTTTTCAGTTTTCAACAAGTTTACCCAAAAGCACCAACTAGTTTTCATTTTATGAGACATTAACTTGTCTGTGACTAGTCCAGCACCCTCTATCATTGCACCAGCCCAGTCAACACCCGTGGATTCCAAATGACTCCTGTTTAAATCCACACAAAGTGGGAATACTGGCTTTACTTCTTGGCTCCAGTCACTAGCTGCATGGTTTTAGAGACATTTGAGTACCAGTATTTGTTTTCAATTTTGCTGTTGATGTTTTCCAAAGAGTGTATATACAGTTTAACTGCCATTAAATGTAATATTTTTGAAGTCTGTCCTGCTCATTACACAGTAATGAGCTGAAAACCATATAATCTATGAGAAGGCTGTGTGTCTTCTGGTACTGGGTAATGGAGCATGCTGAAGACACTTCCATGTTGCCAAAATCAACAACAAAACTCAGAAACAGTGCATCACATTTCCCTTATAGACTATTCCAGCATTCTCAAAAGCCTGGAAAATCACAAGAGTGAGCAACCACAATAGTTAGTTTCACCAATGCTACCAATTTGAACCAACCTATGTGAACCTTTGATAGCTCTGTTCTACAGGTAGGGAAGTGAGAAGTGGCCTAAACTGACTTGAGAGTGCAGGGTTTGTCTCCCACCTGACCCAGGCCTCTGTCATGAAAACAAGAGCAGGAAGGAGGGGGCACCCATTCATTTTGCCCCAGTCTGGCCCCACCTGGGGAGTGCTTTTGGACTTCTCCAGTGAAGAATATCATGTGGTGGGCTGCGTGTCCTGGTGGTGTTCTCACCTCTGGTCCATAGCCCAAATGCTTTTTCTCTTCCAGGACAGGTCTCTCAAAGGGCTTCTCATTTCATGGATGGCCATGAATTTTGGCAACATCCATGAACTGCAGAGTCGTCTGCCCTCATACCCTAAGGCTCTTGTTGCCATCAACATTTCTCTATTTACAGTGATTTTGCAGTCAACCAGCATCCTGACATCTACATTATTTTTATTACATGACTACACAGTAATAAAACACGAGTTTTGTCCTTCACAACACAAAGCATCAACAGAAACTGGAGAAATGCACTAGGGAAAGTAGGGTCTCCGTGGCTGGGTAACAGCTACTGCTGGCAGAGCAAGTGGTGCAGCCTGCCAAGGAGTCCCAGCCAGGCTCCTGGAAGAGAGAAGCTTCCATGCAAAGCACAAGGTAAGGATGTTCCCACTCAAACTGAACACCCACTTTGTGATCAGTTGTGAGTTGCCACAGTTTGGAAAACCTATGCAATATCATTAATATTATTTGGACATGCTTCAATTTCCTGCTCTTACTGATTTCCTTCTCATTTTTTGAGAGACTTCACCAAGAACCTGTCAACCACAAACACAGAAGATCAAGAAAAGCAGCATGCTTATCACACCCTTGAGAAAAGACAAAGTTGAACAAACTCATGCATAGTTGACAATACATCAAGAAGAAGCATATGTGTTGGAGCTTTTTAAAAGAAAAGAGTTGCAACCCAGATTAGCCAGCTCTTCATTTACTTTCAGTTAGAGCTGGAAACCAATTCAGACTAAACATTTTAATTGATGAATATAGCCCCTTCATGCCAGAAACTGCCTGCAAGCAGACTTCTCCAGAAATATGTACTATTAGCTGAAAGTTTTCCACAAGTAAACATCTGTCTGTGACTGGCTCACAAGTTGTTCACCACAGCTATTTGTCCATGTATTTGAGGTCCAATATTTGAGCTACCCAAGTAGTTAGCCAAAGTCACATGGCACTGAGTTTCTTTTCAGCCAATGCTTGTTGAAAATATTGTACTTAAGTGATTAATCAGTACTGGCTTGCAGCAAATGCTGTTAAAAACTAAAGCTCAGCCCACCAGTGACTGCAATATTAGAAAACACAGTAAGATCATAATAGATTTAGCATTGACCAATATCTTAGAATAATTCTTCACTTAGCTTCGGTTTCAGCCTAATTTACCACACTTTTAACTTATGTCCATAAAGAGCTAAGGCTTCTGTAGTCATAGCAATACAGGTGCATACGTTTGCATATGTATCTCTAATAAGTCTTGAATCCCCCAGTCAGTTTATCCAGATTTGACAGAGAAGAGATGCAGACATAAATTTCATGTTTCAGGGAAAGTCATGACTGTACTGGAGCTGCTGAATTTATTAGTGCCACCTATCAGGATAATCGAGAGATGGGACCACTGAGAGATGTGTTAAAAGGATGATTTATTGCTCTTATCTTCTTTCAGCCTCATGGGAGGGTGAGAACATCTTCACATCAGAAGTCAGAGGTCAGTAGCCAGTAGTCGAGTTACAAAGTCTTATAAAGATTTATTGGCCAATAAACTACTGCCACAAAGTCTATTAGTGTCTTTACACAATCATTAATTTTTTTAGGCATTTTGCCACACTGCAGATCTTCTCAACCAATCATATAATGACACACAAACCTACATCTCTGCACCTTATAACTTCTTACCACCTTTATAACTACTTCTATAGTTTAACTTAAAAACCTTAAAACTTTCCACTACCTAGCTTAACATGTTTCTACATAAATGACAAATCCACATTCTTACTTCTGGTCTCTAAATCTGGAAGCCTCTTCCAAGGTCTTAAATCAAACCCTGTAGTCATTTCTGTATCTGGGCCTGCAGGCACAAGGTTTTGAGAGCTTTCTGTGCCTTGGTTTCCCACAGACACCAAAAAAGACAAGACTTCAGTATAGCTCTTCCCTTACTAGAAAGAGCCCAGAAGTTTGAGCCTGAGCAATTTGAAGCAAATCAAGTTTCACTGGCACTATTACCCACCAACTCAGGGATCATCTTCATTTGCAGCATACAAACTAGGTGCAAACTTGGACTTAATTTAGGAAAGGGAAATATGTTCTGTTTCACTTTTTTTTTTTTAAATAATTATCAAAAGAATATATAAATGCCCAGCCTTTACATATTCTTTCTCTAGTTAACCTGCTTTGCCAATATCACATGCATCCTCTCATTTATTGGTTTTCAGCAATGCACCTTGAACAACCTTGTAATAAAGGCCTTTATGAAGAATGAGACTTGTCTTTCTTGTCTTTTCAAGTGCCACAAGCAGAAGCTGAAGGAGCAGAGGTATGAAAGCTCTGTGGTCTTGAAGTATGGGTGGGATAAAGCTATGTTTCAGAAACTGTGTTTAAGTTTGAACTAAAATGCTTAGTAATTATCATCTGAGCATCTTTTCTGTCCAGCATCTTCTTTAGTGGTAGGAAGTGCAAGACAACCTTTATTTTCAGCCAAAATAGGCTTGTTTTCAATCAGCATGATTGAAATACATGATTTTACAGTCTGTAGATAAGAAAGTGTATTATTTTCCTACACAAGAGCACTGAAAGTAAAGGCTGAAGAAAAGATGAAGAATTTTTCAAAATCCTTGTCTGGCTCTGACTTGTCTTGCATTAAAATGCTATGCAATACAGGAAAGAACTCTGTTAAACCCTGTTCAAGTATTTTTGAAAACCTCACCCACATTTTTATAGTGTTAGTTTATATTACTCCAGTTTGCCTAAAAACTTAAAACAACTTTTTAGTAATTACACAAGTCTCAGGACATCATGACCTATGAAATGAACTACTGAACCTCCTTCGTTGTTAAATGTTGCCTTTAAAGATTTTTTTAAACTTCATGTTGGAATCTGCTTTTCCAGCTTTCCCAGCCTCCTCTTAATATTACCATGGTTTTACCATGCTTATGGTGTTAATAAGGCATACACTTATTCAGACAGGACCCTTGGGTGGTTTTCTTGAACTGCTGGAACTGCCAATATGACAGATTGGCATTTCTCTGTTCTTCAAAGCCTATGTTCTGAAAACAAGGGCTAAATTTGGCTTACAGGGGGCAGAACTGTGTCCATTCCAACCCATTAAAATTAATAGAACAGGTAATGACATAAGCAGAGAAGAACTTGGCCCAGAAACTGTTTCAAGAAGGTGGAATCAAAGAATCATTAAGGTTGGAGAATACCTTTAAGACATACAAGTCCAACCATCAATCTGGTACCACAACTTATATTCACCATTAAACTATGTCTTTAAGTGCCATATCTATTCATTTTGAACACTTCCAGGGATGGTGACTCCACCATTTCCCTGTTCCAATGCTTTACAACCCTTTTCACAAAATATCTTTTCCTGATATACTCCCTGATGCAACTGGAGGCCATTTCCTCTTGTCCTGTCACGAGTTGCCTCACTAAAGAGACTGACACACACCTTTCAAGTAGTTGTGGAGAACAAGGTCTTCCCTGAGCCTCCTTTTCTCCAGGCTAAACAACCCCAGCTCCCTCAGCCGCTCCTCATAAGACTTGTGCTTCAGATCCCTCCCCAGCTTTGTTGTTCTGCTCTGGACTCACTCCAGTGCCCCAGTGAGGGCCCAGAAGTGGACACAGGAGCTGAGGTGTGGTCTCAGCAGTGCCAAACACAGGGGGACAATCAGTGCCCTGGTCCTGCTGGTCACACTATTTCTGTCACAGGCCAGGATACCATTGACCTTTTGGCCACCTGGGCATACACTAACTTGTGTTTAGCTATCTGTCAACCAGCACCTCCAGGTCCTTTTCCCCCAGGCATGTTTCCAGCCACTCATCCCCCAGCCTGTAGCGCTTCATGGGACTGCTGTGACCCAAGTGCAGGACTCAGCTTATTGTGTAATTGAATCTCATACAATTGGCCCTGGCTCATTGATCCACTCTTCCAGATCCCTCTGCAGAGATTTGCTACCCTCCAGCAGGTGGTCACTCTTACCAACCTTGATGTTGTCTGTGGTCTCGCTTAGGGTGCACACAATCCCCTTGTCCTGGTCATCGATGAAGATGTTAAACAGGAGTGGCCCAGTACAGAGCCTTGGGGAGCCCCACTGGTGAGTGCCCACCAGCTGGATTAGCTCCATCCACAATCAGTCTCCGGGCCCAGCTATCCACCCAGAGAAGGATGCATCCATCTATAACATAGGAAGACAGTCTCTCCAGGAGAATGTTGTGGGAAATGATGTCAAGCACTTAACTGAAGTCCAGGTAGACATATCCTTTCCCCTTCCACTGCGTGGGTCATCTGTCCATAAAAGGAGAGCAGGTCAGTCAGGCAGGACCTGCCTTTCACAAACCCATGCTGGCTGGGCCTGACCTCCTGGTTGTCCTGTACTTGTTGCATGATGGCACTTGAGATGATTTGCTCCACAACCTTACCCGGCATCAAGATCAGGCTGACAGGCCTGTAGTTCTCTGGATCCTTCTTCCAATCCCTACTATAGATGGGCATCACATTTGCCAGCTTCCAATCACCTGGTGTTGCTGTCTGATTAGGGATGGCAGCAGAACGACGACACAAAACTCCAGTCCTCATCCCCATAAACAGCAAAGTTTTATTAGAAACAAACTCTTTTTATACAGCACTTCAGTACAATGAATAGGACTGGTCATGTGGAGCCTACACCTTCTTCTGAACATCTTCGCCAGTAAACAAGTTAGAAAAACACCACTTGCTAATGGTTTTTCACCTCCAAAGGACTGTTTGGATTCCTCCTTAGGATTTCCCAGGCCAGAGTGAGAGAGTTATGTTACTTGGCTTTCCAACAGGCTCAAGCTAATGCCTGAAGCCTGAAAACCTCTCATTTGACCACTGCCAGTTCCCACAACGTGGGACCCACCTGGTTGACCAGGACTGCTGAGAAATGATTGAAAGTGGCTTAGTGAGCTGTTCTTCCAGCTCTCTCAGTGCTCTTGGGTGAATCCTATCCAGCCCCATGGACTGGTGGTGGTCTAAGCTGCACAGCAGTTCACTGACCATTCCCTCCTGGATTGTGGAGGCTCTGTTCTGCTCCCTGTCTCTGTCTTGCAGCTCAGGGGGCTGGGTGCCTTGATGGCACTGGGTCTTATTATTATATGCTGATATTAGCACCTGAGGGCAAAGGTATTGCAACACTTTCAGGACAATGGTTTTAAAAATCTCCAAGCATAAACTGGAGCTTCTTCATGACTAGGTAATTATGAGTGAACATTAATAAAACTACTCTTTGGAAGATTAGCAATTTTATTTTGGAAGTGCCTCACATTTTAATATTCCTCTCGGAAAGACACTGGATCAGTTGCGTCTGCATCAGAGAATGTATAAATTGAGAAAATATTAGAGAACTCTGCAGAGACATGTTTCCAGAAGCCCCCAGTAGCAGAATTTGACACCTTTCCTAGAGATAATATTTTTTGCTTGTTTTTGTTTTCTCTAGGTCCCCTTCCCATTCTGTCCACACCCATAAGGGCAATTGCTTCTGAGTAATTTTGAAAAGTCTGGATTTCAGTTATTAAACATTTCTGGTTTTTATCCCCTGAGAGCTTTGCCAAGGTGCTGGCAGCCTGAAAGACAGTCATTCAACTCCACTGTTCAGCCTCAGCAACCAACAAGCAACAGAGACTATTTTCCAGCTATAAGCTTTTGGGAGTCCAAACCTCTCATGGCAAGGAGCCCACTGAGTTTAAAAAGGGAGCAAAAGCAGGGAAATTCTGAGGACCAAGACAGCTTTTTGATGCATGGCTTAAAAAAGGCATTGCAGATTGCTCACATCTTGTTCTGTGCTGAATAGGAGAGCAGTCCCTTCCAGTCTGGAGTGTCCCCAGGTGGTCAAGCCAAGGGGCATCTACAAATCTGGTAGTTATTCTGCTCCCCTTGGTCTGAGAGAAGGGCACAGGCAGAACCTGGGCAGAAAGACATGCTCTCACAACCCCATCCACATGCACTGCACTGCCCTCCCAGCTCGTCCAGGAATGTCAGTGGGATATAGGAAAGGAAAGCCACCTGAGGGACAACCTTACTGCTTGGAAAGAGAGGGCAGAGGCCAGTGGCTGCTCCTCACCTCCCTTCTTAGCATGGGGGCCACGAGCATGCTGAGCCTTTCCCACAGATCAGGATGTACAGTGCAGTGGATCTGTGGTGAGCTGGATAAGTGCGCTGTACTGGGGTGACTCAGAGAACGTGTCATCTGTGGCATGGAAAGTTGTGTTTACTCAGAGACACTGCCCAAGACAGCATCCTTCTGGAGACAACTCACCAGTCTGGAAGGACACTAGCAGTATGCTTGGGATGTCACACAAGAATGTGTTAAGATCTTCTCTGATGTTCATTTAAGCTGTGGCTTTCTGTTGAAGTAATGAACAGTCATGCTCTGGGTTTTATTAATTTTCTGGTGCAGCATACAACCACATGCATCATTCTATCCCCTCCTGCTCTTTTGGCAGGTGCTTCACAAACATCTGTTGTCTTAGCCCCAGCGGACCCAGACCCCTTCATCAAAGGACAGCAGTGGGAAGCAGACAATCATATGCTCTTTTCATGACTCAGACATCAGCATGATGTCCATCACACCACAGTTGTTAACAAAACAATTAATAAGGGTTTAAAGAGAATGACGGGATACAAAAGCATCAGCATGACCTTGTCAAGAACTGGCTGCCTCAGTCCAATTTAGTTTCTTCCTCTGAAGGGATGAACCATCTGGGGAATAAAGGGAAAATAGGTAGAATTTTCTTGCTTTGAGTTTTTTACACTCTCCACACTGATTTCTTTTTGTAAAGAAAGGTGAAATAGTCTCAGGTGAACCACTATGCACAATCAGTTTTAGAACTATGTGAAAGGAACCAATGAAATCGGTATCTTCGAAAAGCAAAGGTCTGATCTTCCTAAGGTCTGATCTGTGTCTTTTTCTATTTTCTATTTGGATCTTGGCATAGAGAGAACTCCTGTGAAATTTATTCACAAGACAGACAAGAGCAGGCAAAAAATCTAAAATTATTTTATAAAAAAGAGAGACAGTACCAAAATTGCATTAGACTAATTTTTATTTTTGATTATGTGTAGCTATTTGACCTTTTTCTGTTACATTCTTGCTTGGCTGAATGCTTTCCTCTTTGTATCTGTGCCTTTCACTTTTGCCTCATAACGCTTTATCTTTCATAAGTTCTCTATATAATTTGAAGTGAAGGACAAGAAGAAATCCACTTGATATGTGGCAAAGGAGCTTTTGGATCAGTATGAGAGAAGATTGTGAGGGAGAGATGGTGGGATCTTGTCTCCTGGAAGTTCTGAAACGCAGATGTGATGAACATCTGTCAGGCTTAATCTCCCAGCACTAAATTACTCCCAAATTCCAAAGGTTAACATTAAGAGAACAGCTGTGGATCCAGCAGTTGCAGTGAGGACATGTGTCTCTTGAAGTTGCAGAGCTATTGACTGTATTATAAAATCAACAGCTGGATTTTATTGAAAAAAGACAATATTTCCCATCTCTCCCTGCACAGAGGCAAACAAATCATGCTGCATCTGAGCTTTGGTCAAAGAGAAAAGCTTCTGCCATTAAGGTATGATTGTATTAGTTTAGAAATTCATGTGTATACATGGCTTTGGGTATATTTCTAGTTGACATTTCAAGAGAAATTAATAAAAGTGGACATTTTGCTCACCCCACTGACCTTCTCAGGACAGCTGTAGAGATGGAGCAAATCAGTTTAGGTAGTGTTTTCACTGGCTGAACTATTCATGCCAAAGCTTGTTCTGGGCTTCCTAGCAGTGGAGGAAAGCTCAAAGTGGTTGCCATAAGAAAGAGGGATAGGTCTGGGGCCACGAGACCTTGTTCTGCCTGTTACAGAAGAGAAAAAGGGAAGGAGAAGGAATGGCAAGCAATTATCCCATGTCCATTACATTCCCACCCCTCCTGCCACATCCCTTCAGAGGTGGCAGATCCAGCACTGAAAATATGCACAATGGAGCCTCAACCACTTGGCTGCAATCTTGACTTCTGCTCTCCATTACTAATGTCCAGAGTCTGACTTGTCCTACTTTCTTTCTCAGTGAATTATGAATTATCTCAATAAAATCCTGCTGGAACATTTGTATGATCAGAGCCCAACTGCAGGCTACAATGACAAGTGCTGGCTCTCTGAAAGCTCCCAATGGGACACCAAAAAAAAATGCCGCAAATAGCATGATTCTCTGTGTGTGATTCCTGGCTGAGTAGCTGCCAAGTGCTGTATCACACTCTGAAGGAATGGTGTCTCTGCACTGGGCTGTCAGCATCCTCAAATAGGAAATTCTGGAACAGCAAGTTTTGGTGACTTGTGTCCTGGGGAATGGCAAGAGCTCTGCCATGCAGGACAGATGCTTTATACCTCTCTGTAGAAACTAAGAATTCCTTGATTTCCTGATGAGAAAAACTCTGCTTGCCAAATGCTTATGGTGGCTCAGAACAGATTAATACAACTCACTCTCATTTTACTGCTCTTAATGGTAAACCATTCCCATGCTGCTAGGACGGTGGAGTACGAAACTCTACAGAACTGAATCATTAGAGCAACAAAAATAAAGCTGTGAAGACCATTTTTCATCTATTTCATTAAGTTTACAGCACAAGAAAGCAGCCTTTACATATATAAATCCCTGTGCTCTTACAATTAACAAAATTTTAATTTATTTTGTAGGTCTTTATTGATCTGGTCATAATACTCCTTTAGTATTAACCTTTCCCTATTTGCCAGCAAAATACTCAAAAAGCTTTTTTAAAAATGAGAGCAAACTGGCTGAAGGAGAAAGCATATCAGGCCAATCTCACCTGTTAAAGATAAGGTCTCTTTAGAACCTGAATGTGTCAAATACTATGCAATCCATTTTGATATCTGAAGATGCTTGTTCATTAATTCAGAGCCAAGTTTTTCAAGTTTATAGAAAATTTGGCAGCACACTAAAATACTCTAATTTAATGGCATTTCTTTCCATGTCTGCCAGCTTGAAGTTTAAAGAGGATGGTGTCTCCATGGCTGTGCCTACGGGTGACTGGGTGTCTCAAGGCACTTGCCAGCAGATGACACAAAATCCTCATGTCTGGAACTCAGCTCCTCAATGAAGCTGGAGTTACTGGAGGACCACTCAGTAGCTGTCACCAGCTGGAGGATCACCAAAGATGCTGAAATGAGGGTTTGCAGGAAATCATGTGGCATTTGGCCATCTTCCATTCACTATAAGCTAAGCTATGGGGGAGATGCTAATTACTGTTTATGCAGCCTCTTGGCAAATTTGGCAGCCTACTCTGAACCAGTCCTGCAAGCTGACTGCTCCTGAGAGAGGCAGGATGAGCCCAGCCTGAGTCAGTCACAGGGCTGCATGTGTTCCCTCCCTTTGAGACCACACTGGTGCCTCTGCTCCTGCCTGGCCAGGTGGTGATTGCTGTGCACTGCTTGTCGTCCCCTGCTTTGGGTTTTGGACCCCCACATGCTTGTCTCCCTCAGTCTGAGATTTTTCAAGCTGAGACCAGCAGGGACACCTGGAGGAAAAGCTGTACCCTGGGAGCCCTAGATAGGGGAGCAAATTGCACAGCTTTCTTCTGAAACAGCCATCACCTGCCCTTTTGCTCCAGGGTCCTTTGCATATGGACTGCAGGGGTTTATTGCCAAAAGGAAGGCTTTTCTCACACCCAGCTAGGCCACCCTCAGCACATCTTAACACTCCACCTCAGCTGCATGCTTCTCCTCCATTATTCCACTGGTATCAGCAAATGGAGAGGTTTAGAGAGAGATGACTGTGGCTGACCCAACACACAAGCCAGCTTATTTTAGAGGGCTGCTATTAACTCTGTGGTTCAACACTGGCAGCCAGAAAGGGAGACAAAAAATGAAGAGGATTATTTCCAAGTAAATTCCCAAGAGTGCATTCAATTAAAGATGTTGTTTTTTGACCTTTCACAGTCTTCATTAAATCCCCTATCACTTTTCCAGAAAAAACAATTTTGGAAACAGATGGGAATAAATGAAATTTTTTTCCTGCAATGCCACACAGCCCCAAATGAGCAGTCTTGAGTGATCTCTGCTGAGTACCAGTGTTCAATTAAAAGGATGTTTATGAAGTCTTCATACTGTGAAACACAAATACTTGCCTACAACCTACTGGGAGCTGCCTCATGAGAGAAAAAACATGCACTCTATTAACTCAGCTGGTATGAAGTTTAGCATGTAGGCTATAAAATGACCTAGAAAGGGGAGTGTATGGACACTGGTATTAATCACTATGTGATGACACAAAGTGAGAGAAAACAGGAAAGACATATTCCTTAGAAACAGCTTTAAAATACAAAGGAAATTCCAAGAAAAAGTGGGATATAGGTTTGGGAAAGACCTGAAAATTTATTTAGAGGGTCTAAAATCTGAGAAGTTCTGGGGTAAAGAGACAGTTGTCAAGTCAGTGCAGACCAGTACTCAGAAGAGCTCCCATTACTTACAAAACTGAAATACTCCTTAATGAGAACATGTGATCCTATGTTGGTTTTTAGCCCATGTGTGACTTTGTTTAAATCCCTTTTGGATCCAGCCTTGAGGGCCTTCTGATATCCGGAAGAGTTGTTTTCCAGCTCAGAGAGCTGGAATGCTTTTTTGGAAGCATTCTACATCCCACCTGTGTAATGCTGGCTGTTGTGGCTGTCACATACTGACAGCTGGGCAACGCCCCTCTGTATGTCACAACAAGTTTCCCCCACTGAAAATGACTGCAGCCCATTTCTGCATCTGCATTTTGAGACAAATATAACTAAACACTCTTGACCAGGGAATAAATTTAGATTAGGTTCCTTTAACTAATTTTGTCTCTATTCCTATCATATGCTTAATACCCTGTCTACGTAATAAGCTGTGGCAGAAATAATTACAGTCATTTGAACCAGCTCTCCTGACAAACTTTCTCTAAGCTATTTGAAATGTGAGAGAGGGAAAATGCATACAGTCTGTTGCATTTCAGCTCACGACTGAAGAGCTTTTGGATTTCAGAGCAGGAACAAAATGCAGTTCTCCTTGTGGAAATCAGTGTAATCAATCAGGCTGATATAAACCCAGTTGACCTGCAGTCAGCGCTCACTGAGCAAGGCCAGAAATTCTGCTCTCTTGAAAACATATGGACCAATTTCCTTGTAATCCACTGCCTGCTTTATTTCTCAGCAAATATTCTTCTGGAGACATTAGTGCCCATATGATGGAAGGCACAGCTAACATTATGACTAAACTGAGCTTCATCTGGAATGAGAATAACTGTGGTTATTTTATTATGCCAGTCTGTTTCTGCTGGGTGAGCTGTGTTTACTGGTTCTGCCATGACCAACATTACTTCACACAGCCCTGAAGCTCTTGACATTTTCAGCTGTGTATATTTCTAAATGTCTGTTCTGAATAAATAAATAAGCCCAAACCATGTCTTCCTATGGAAAAAGATACTCCTTAAAGATTGCATTTTTAAGGATCTTAATTTTATTTAATGTGTGAACACTTGAAAATCATTCCCTGACTTATGACTTTACAAATATTTCTCGAGTAAATTTAACTGAGGACAAGAGAATAGAGTTTAGATTTGATCACAGCACATTCTTTTACTGCTTATGTGAGACTAGTCACACCAAATGACCACACACTCATCTCTGTATGAAAACGTCCACTTCTTACTCAAGGGCAATGACAGGAAAGAGAGAAGAAGGAATATTTGAACCTGCTTATGGAGAGTGACAATTTCAAGAAACGCTCTTAAGCTTATAATAAATTCCTGCTGCTTCTAAATATCTCCCTGTAAACTATCCTTAAAAAGGAAACAAACAACAATAACAACATAAGTTTATAATTGACACCATCAGTGAAATCTGCTCTTCTGGAGATGCCACAGGCATGCACTTCCTTCCTCAGCTCTGCAAGCACTCAGACACTTTCTGCCTTTCTTATCTGATCCCATGATGCTGACACAGGGCTGCTCAGGCAGAAGGTGAGCAACAGCTGGAGGTGCTTTGTGTTGCATCTCAAACTAAATTCGTAGAATCACAGAATAGTTTGGGTTGGAAGCAACCGTAGTGATCAGCTAGTTTCAACCCCCCCTGCCACGGGCAGGGGCACCTTCCACAACCTTCCCCAGAGCCCCATCCAATTTGACCTTGAGCACTTCCAGGGATGGGGCATCCACAGCCTCTCTGGGCAACCTGCTCCAGTGCCTCGCCAGCCTCACAGTGAAGAATTCCCAAAATCTTCCTCAACCATTGCGTCTCTGGTTTCATGGATTTACCCCAAGGAGAAAAATCTGCATCTAGGGAGAGGAGACCTAGAAGAAGACCCTTGTTGTCCTCAATGGATCTACCCAGAGTCTTGACACTTCTTTTCAAAACTTTTTCCAGCATGTTCCTCATTAGGCCTTTGTGTGTCAGAAACTATCCAGCAGACAGAAAATATGGAGAGAATCATTAAAAGATGTACCCAAGGTCTTAGAGGAAAGCCAGGTCAGTATTAAAACTTACACAACCAACCAGCTTCCTCCTGCATCCTCATTTCTTTTCAGAACAATATATGTTGCAGTTTAAGAAGGGACACCAGCCGCTACAGAGCAAGAAAAAGAAGTTGTTTGTTGGTAGATGAAATTAGCAATTGAAATTGTGAGAAGATGGAAAGAAGAACCATGAATTGTCTCTGGTGAGATCCAATCCCCTTCAGCTGCAGTGGGCTCCCACTGAAGTAGGCAATGTAGCCTTGCCCACAGCTGAAGCTCCTTGCAGTGATGTTTACTTCTGCAGGCTTTAGAAACCACTTGCCCAGTCTCTTCTGGAGGAAAACGTACATAACCAGAAGAGATGCAAAGCTATTTAAAGAAACACTGTAAAAAGATGAGGAAAACATTTGTTCTGTGCATCTAACCATTCAGCCTCTTCTGTTTACATTAACCAGGACTTTGGGGAAATACATAAAAATGGGGGTTTATAGCTGCATTAAGTCCAACAGTGTATCAGTGAGCAGCATAAAGTCAGTAACACTTCATACCAGTGTTCCCCTCCTTCAGGTGCTTCTTCTCTGTGTTCCAGAAACTTTGGGACAATCATTGCATTTTGGTTTTTCAAAGAAATGTCAGGTTACATGAAAATAATATTATACTTTTTATTACACTGGTACTGCTTGCTGTTGATTCACTTAGTAACTCTTGTCTTGAACTGAAACAAATGGAATTAGCACAAATATGGTGTTGTTAAGGTTCAGCATTTGGCAAACTAAGGTGGTTTGTTGCTAGGAGAGCAATTTCTAACAGCACATTTTTAAAACAAAAAATAATGTTTTACCCTTCACATGTTGATATCCAATGTCATGTGTCTCTAGTAATCTACTTCTTTCCTCACAGCAAAATGTTCCATTCCCAGAGTCCAAATTTTCCTGTCTGGTTGGGAGCTATGAGAATACAGCATACAGGAAAAAGTGATGCTCATCCAGAAACCAGCCATTCCTCAGTGTTAAGGCTGGATATCGATTGTCTTCATGCTAAAACACCTCTGTAAAAATAAGCATTCTTTTTTAGTGAGGAATCCAAGACCCATGTCTCTGATCCAGGAGTGTCTTGCTGGGATAACTAATGGCCCATAATTGAATGTGTCCAACAAAAAATGCTTGTGAGGAGAACTGGAAAAAGTCACATTACTCTACTCTGGGCCATTTGGAAAACAACCATGAAAAATTAACAGATCAAATCTGATTATGCTCTCCAGAACAGAGATCAATGAATCTGCTGACAGGACACGATGAAGGCAGAAAAGTGCTTACTGTGTACCAGCTAGGCTGAGAAGAAGAGAGGTTAAACAGACATACCCATGCATGGATTTACCTCAGAAACCAGAGATCTGACTCCAGTACTGCCACTGAAAGCCATGAGGTCATGCAGCACTGAGAGAGTGTGAGTTCTGCAGCAGGCACTCTAAACAACAATGCTTTGTGAGAAATGACTGACACTAGCAGGAAAAGCTAGTCACTCAAACACTTTTGGAAACAAGTCCTGCTGACAGGTAACAATATACCTGTCGGCAAAATAAAAACAGGGGGGAAACAATCTCCCATAACACCCATGCAATAATGCCCAAGGAGCAATGCAGCCTTCAGAGCTGAGCTGTTCCCTGGCCATGGCAGGTGGGGGTGCAGAGCATTTCACTAAACTGGGCTTCAGCATCAGCCACAGCCCAGCCCCTGCACACAGGGGTGGATTGCTGGGGCTGGCTTTTCTCCCCTCCATACCCCTGTGCCAGAGCACCTCCCCTGGTAGCAGATTTAAACTGGAGGCAACCCACTGCTGCCCCTCACAGTATGTCCCCCATCTCTGTTTCACTGGGAGTAATAAGAAGGCAGATGTTCAGATGGAGCACTGCTAAAAATTTGCTTGTAGGAGCTGGCAAAACCAGGGCCCAGGGGTTTGGTCCAATCCTGCCTTGCATGGGGCAGCTCCAGCCTGCAGTTCCACTGCTGTGCAAGCAAAGAGCAAACTCGTGGTTTTAACATGGGAACAGAGGGTACTTTCCCCACCAAAGTGGAACAGAGCAGACATGGAAAAGCCTTGTTACCAGAAATGTGTTCTGCTCCTGGTCTGCAGGGTGGCTGGCACCTTCACACTGAGGCACCAGGCCAGGGATTCATCCACACAAGCCTAAAAGGCATCAACAGGACACACCAGAAACAGCCACCCTATCAACTGCACAAGTTCTGCATGGGACAGGAGCAGAATCCTGTCTGCCTTATACTGCCAGGCTTGTGTGTGATGCTGCCCATAAAATGCCTTGCCAAGTGACACAGCTGGTTAAACCCCTTTCCACATTCCCTCTCCTCCTCAACTCCCAGTTCATCTCTGTTCTTTGAAGTCCTGGGGGATTGAACAGCATTAACTGTGCACCTGTCAGCTCAGCTGGCACCTTTCATCTCAAAGCCTCCTGAGCAAGCTCCTCATTCTGAAATTGTGGGAGCTTGTAATGCAAAAATCTTGGCTGGGCCTTGGACTCTACAGGGGTATTTTCATTACACTGTTATTATACAAAAGGTCCAGAAGGAAAAATAAAAATTAGGTACCTGCACAAGCCTAAGTCAGCCTGGTGGACATGCTGGAGGCCTCTGAAGATCTGTGTCAAGCAGTGACCTCTCAGAGCATTTGCAGTTCTTATGGCTGAGTTCAGTGTACCTGAGCAAACTAACAATCAGCAGGTCTCAGCACTGAGATTGCCGGGGCATGACTGAACAAAGAAATTTGCAGACTCTCTTAAAATGTCATCTTGCCCAGCAAAACGCAGCCCTAGGCCATTGGGACAGGAGCAGAAGCCAGCATTTCCCAGACTAAAACCAGCAACATGACCAGCAGCACACCAGCCCACCATGAGTGCTGTGGGTGCCTTGTGGCCTCTCCTCTGATGGCAGAGGAGAGCCCTGTGCTCAGCTCTGCCTGTGCCATGCTACGCCTCAGCTCTGCCCCAGCTCTGCCCCAGCTGTTTTCCTGAGGGCTTTTGATGCAAGGCAACCCCAAACTTGACACAGATCTGCTTCTCATTTTGCCAACTCAGGGTAAAGCATAGCTTGGCAGTTGACCCTGCATGTGAAATTATATTTTCTGCTCTGATTATCTGCTTCAAGCAGAATTAATTTTTTTTCTTTTCTGTGAGGATTTCTCACTTCTAAAAATTGTCTCAGGCTGAGCAAACCTCATCAGGGAATGGGCTTGATATCAACATGCAGTCAGATATGCCCTTGAGGTTGGCAGCTTTTCTCTGAGACTATATCCAGAATATCACAAGTTTTGTGAAAGAAAGTTGGCTCCATTTTGCTGAGATGTCTTTCTTTTCTGTCATGAAGTGGCAGAGTTTGAGGCTCTGACACAGCAAAGCACTTAATCACTTCTCTGACTTGAAGAACTTTTATAATGGCTTTGCTGAGCTGAAACAGTTTCCTTCACTTGGAAAGGCTCCTGGCTTTCCCTCCTTGGGCTGTTGCTCGCTTAAGAGCACAAGTCTTCTTTGCTGTGGAACCGTGCCTGTGTAATTCAGTCAGACTGAGAAATGAAAGCAATTTAAAATCTGCTCAGAGTGATGTCTCCCCTTTGGCTGCCCTGGCTCTGCACCAGGACCATTGGCCGTGGTACCACCAGCACCAGCTACCACTGTGTGCCCTGGGCTCGCCTGTGCTGGCAGGGGAGTGCACCAGGCAGGGAGGGAGATGGCATCTGGTACCACTAGGAAAGGGTGCAGGGGAAATCTGGCATTATGAGGAGGCAGGGGACCTCTGCAGGAGGATGAGTGCCTGGAGCCAATGAAGAGAGAAGCAGAAGAAAGTCACAACTGAGATGCTGTGGGAGAAGAGAGAGGGAGAGGAAGAGGGAGTTCAATTTGACAGGCAATATAAAGACCCCTTCTTTTCCTATCCAATTACTGGCTGCTTATACAGTCCAAAATTAACTACGGTAGTCCATAACAATTACAGGCCATAACAATTACAGGCCTCATTAAAGCCATGGAAGAATGAGCTGTCAGACTGAAGAGCTGTCAAGCCCTTTCGTCTAAGGAAAAGAATCAGGGGGCCAGGCTGGTGCAAGCCACACTGCAGGCAGCCTCAGCCAACAGGCAGGGATTTCTTTCTGGAAACAGGCTTGGGGTGTGTATTGGAAAGGCAGAGCCAGGGGGATTTGTCCCCATTGTGGGTGGCAGCTTGGAATTGACAAGCTGACATGCTAGCAAGTTTGGGAACAGCTGAGCTGGAAGGCACTTCTGCTACTCCTGCCTCTTTGGGAAATGGGGTTGCCATACTTCCCTAGGGGTCCATGATGGGGTCATGTCAAATACCCTCCATTTGTATAACTGGTTCTTGCCCTAAGGGAAACTGTCCTCCAAGTGACTTCCTTCAGTCACATGAACTGGACAGTGTCACTGCCTGGGCCATTCTTATGCAATGCCCTTCAGATGTGTTCTTTCATTCACTTGTTCATTCTTTCAGACATGTTCCAGCCTACAAGAACATAGATTTTATGTACCTTGGGGTGTGGAGGGGAAGGCAGGACTGATCACATTTTCTATGCCAAGGCTAACTGCCATGTACAAATACATGGTTCTGCATGTTGGCATGAACATATTTGCTTCAGCCAGTCTCACATCAGCCAAAAATCAATTCCATGGCCTGTGCCTGCCAGATAAGAAGTTCATCAGTGTGTACTGAACACAATATCTTGATCACCCCTGATGCAAAGGTCTCCTTGCAACCACATTGCAAGTCACCAGTTCCATCTCCTCCATCTTACCAGCATTTGGCCTGTATATATTTCCTCTTTTCTGGGGGATGGAATGAGAGTTGAAGACTATTTAATGCTTAAAAAATCCATGCAGTCATGTTCTACTTAACAGAGACATTTTACATGGAAAATGTGTTGTTTTTTTCCATTATGTTAACTTCTTACAGCTCTGCCTGCCAGTGGTAGCTCCCTGCTTTCAAGCTACTGATGAGCCTCAGCATCTGTTCTTCTGGGCATCCAGACCATTTGCAGATTCTTAAAAGCAAAAGCCATGACATGCTCTTTTTAGAAATGACTGGATGTCTTCCAGGGTTGGAGTCAATTAGTGAAACAGGCACTCAGTGTATTGCTGATATGATGTTGCAAGAAGAGTAGGTCAACAGCTTGTCCATTCACTCTAAGGCTACTCTGCCTTCTTCTGTTCTAACTCACCAGCACAATTCCTCCAGGCACTGGGAAGGGGTTGGAGAAGTCAGTCTTTTTAGTACATGTCAAGTTGAAAAAATAGTTCTGAGTAGTGCTGAAAGCCTAGATGACCTTTAGGCCTGCATTAGAGCAAGATCTTCTGACTTAAAAAACAAATGAAAATTTAACAAGGCAGAAATGCAAGCATAATCCTGCATAAAACCTTGATAGCATTTTCCAGCTGGTAAAACTAGAACCTTACATTTTATAGCTGGAAAGGGAAGTATTCAACAGCTATATGGGAATGAAGCCAAATTTTTGTGGCAAAGATTGTCAGTCCTTCACTGTCCTGCCAAGTTTTACCCATGGAGCTTTTTGACAATATTGCTTTTAGTCTTTAAAGAATCTCACACAGAAAGAGCACGCCTTATCCATTGCTGTTAATATCCAGGCAGGCAGGAGAGTCCACAGTGAGAGATTATCTTTTGCTAATCTTCTCCAAATGAAGGCTCAGAATTTCTCCTGGACAGCAGAACTGACGGTTTTACTAAGCAGTGCACAGAGCTCTACACTTTCATAACTGCTGAGGTGTTGTTGGACATGTAATTTTTTCATACTACTGCCAAGTCTGGGAAAGAGACAGTGTGATGCCTAAATGTGAGTGAGAAGCAGTTTTCAGTGACTGCAAAGTTTTCACTTCATTACTTGCTGTAGCAGTTTTGACTGTTCATCCTGGGCCATAGTCACTTCAGGGGAGCAAGGAACTGGAAACTAGTGTGACAGGAATGGAGACATAATGCCAAAGTTTATCAGAGCCTGCTTCCCATCCCTGTCCAGATCCCTCTTGAGGAAGTCAAGGAAAGAGAGATGGCAAAGCAGCATGAGTCTGTGTAAATCTCGTCCTCACTGCTGGCGCAGTGTCAGTGTGCACGTGGCATGAGCCAGTCAAGCCCCACCTCAATGGGCCTCAAAATGGGAAGTGGACAGGGATCAGTCAAAGCACTTCTCAGTGTATGTACCTCTTGGCCTGGATACAAGTCCATTAATCAATCTCCTTTTCGATCTTTTTTTCCCTTTTCACCAAGTTGGTCTTCCAAAGACATTTTGTCTCTTTCCATTTTCCTCCTTTTGATCATGTGAGTGGTGACAGCACTAAGATGGATGTGTTTACAGCCCGGAGCTGGGCTGGTATCTCAAATTCCTCTGCACAGCAGACAATGGCATGACTTCACCCACAGGTCACACAGCAGAAGGCCAAGGGGCTGCCAGCCAGCAAAGCCCAGCAGCGTGCAGGAGTGGCTGTTCCCAGTTCACTGGCACCTGAAGGGGTGAAGTGCAGCGAGGGACAAAAAGGCAGCCTACCTCTGGCAAGAGGAAAACCATAGGGAGCAGGTTGGAATAGACTGTGCCTGTGTGTGTCGCCACCCTCCAGTTCTGGAGAGACTGAGCAGACCCAGATGCATGTGGGTGGATTCGCACCATACCTGGCTAGCCACAGTCTGGCACGTGTGTACGTTCACAGTGTTTGTCACCCCTGCCCCAGGGGACTTCAGTGTGGACTGAAGTCTTGCTCCTGGTCTCTGCAGGACAGCCCTATCAACTGTTTCTGATGTCTGAGGCAAAGAGAGGGAAACAAGCCCCCTTCTGAACAGACACTGTGGGGCCAGCTTGGTGCCCAGCAGCATCACACCTTGCTTTCTCCAGGTTTGAAATTTAGACGTGGCAGAAGGGTAACTCCAGATGTTTTACAGACTGTTTCATGGCAACTCTGGAAAAAGGTGAAATGCCCATCTTCATTTTAATTTCATAAATTCTCTGCTGTTACATGTGCTGAGGATAATGACAGTACATGATTTGTCTTCTGCTTTCCTGAGGCATATGATGAATTTCTGGCTTCTGGCTTTACCTGCTGAAGATCTGAAATTTGCTGTAAGGTGTTGGACATTATGCTGTGGCTACCAGCACTCGTGGGTCTGCCACCCATCCCAGCACACACAGCCCAGCCCTGGTCACCAGCCAGTTCCAAAGACAGGACCCAGAAGCCCAGGTTTCTCCTGACCCAAGATTGCTTAATTCTCCCAGATAACAGCAGAAGTGGGTTTCACTCTTTCAGACTCCTCCAAAGATTTAACAAGGCAAATCAAGTTGAATATTGCCATCCCAGTTTGGGAAAAAGAAGGTGACTTTATAAGGGGCATTGTTTTTCTCCCACCTCTTTCTTTAGAAATGTCCTCTAAAGCAATTTCACATTTCAAGTACTTTAGGAATGATCAGATTTTATCTCTGTTTTCAGACTCTTCTGCCACACTGAGGGAATATGGTGAAGGTTGGTTTGCAATAAGCCAAACTTAGATAGCTGAGGCAGAGATTTTTACTGCCTCCAACAGTTTTCCCCATCCCTGATTTCCTCATGCCAATTTCCCTATTTCCCCATGCTGCCCTACATATTTCTAAGAAAATCTTCTCTATGCGGCATGATCTTGAGACAATTTTTTTGCTTGGCTTTATCCAAGTTGATTTTGTGATCAGATGTGTAGAGGAGTTGTGTGTTTTACACCTTCATTTAGTATGAATTGCCACCTCAGGAGCACATTGTTCTGGAGCTGGTCCCATAACTTACTTTCTAAATATTTTTCTCTTCCTGAAGCAGAGTTGGAATTCTTGCAGTGCCCACTTCTTGGACAGTCCCAGGCCAAATCCACATTTTGATGTATGTCACACCTGTGATTTCACCTGATAAACTTCATCCTTTGTCCTGGGGATTTAAAGTGGTCACAGCTTGCATGGTAGAAGGATGTTCTAACAGGTGGTATGAAAGAGATTTTTTCCTACTCTGTTGTTTCCCTACATGAAAGCTGTTGCAAATGAGTAATAAAGAAAAACCAAAACTTTGCACAATTAGGTGAAAAAATAAATGTAAGGGAAAGGGGTGCCTGGAGTCAAAGAGCTACAGGGCTGCATGGCTTTTCACAGCTCTTTCCTCCACCATTATGCAGAACCATCAGCTCCACCCCTGAGGGAAGCTAAAAGTGTTTATGAGCCATTTTGGTACTAAGGAACAGAGAATTTTCACACAGAAAAGGCCAAATCCCAGCACGAAAATCCTTGATAGCACACTGTGATTAAAGTAAGCATCTATATTAAAATGTACATAATTCCAAATTGTTGTATATGTCAACAAATTACAGACACCCTGCTGATGTCTCTCCAGTGCCCATGCAACAAATTGTAATTTGTAATTCAAAAGAACACTGTCATTTCCAATCTGATCTCCTCCAAGTTTTCTTTTTAGCCACAGCATAAAAATGTGAAGAATTTAAATTTGGGAGAGCTGAGCGTCTTTTTTTGTGTGTGTGCACTTTCTCATCTTTGCTTTAGATACCCAAATCATAATTGCCTTGCAAATGGAGCTTTTTACATCATTAAAATAAGTGGGACCCATAATGTAATAAGATCAACAATGCTGTTTCTAGTGGGAATGCCACAAAAAATGAGAGCTGATGATGAATATTTTAAGGTTCAGATGGGCTAGGCAAAACAGAACAGCAGCAAAAAAAATGACCTCCGTGTCTTTGCATCCTGTAATTACAACCCTTCCCCGGAACCTTTGCATGGGAAGGTCTGGTGTCCACACCCCAGCCTCTGCTTTTGGGGAAGTGGCTGATGGGACTGGAGTGGATATGTTTGCCCCAGAGCTTGTCCCAGGGAAGGGGGAGATAGCCACCTTCACCCCAGCTGAGCCTGGCATCTCCAAAGCTGTTGATGGCAACCTTTGGCTGCCCTGTTGCTGGCACCAAGAATCACAACATGTTCCTGAGAGCTTCTTGAAAAGCTGCTTGAACTCTTTCAGGTTTGTGCTATAACCATGGCCCTGGGGAGGATTTTCCAGTGCCCAGCCACCTTCTGGGTGGAGAAACTTTTCCTAACCTCCTCTGACAGATTAATATTCCCTCAGGTCTTAGAGCTGGTGGCCAGAGAGAAGGAGACCTACCTCCTCTTCCACTTGTGAGGGACCTGTAGACTGGTATGAATTTTTCCCTCAATCTCCTCTTCTCTAGACTGAATAAACCAAGGTCTATGTAGATGTTCACATGGAAATTTCCTGACTTAAGAGAACAAAAATGGAAGCCAGACTTAAACTTTTCTGAAATTTACTCCCTTTAAATTTATATTTAGTTCTGCATTAGCTTTGCAAAAACTCAGCTGAATCTGCAATTACACCCCACAACTCTTCCAAGGAAAATAAATCAAACCAGAATCTTAAACTACCCTTTGAAATTTCTGCCTCCTTCAAGGATTTGGCAGGGCTAGGTCTTGCTTGTGAAACGTACCAGTCTCCCAGTGTAGGACCACTCATTTGTTACCACTTTCTCCTGTAGGACTGTGGTAGGTTAAAAATGATCAGGGAAGTCCACCAATATACTTTTTCCCCCAGCATTAATTTCCTGTCCCCTTTTCATGTGAGAAGTTACCTGAGCAAAGAACAGTGAATGATTTTCCTGGTGTGCCTTTCCACATTATTGTAAAATATGATCAGATCAGAAGCTATTCAGGGTGGATTAATACCAAGCAAAAACTAAGGTTTACTGTGGAGAACATCCAATAGAAATTTCCTTTTTCTCACCACAATCTTATATGGGATTAAAATCATATTCATCAGCACTTTTGCAAATACTTTTCACTGACATTGCAACTGATGTTTTCTCTTAATATTTCAAACAGCTTGATCAATTACTAAGCACAGTAAGTTCCCAGTAATTTCATCTGTGTTATAAGAAGGAAGGTGTTTTACTAAGGTTTGGAAATTTCTGTTTACCATAGACATATGTTCAACAGAGCCCTTCCAAGAATTTTGGAGCCACAGTTGTTAATTTTCTTCTTCCTTGGAAAAATGCCTGGTCATAACTCAGGTTCTTTTGCTTGCTGCACTGTTGTTGCATTTAAGGACTAACACTGTTTGTATAGATTTGTGGAAAATGAAAATTTGGAAAGGAATAGAGGGAGAGTGAGGTGGTGAGCAGGAGCAGGGCATCCACTGCAAGGAAAGGGAGAAAGCTTAGCTACTTTTTTTAATGGAAAAATGTGTTGGTTCTTCCCCTGTAGAGCTTGTTTCTAAGCATCTGAAGTAGTCTGGGACTACTGCTTCTCAGTGGCCACATGGACAAAATGTGAAAGCATGTGACATTATTTCCACTGACCACCAGCAGCAGCAGGCAAGTGCCTGGTTTCACTTCTGTGGTCCAGATGGAGGGATGGGAGCCAGGTTTATCCCCCATCTCTGTGCATCAGACTGTCTGGTTAAGGCAGAGTGTTACACTGGGCATCTGAAGGTGCCAGGCTGTCCTCCTGTCTTCTGTCTTGTGCAAGATGATACTCACAGTTGGGTCAGGCTTCAGGACAACTGCAGCGTGAGACAAGTCCATGACAGCAGGTTTGAATGCATGCTGGGATTCTGGCTTCCCACCACATTCTCCTGGATGTTGAAATATTTATGGGGAAAACAATCTTATGAGCTGAAAGAAAGAGATAATGAGCTACAAAACTGCTGATTGCCAGAAGGACTCATCCCCTCTGGTGGACTTGAGTTTCTCCCACTTACTTGTAGAGATAAGCTTTCTGGAATGGAAATGACTGCAGTCCAGTATTTCACTTGTTTGATGAAATGGAAATAAACACCTCGCACTCAAGTAGCTCTTTCCAAGATTCATTCTGTCATTATAGTCCTTTCCAGTTCAGAAGAGTGAAATCTTGTGACATAAACTGGGTGAGATTTTCCTTAAATCTCCAATCTATAGTTGCATTCCAAGTCACAAGACTTTCCAAATTTTATGTTATCTCTTTTTTTTCCTTTTCTTTTTCTGTTTCATCTTCTTTTTTTCTTTCCTTTTCCATTTCTCCTTTTTTTTTTTTTTTTCATAGTGGCAGCAAACTGTTCCTTTGATTGATAGCAGAACTCAGAACTCCATCAAAGTTCAAGCCACAAATTCCTCGTGGCAGCCAAAACCACTGCATAAGGGAGCCCAGCTTGGAAGGATTTAGGGGAGAGAGGTTCTGGGAACTCAGATTTGGGATGCCTGGAAGATGCTGGGAATGCCATGCAATTCAGTTTAGGGCTTTCAAGATGTCATGAATTGTACTTCAGAGGAGGCAAGCTGGAGAATCATTGATTCTGGTAGGCAGAAAAAAATAATGAAATTGTTTTACATATCATTCTGAGATGCAATCCTAAAGCTAAGAAATCCTATTCTAGGATCAGTTCAGAAAGTCTTTCATATCATTGAAACCCATCAGGTGGCTATTTTTCCCCAAGAACTGCGGATGTTTCCCTGGCAGCTTTACATGATTCTGCTGGCTGCCAGACCATTCTGAACCCATTTTCTCTGAAACTGTACAGCAGCAGCCAGTGTGAGCAGAGAAGCCCTCATCTCTACAGGGATTGAACACTTGGGTCATATCTGAAAAGAACAGGATGCAACACCTGTCTTTTAAGAGGGGCTGATGTGCTCAGAAGGAGCTGGAACACAATGGGGCTGTTGAGGACCGTAAGTGCCTCCAGCTGTCACTGCTGACACAGCTGCTGGAAGGAAGGCCAGTCCTCATGGCTTCAGGGCAAAACCTCACTCACACCTACCTTCTGCACGGAGTGGGAGGCCCCATGGGTGGGGTGAGGGTCCTTCTGAAGCTGGCCTTGGTGGGAGCAGCCAGCACTAGCCTGGCCAGCAGAGCCATGCCATGGGCAAAGCCCTGTCTCCAGCCTTCCCCACATCTTGACAGGGAGCTGCCGCTGCAGGGTCCTCACACCGCTGTACGGCTCAGCACAAAAGGAGAAGCTGGGGAATAGCTGGAACATTTGGATTCTGTGGTATCCCAAGGATTTCCTTTCTAGCGCTTGAAATGGCATTCCCTTTTGAAAGATTTGTTATTTGAGAAGAAAAAAACATTTGGAAATATTTTTAAAAGGTCAAAATCAAAATAAAAATTTGGAAAATAGAAAATCCAGTCACTCAGTGTGAAGTGTTCATTTCCTTTGGAATCGTTATGTATAATTTTTCTTTTTTCTCAGGACTTCAACTTTTCTTCTTTTCTGGTCAGAAAAGAATGTCAGATCCTGACAGTCCTTATGGGGCTGGAGGAACCTCTCCCACCCGGCCCTTGTGTGCACACATCATTCATATCAGGAATGGGCCCTTGGACCATAAACCAGTTAAGCAATTTGCTTCCAAAAGGAAACCACCACCAGAGTAGAAAAAGATTCTGAGAACAAAAGTTATTGTTTAATGTCTTAAAGAAAATCAGTGTTGAAAACAGCTTCCACTGTATTCCATTTCCTACAGCTGTGGCATTTGAAAACAAAGATTCTACTATCTCTCTCTTCCACACGCTTGACCTAAAGCTTATCTTTCTCCCAGTTATATGTCACCCAAATTCCATCAATTTTACCCTCCCTTTCTGATTTTGTTTCTCGGGGCCACAGAGCAGGGACACATTTGTTAGCCACTTTCCAAGGCACAGCAGGCTACTGCTCCCTGATGCAGGCACTATACCAGTACAGATAATAAACAAAGGACAACATGCCAAGCCATACAAGAGTTAGAACTTTGAAGCTTTCTCTCTCTGTTTTTCTCATTGTAATTTTAATGGAGTTACTTAGAAGTTAATATATTTCAACCTTGCTGCTCATTAAATATCCTTGACTCAGCAGAGATGAAGAGCTGCTGAACACCGTTAAAGCAAGGAGAAATTGATTGCCAAACAGATGCAGAACATTATTACTAATTTCTTGGTTTCCATAATTTCTCTCCAGTCAAGAAAAAAAAAATCAAATCACTGAAGTCTGAAACTGGTAACAAACCTTATGGCATTTGGATTCTGAAATAAAATAGAAAGCCTGTGTCTGCAGTCATCCAGCAATTTGTCCTTTAGCCTGAATGTGTTTGTTGACCTTGGCATTAATTTTAAGACAACTCTATTTCAAAAGTGATCCTCTGACAAATGGGGATTTCTAAGGTATTCGTGGTACCCTCTCTCTGACCCTGTGGAGGCAACAGTCTGGGATATCTCTTGGTTTCACTGACCAGGCTATTGGCAAATACAGGCTTAATTACCCTGCCTTTACTCTCTCTGTGCATCTGATACACCAAATGTGATGAAGCCACGACAAATATTTTGGTCCTACCATAAGTGCAGGTTTCACAGTGATGCTCCCTGAGGGTTAAGGGTGCTGCCAGGAAGAATTTTGTCTCTGCAGACCCCATGCATTCACCTTCACTCCCTTGCCTAAATATAGGTGCCTAAGGATGGGCACCCTGTGGGGCTGGGTTAAAACACCAGACCTGCAGGCGATCCACAGCTTCCCATGATCATGTCTAGGGACCACACAGAATACGCTACTGCACCTTAGGGAGAGGCCTGGGTTTAGACATCTGAGTCCCACCCCTAGGAAGCAGCAGGCACCAACACTCAGGTGTTTGCCTAGAGCTACATCCCTCCCCCACTTCAGGGTGAATTGAGTCTTTCCACAAAACCTGCCAATTTCTTTTCTTTGACTGCACAGGAAATGCACCCAACTGTGCTGCAGGTGCTGGAGACCCCATGTCTAGGAAAATGCTGTAACCAGCACCACCACACAGGTGAACATTAAGGGGTTCTTCATGTTCGTGTGGCAAAATTCTTTGGAAGTATTGACTTTCTAAGGGAATGTTTTAATCATTTAAATTGTGGAGAACAGAGGGAAATTATTTTTGTTTGTTCTAAAATAAATATCACGTTGACAAATTTCTTTGATACTGACTAGCATGCATTTCTTCCCCATTTTAGTTTTGAAGTCTGCTGAAAACTCTGTGACTGCACATTCACTCCTCTCAGTGATGTTAAAGGCAAGCAGTGCTGTAGGCTGAAACCTCATCCAGCCAAAAAATGATGGAAAGTCTCCTATGAACTTCAGTAAGGGTAAGATTTTACCCCTAATTTTTGTGGTCAAAATATTTCCACGGACTCTGGTTCTCCAGCATATGATTGTTAGCTGGACTACATTGGGCACCACAGCAAAAATTCAAACAAGTAGCTCTGACATCTTGAAGTGGGGCAGAAATACCCTCAAAGATCACATTCTTGCACAGGGATACTACAAGGGAATTTTAAAGCAGTAGAGCAATAAAAAGCTGCAGGAGCTCTCAGGAGTAGAAGTGGTTCTGGAGGAGGTCAGAGGAGGCAAGGTGAAGACATTTCTCTGAACTGCGTGAGACTGCAGCTTGAAACTCGGTGAAAGTTCGAGGCTGTGCTGCCTTTATCCAAACCAGATTTCACTCTCTGTGTACAAGATTATTTTTTTAGTTATTATTTCCTAGCTTTCCTGTTGCTGTACATTGTGGTACTGACAATTGGTCTGAATTTAGGCTTCAGGCTCTGCCAGTGTCTGTGTGAAAGGCAGGCGAGCAACCTTCTCATTCTGGCCTGGGAAAATCTTAAGGAGGAATTCAAACAAACCTTGGGAAGTGAGAAATCATCCGCAGGTGGTGTTTCTCCAACATATTTACTGGCAAAAGATGTTTATAATAGGTTGTAGACTCTAGTAACCAATCATGTTCTTTGTACTGAACTACTCTATAAAAGTAGAATGTAGAAGAATAAAGTTTGCTCTCATTTTCACCGTCATATCGAGAGTCATGTTGTTATTCCTGTGCCGTCCGAAAACCATAACAACAGCACATAATTGCTCCAAGGAATGCTCAGCTATTTTCAGAAATCTGTGCTTAATAATCATGGTGGGTTTTTGAGAAGGCCACGACTTTGTCTGCACCAACATGCAGTGTCACATAGCTGGAATTGGTTTGGGAGTGGGTCAGTGCTGGGGACTCACCTCACATCACTTAGCTCTCCTCCAGCCTGGTTCAGATGCCCATAAAGATGTGGCACATCCTTACCAGGACCCCCAGGGATCCTTCTCAGCCTCATTTCACTGCCAGTCTGAGTTCCCTGAGGCCAGTCTGCAGCACAACTCTTTGCAGGTTGTGCATTGGGAAAGCAGATACCTCAAAAACACACTCCTGCTGCAACTGAATGCTGGTGTCAGCACAGCCCCAGGTTTCTGTAACGCAGGGGCAGCAGAGTAACTTCCCTCTTTGCCCCATTACAGAACCACAGTGCTCCTAGGCCCAGCCATGCTGCTCAGGAAGTGTCAGTGGCACCAGAAGTGAAATTATCCTGCAGGGCTGGACGTGGCTGCTATTAGGACATTAACTATATTCAGCTCCAACTGTTTTTCCCACAAGCCATACAAACCATGCTGATCCAACTCATTCAAAACATCTGTGAGTACAGAAATTAGTGCATAGGAAGTGATTAACAACTAGTTAAACATAAAGCTGTCATTGTTAAGAAAGAGAGAGGGAGAAGGCTCCTTTCTGGCAAGCTCTCCCAAATCAGTGCTAACAAGCTGAGCCAGAAATGCAACAGATCAACTTGCACTCAGGTGCTGAGAGTCACCTGTTGGGACGTTAGTAACACCTGCCAGGATGCTTGCAGTTCATCCAGCCTGTAAAAACATAAATCACTTAATATATGGACTGAGCTTGAAGGGAGTCAGTAGTTCAGGCTCGTTTTAATTGTAATTTATATGACTACTTCTGCTTAGAGGAGCAGGCACCAAAGAGGGAACACGCTGCAGCCCTGTCCTCTCTGTAATCACTGACCCATCTCTACCCCTACAGGGATAACACATGCAGTTAGCTCAGTGGAAGATGGAGCTGCCACACAAGAGCACAGTGCTGCCCAAATGCAGCACCGTCAGCTCTTAGGGACAAGTTTGCCATCTTTGAGGACAATTCTAGCAGTTCTTGGTGTTCTGCTTGCCCTTTAACTTCTGAAATCAATGTATCTTAAGTGTATCAGATGTATTCTATTTCTTGAGCCTTGCTTTTGCAATCTCATGGGAAACATTGTGGAGCAAAATGCTCCAGTTCAAGAATGTAAATGAAGAGAACTCTAAATTTGTTGTTTAAAAAAAGTGTTTAATTTACACAACTATCTTTGGGGTGAGAAGTAGACTAACACTTGGTGGGTTTGAGTGAGTTGCAATATTTAAATAGCACACTCCAAGGCTAAAGGCTATCTAAGCTCTTCACTCTTTCCAATGTCCCTTCTAAATTAAGTGAGCACTTCATATGTGCTTGCAGTCTCCTTGTCTAGAAATGGATTCTCATCCCTGAAAAGAGTTCAGAATCTTTATCTTGAATAACCTGAAACATTTTCCAGGATCCATAGAGGCATAGGTCCTCCACTTAAGGTGGAAATTTCTTAAATACAAATGTTTCATGTTCTGAACCTGCAAATGATCATAAGTAAACGAATGATAGAATCATGGAATATGCTGAGTTGGAAGGGAGCAATCAGGATCACTGAGTCCAGCTCCTGGCTCTGCCCAGGACACCCCAAAAGTCACACCCTGTGACTGAGAGCATTGTTCAAACGCTTCTTGAACTCTGTCAGGCTCGGTGCTGTCACCACTTCCTTGGGGAGCCTGTTCCAGTGTCCAGCCACCCTCTGAATGAAAATCTTCTTCCTGATACCTGTACTAAACCTCCTCTGACTCGGCTTCACGCTGTTTGCTCAAGTCCTCTCACCGGTCACGAGAGTGAAGAGATCGGTACTGCCCTTCTGCTTCCCCTCGTGAGGATGTTGAAGACCACAGTGACCCCTCAGTTTTTCCTCCTCCAGACTGAACAAACCAAGTGACCTCCATCACACCTCATCCAGCTTCCTCCTTCATTCTCTTCCTAAAAACCAGGACAATGTTCACCACCTTCCAGTCAGCTGGAACCTCTCCAAATGCCCAAGACCACTCAGAAATCACCTGTGGCATTTGCTCTTGTGCATAAGTGTTTCAGATGGTTTACCTAAAAGAATGTTTTTAGCAATGGTCAGCAAACTGCTGGTTATACTTACCCAAACCTCGTGGATCAACAGTGCTTGGCTGCAAACACAAGCAGTAAGAAAGTGGAAAGAATTGTAACATTTCTGCTATTAGGCAGAACCCTGAAGAGCAAAGAGCATCATGAAGGAAAAAAAACACCCACTGGAAATTAAATTAAGCAAACATTGCTGAAATTTAAATTTGCAGTCTGTAGTTGCAGATGGAAAGAATATGATACATTACCAGACATGGCCAGCCTTTCCAGGTACATTGCAGTCAACCCTTCGGCTGATTTGTAATTTCAGTCTTGTTTTCTGAAATGCAGCATGTCACTGCTCCAGGCTTCTGAGCAGAATAATGCCACTCTCCTGCTGGCTGGTGGCAACAATCCCCTCAGGCCTCCAGGATCCTGTAAGCAGCTGAGCTCAAGCCCATGCAAGTGTTTCCCAAGCAGCACCATGACCACAAGTGAAAGATTCCTTCTTCACAAGCAAAGCATGTGAAGAAGGAATCACAGATGTAACCAGTCAGCTCAGCTTGATGAAGGAATACAAACATTTTCCTTTGAGTCTCGCTGACTGGATAAAGCCAGCATTTCACCACCTCTCTGAATTTCTGTATCAATTTAGTGTCTTGCAAGACTGGATACAGCTCCACTATACAGAGGGACTCTGTACAGACGTGCAGCTCAGTATGACACACTTGCAAGGAGCATGGGGGCCTCACAGGGCAGAGCTCTGAGGGAAACCTAGAGAGGTGGTGCAGGTCTCTTAAGTCCCAGAAAACTCATGGCTAGTGTTTTGTGCACCAGTCATATGGATGTGTAGGAAAAATGGATGAGCAGTTAAAGATTCAGGCTGACAGCACCATGGATTTTGGACTTGTGCTAGACAGGGAGGAGGTGCCTGCCCAGAATGGTCTTGGTGTAGGGCTGGGAGGTGAATTTAATTGTGTGAATCAGATAAACAGCTGTTTCCTCTAATTCATCCCATGAAGTTTTAGTAGTTAGCAGTTTACAGATTCTCTGGGTTTTGTAGTTCAAGGTATTTTTTTAAATGGGTTTCTTCATCCTCCTGTTGCTTCTCTCCTTAGCTCATGATGGGATACAAAGCCCAAATACTGAGGCTGAAAGCTGTTTACTCTGATCCAAATCTCGGGCCTGCCAAGATAAAATTAATGGCTAATTTAAGCATGAGCAAAATCAGGACTGCTCTCTTGTCCTTTCTGTCCAAAGGCAGCAGAGAAGGCCAGCAGCTCTCTGGGCTGTGTGAACAGCGGCACAGCCAGCAGATCAAGGGAAGTGTCTGCTTTTTCCACTCAGCACTGAACAGATCACATGCAGAATACCATGTGGAATTGTGAAGTTCCCAACACTAGGAACACAACAATAAGCTGGAGAAATTTGGAAGGCCACCAGTATGGTCAGGACTACAGCACTTGCCTTGAGAGTAGAAGCTGAGGGAGTTGGGTTTTCTCAGCCTGCAGAAGAGAGTTTCAGTGAGACCTGAGACCAACCTCCCATACATTCTGGTCTAATATGTGAAGGAAGGTAGGGGTGACCAGTTTGGCTTGGGAACAGTTGTGGTCTGTGACATCAGTCCCATGGTCCCCCGCTATCTGACTGCCCTCCATCCTCATGCTATTCCATTACTGGACATCCTTAAGGGACCTGGCCTGCCAGAGTGCTTGGGTCTACTTGGCTCTCAGCAAGGAACATGTTCCTCACCCCTGCTCTGAAGAAAACATCACATTTCAGAAGTGCTCAAATAGCTCAGCATTTCCTTGACAGAAGATGCTAAATTCAGAACAAGTCTTTGTAATCACTGGGTTCATAGTGAGACTTAATAGAGATGGGGGTGCTGGGGCTCTTTTGGTGATTGCTGCCCTCCACAAATTTGGGCTTGTTATAGTACCTTGAAGTGCCAAACAGGGTATTTAACATGGGTCTGCATTTCAATAGCATTCTAGTTTCAGCATTGTATTTCTGAAAATAATAAATAATAAAATAAAAGAGAAAATGAACTTCAACTGGAGAAACTACAGTACACTTACCTGTGACTTTCAGGAGGCAAGGGAGGTCTGAACCTGGAATAATTGTCTCAATTACAGAGGAAAGTGGTTTGGCTTGAAAAGCACATATTAGAGCTGCCCCACACCACCACTCTGTGCTGTACTGGCAGTACAGAGCAGACACGAACTTATCCTGGCCAGCCGTGGTCTGGCTGTAACATAGATACCCCCCTCAGAATGTTCTGGTTCTGTTAGGACTTTGCACTTTCCATTCTTGGCCCTTTCTCCTATTTCATATATTTGGGAGGACTGTTTAAAACATGTATGAAGGAGTAGTGTTCTGGTAGTAGCATTAGCAGGAGCTGTGTATTTTGGAATGCCTTCTCAGCACAGGCTAAACAGTGAAACCACTGAAACCCCAAACCATGCTGATGACTTTTCATTCCTTAAGGGATTTTTATCCCTGTCCCCAGCATTTTGGAAATGGCAAGGTTTAGGAATGTAAAATTATTTTTCAGTGTAAGATATTAAGGACTTTTTCAATGTTCTTTAGGAAAAAATTCTGATGCTTCAGTTCTTTTAAAGGTTTATTAGTGGGGGATGGGGTGGAAAGAGCAAATAACAGCATATGAATACTTTGTGGATTACAAACAGGGGAAATATAAATTGGGTTAAATATTTTTTCTTATCTCTAGCTCACTGCACTTTTGTGCTCTTTCCAGCTCACAGGACTTTTAGCTAGCTCAGATGTTGCCTCAGAGACACATAAAAGTTCTACAGCCCAGAAAAAGCCCCATAAAATAAGTAAAACCTCCCAGTGTGAAGTTCTGCCTCCCTCCCACTCAGCAACTAACTCTTCTTCCTCCCACTTTCATAGAAATTGGCTTTTCACACACTGGATGCCAAGTTTTCTGCTACTTTTTCACACCAACCTCAAGAGAAGGACAACGGATTTTTAATCATCCTGTCCTTGGACTGCGCTGTGTTCTGCTCATCTCCAAATCTTTCCTGGGACAACTGCAGTCTGCTAGAGGCCTGTCCCAATTTTACTGGCCATTGAAGGACACTCAAATCTCCTTGCATTTCTCCTGTGGGAATATGTCTTAACCATACCTAAATATCTTCCTCTTTCTTACTACCATCTGTGCTACGAGCTCAGAGAGAAACACTCTGGCCACTGGAAGTGAAGCTCTGGTGGAGGTCTTGGCACTTGGCAGCTCTTTTGCCTTGTGTCAGGCACATAGAGATGTCACAGTAAAACAAAGTCCATTGGTCTCACATAACTCCCACATCTCCCTGTGACACAATTCCAGCACTGCCCTAGTTCAGATGTGTCCTTCTTTGTCAATGGCAGACCTCCAAAAGGTCTCTTTTAACACCCACATTCACTCTCTTAATTTGTTTTGTACCCCTTTTATTTTCTGGAGGATGAGAAAGCATTTTTACCCTCCATTTCCCTTTCTGCAGCTCTAGATTATAGTTACTGTCTGAGCATGTTTGTTCAGAAACTCTGGAAGCACAGGGCAGTTTGTTTCAAAGTCTGTTTGCAAGTGGAAAATATAAAATGTAGTGGTGCCAATATTTATTATATGGAGTTTCCCCTGTAGCTGGTTCATATGAAGTATTCATCATACAGCATTGAAAAAAGCATGTGATGGATTGACTGGCTGTTTTCAGGAACAGTAGAGTCTGTTCTGCAGCTGGCTCCCAGCCCCTCAGCAGCTTCTGCTAGCTTCATAGGGACAACCTGGATAAGCAAATTCATGTGTCTGAATGCAGCTACTTAAGTTCCGTACAAAAAGTTAACAGCTCCAGAATACAAGACTAAGTAAGCAGGAGATACTCAGATGTGGATGCACCATTCCTTGAGGGCTTCTTGGAATTCAGGAGCAGGTTAAGCTGTCCATGTCAACACAGACATCAGCTAGACCATGCACACATCAAGGGGGCCAGATGAAAACCTGGCATTGCTCTGTTGGCTTCTCTGTGGGTCCACTTCTTGCCTAAGTGCAAGAACTGCAATTCTTCTGAGGGTTGACTCTTTCTGTCAAACCATGCCTGTATGTTCTGGCATGCATTATTTCCCATTAGATCTTGAAGAAGGACTACTTCTCAGTTCAATATCATAAAATGCAAAGCAACAGAACAGTAGCCAAATAAACATTTTTGATAAAATAGGGAAACACAGCAATAGTATGCATGTAGAGAAAGCCACATTAGCTCTGTGACTAAAATAGATGCCTAGAATCAGTCAGGAAGGGGGGCAATGGCAAACAGACCCTTACCTGGCACTGTACATTCTTTCTAAAATATTGATTTCTCTTTAGTCACTTCCAGACTCAAAGTAATGACCCTCTCAGGTGAAGCTCAACAGAGGCACCTCTGCAGACCCACAGCGTGACTTGGTGGTCACAGCTGCTCTGCTCTCCTGCCCACACATGGGGCAGAAACTACAATGTAAGACTGAACAAAAGCATTCAATTTATTGCATCTGTAAACACTTAGTTGTCCAATTTGATATACCAATTTAAATTCAAGATCTCTAAATGTTCTTCTGTGGAGGTTGAAAATTGAAATGTAACTATAACTTGTCCCCCATCCAGTACTGAGTCAACTAACTACTAATTAATGCCCCTTTTTAAAATAGGAAACCTCAGCTTTTCAGAAGGCAGATTTTGCATTCTCAAGAAGTGAAGTTTCTTCTACTGCAATATAGGGAAGGAGGCGGGGATTAATCATCTGGCCTGAAGCCTCTAGCTCCAGACTGTCTCCTTGCAGCTGTTGGCAGCTGGCTAACCCACACCCTGATGACCCAAATGAAGGAGGAAGTTGCAATTCCAGCTGTTATTTGAGACCCTGAAAAGAAGTGTGAAATGTGTGGAGTCTGTACTAAAGTGCCTTTTTACAAAGTTTCTTCAGGCTCAAAGTAACAAGATTGAAAACAAGACCGCATATTGAGGGGCTTTTCCTATAACTGGGCTTCCTAAATAATGCACAAGTCTCTATGGAGCAGTGAAACTTGGAGAAACCCATGACCAAATTTTGTCCCATGCTGAGATATCCCCAAGATATCTGAAGTCCAGTCCTGTGAAGCATCAGGAGTCAAGTGAGGATTCTAAAGAATCCCTTTTATACTTCCGTAATTGCATGAAGCAACATTAAGACAATGATAAAATTTATCAGGGGGTTTTCTTGTAGCCTCAGAGACTGTTCCATTGATAATCTTGCAATCTCCCTTCCTGTTATTCTTTGGCAGAGTGAAAACCGAGAGGATCAAACTGGCACTGGTTTGGTGTACTGCTATTGAATGAAATGCAAAGTGTTTAACATATGGAGACCTCAGGTTTCGTTGCATGCAAGGGATTAACAAGGGAAGTTTGACTAAGTCAGCAAAACCTCTAAGGGCACCAGGCCATCGTACTGATTCTGGCATTTTTTCTGTTTGGAAAACCAATGTCTTGGTTTTGATGTGGCTGGTGGAAGATAACAGCTACAGAAAAGTGAATGCCCACTGTGTAGAAGCATGCTCACCTCCACAGTAATGGAGCCAACAACCAAAGCCTTGAAGGGAGAGGGGCAAATTAGGCAATCTCACTTGTTTTACGCAACAGCTCTAAAAATCTCAACATTCCATGTGGTGCAGATATTAACCCACACCACAACATTTTTACCTCCCATGTAACACATTACAGGATTATTTCAAGAAAATGTTTTTCACAAGCCTGAAGCTCTTCTTTGGAGCTGTGACCTCTCAGGTGAACGGAATGTAATTGTAAAAATGAAAATCTGGATTACAAGAAAGGAAATCTGCAGTTATACACCAAAATGACAGGAACATCCTCCAGCACAGCGAAACTGGACACCTGTCTTCAGCAGCTTGCTTTTGCTACTCAGCAAAGAACCCTGAACCAAGAATGTTTCCATTGGCAGACTGTGGTCTGTCTCTTTTTGCAAAGGACGTCAAGGCCTGGGAATCTCAGAAGTCTGAGGGATCACAAAAAGTGCATCACATTTGGATCACTTAGCTTAATTAACCTCAAGCTGTTTGGAGTAACTGGCAGTACCAAGGGACATTCAGGTTCCTGAGAGTGCTGTAAAAGGTGAACCAGTGAAAGATTTCCAAATGTTTTCAGTGTTTTCCAAGTTGTAAGCATCATAATTCTTCTAATACCTACTTAATCCATTTGTTAAAAACATCAATATATCACTAGAACTCACTAAGAATTTGCTATATACCATGTGTTGTTCATATTATATCCTTCAGTGCCATACATTTTTCTCCTCAGATGCAACTCAAACCATCTTATAAAACATTTTGTCCCTATATCTTATATGTTGTCTCTTTGAAGCAATTCTGTTTTCAGTATGGGTTACTCAAATGCCTTGTGATATATTGAATGATGTATAAAATATTATAATATACTACATAATAAACATAAGAATTCACTAACTGTATGAATAAATGGCATGTCAGTTGCTCTGAGCAACACAGGTTTTTTTTCTGGTTCCTGAACCTTTGGTATTTTTAAGGAAAAACAGTCCAAGCAGATTTCTCAGCACATGGTTCTAGAATAATATTCAGAAGAAAATTTCAAAAGGAAGAAACCAAAGCAGAGATTTCTTTATAATAAAAGATCTTAAAGCATATTTCTAGTAGAGGAGCTGAAAATCCAGAAAAAGAATACAACCTTAAAATTTAAAATAAGAGCTGCAGCAGTAGTAAAGGTAACTGTGAAACAGTTGGTCAGCCTTGACCTAATCTAGACCATTTCAGTGCAAAAAGCAAGCAGTAAAGCTAGGAATCATCAGCCTTCCCATCAGAGGAAGACTCCCCATCATCTTGAAAGTCATTCCATGTTTGTTGGCAAGATCAGTTTTGAGCCTTTGCAGGCTGAGGACCAGCAGAGGATCTGGTAGGAGGCCAAAGAGGCTGCAGTGTCACCACAGGAGATCTGTGCAGGAGCCAGGCTGATGCAGTACAGTGGAAAGACCATCAGAGTGCAATTTTGCAAGGTAAAGTTTCAGAGCAGGAGAGTACCAAAAAATGAAGAGTAGATGTAGTAATAACCAATAATGCTACCTGAAATGAAGTCCTCATTCTGGTTGGTTGCTTCTCTGTTTTGTTTAGGTTGAACTGCCTAAAGCTGTTGTTGACAATACTATTCATTTGGTAGGTTTTGTTTTTTCTCACATTTAGGGAGAGGAAATTGTAATATACTCAGAGCTTGGAACAATTTTCTCTTGTTTATTCACTGGTGATTAGCAGCATAAACAAAACAGACCTCAGCTGACTTGCATTTACATACTCTGCTGTTTCAGTAGAGAACAAAAAATGCACAGTGTATGTGCTCTGGGCAGCCTGTCCTGTGTATGCTCTTGTCTTTAGGCAGCTCTGTCTGTATGGGTCACCATGGCACATGTTTGGGCTCTCACCCTGCCCTTCCCTGGCGGAAGGGACTCCCAGTATCTGGCCACAGATGTCTGTTGGGGTGAGAGCTCCAGCTGTGCAGATGGCCTCTGCCCTTCTCAAGGTCATCCCAAACAAAGAGCAGGGCTGCTGCAAAACTGAGCAGCCATTTCAAGCAGCCCCTTCCCTCCCCTCCAAAGTTGATCTATGAATACTGACCTTCCAAGGCTACCCAAGATGATCCTCATCACCCAGTGCAATAGTATGCATATTCTGGGAGAAGGTGGCTCACTCTGACTGACTCCAGCTCCTGAGCTTGCCCCAGGCAAGACCTGCAATGCAGGCACTCCTGCTCAGTGGGGACACCCATAGGCAGCACAAGAAGGGCTCCCATAGGAGAGGTTTTGCAGCCTGGACCAGGCAAGACAGGGGCCAGCATGAAGACAAGGATGGGTGAGGGGGAGGAGAAGAGATCTGACTCCAGGCCCTCTCCTGTGTTTTATTGCCTCTGTTTTGTTCCCTCATGGTGCTACTGACAAGAGGGAAGGGAAAAATTCTGCCACATTTGTTTTGGAGCTTGTGGCATTAACATCTGCTATGTTTATTCAGGAGAGAAATGTGTGGGCAAGGCAGGTTAAACATCTTTTAGCAGACATTGAGTGGGACAATACAGATCATGCCCATGGCTGCCAGGGAGAAACACCAACCTCTAAGTGAAATTGTGGAATATTTTTGGATATACCTTAGATCATACCTTCAAGACAGTGCTTCAAGAAAGACACTCAGCTCCAAGAAAGAATCTCCAATTACCAGAGGAAGAAAGTAAATGTAAAGGAAAAACAGAGGTAAATGATGGAGAATCAACAAAAGGTTCTGGGATTTTATCAGCAGTTTAAACACAGCCCATATTTTTAATGATGAAGATGACCTTCATGTAACAAAGACCTTCAGAAGGATGGAAGAGTGGAAAGCAATTAGGGGGGCAGAAACACTGCTGCTATTACATTCAAGAAGACTTTGAAAGCCTCCCGGAAATAGTCAGTAATGCTTTTATTCCTACTGAAAGATAAAACTGGTTCTTGCTGCCAGAAAATCACACTGCCTGCAACCTTAGGAAAGGCTGAAACCTATGAAAGTCCAGCAGGATCACACAGTGGTTTTGTACTTGTTTCAACTTAGAATCTTCCAAAGCTTCAGACAGAGCAGACTGCAAGACCTGAGAATAGACTTTGCTCCTCCTGAACCAAAACTGTGCCTTCATTAAAAGAATTTTCTCACAATGTGTGGGAAATGATGAATGCACACAGATCAGAATCATGGAATATGCTGAGCTGGAAGGGATCCATCAAGATCATCGAATCCAGCTCCTGACCTCGCACAGGATACCCCCAAGAGTCACACCATGTGCCTGAAAGCATTGTCCATAGACTTCTGTCAGGCTTGGTGCAGTGACCACTGCCCTGGGGAGCCTGTTCCAGTGCCCAGCCACCCTCTGGGTAGAAAATATTTTCCCTGATATCCAACCTAAACCTCCACTCCTCTGCCCCGCAGCATGGACCTGCTGTAAGGCCCGGCCAAACAGTATCTCCTGCCATCTAGAGGCTTTCTGCAAAACCATGAGGGCATTGCCTACACTCATGCATAACCTGGTCCTCAGGCTCAGCTCAGCTTCCACAAGTCACATCAGGAAAGCATGTGCAGGAACTACTCACAATAAGAAACCAAGGTCAGAAGTTCTTCATGAGAGTCTAGGAGACTACACTCCTTCCCTGTATTTGCCCTCAGAGACTCCCTCACCTCCTCACAAATGATCATGTATTATCTGGGAGCAAGCTTGCAACTTCCATTTAGGAAAAATACCTACTTTTTTTTTTTTTTTTTTTTTTTTTTTTTTTTTTTTTTTTTTTTAATGTTTATTTCCCCTTTATTCAGTGTTCCACACCTGGAGTCCTCTGGGCTCACTTACAGATTCTCCAGTACAAGACAGATATGGACCTAATGGAGAAAATCCAATGAAGGGCCATGAAGGGGATAAGGGAACAGGAGCACTTCTGATATAAGCAAAGGCTGGGAGACCTGTGACTTTTCAGTCTGAAGAAGAGAAAGCGCAGTGGAATCATATCCCTGATGTGATGGAGCCAGGTTCTTCTCAGTGGTATCCAGTCACAGACAGAAATCAATGGGCACAAAACTTAAATGCAGGAAAATTTATTTAAACAAAAGAAAAACATTTTTTATTGTGGGATGGTGGTTAAACACTTATCCAGGTTGCAGAGAAACTGTGGAGTTTACATCATCACCGATCTTTAAAATGCAGAAGACATGGTCTTGCAATAGCTAACCTGGCTTTCAGCAGGACTGCACTAGATGTTCCTCGATGGTCCCTTCCCACCTCAGCCATTCTGTGAATTTATGATGATTTTTGTTCCAATCAATAAATATACTGTGGAAAATATGTGGAGATTGAGCTTTGTTTTTTGTGAAATTTTGGTTCTGGTTTTGTCTGGCTGCATAATAGAGTGGTTGGTACCATTCACAGACTTGTATTCTCTGGGTTGGAGGAAACTTTGAAAATAAGATCCAACACACTTGAACCTCAAAGCAAGACCAGCATCAAAGTTAGATCAAGTTACTCGTGGCCCTGTCCAGGCCAGTTATGAGCACCTTCAGGGATGGAGTTTTCTCTGCCTCTATGGGGTGCTGTCCCTGAACTTCATAAGTCTGATGATTCACACATTTTCTTAATATTTCTTGGAATTTCTCATGTTGCAATCTGTGTCCATTGCCTTCAGCCTTCAGCCTTTAGGTGTATGTATTGCTCAGAAAAGTGTGGGTCCCTCTTCTTTACGACTCCATTAGGCAGTTTGAGATATCAAATCACCGCCAGTCAAGCCCTCCCTTCCAAAGTCTGAACAAACACAGTGCTCAGCCTTTCCCTGTGTGTCCTGTGCACCAGTCCCCTCACCACTGTGTGGTGTCCTCCAGCTGGCCTTCCACAGCAGGGCAGAAGGTACTCCGTGTGCAGGCTGTCCTCTGCTGAAGAGAGAAGCACATCCCTGAGCCCACTGACTGTCTCCTTGCTCATGCAGCTCGGTCTGTGGCTCAGCCCTCACTAACACAAATACGTGCTTCCTTGGCATGTGACATGTGGAGGTTGTCCAGCTCTTCATCTGCTGGTCAGGCCATGTTTGGAGCTGGGTGACACTGGCACTGGTGACACAACTGGCCCTGAGGAGGTATAGCAGCTGATGGTACCAAGCTGTTGGCTTTGACACTTGACTTGCCAGTGTTGACACCAGGATTTTTGCACTAAGGTACAATTCCGGTGTTACTCTCTCCGAGTGCTCATTCTCACCAGGATCATATGTTTCACTGACTGATGTGATGCAGTTAGCAGAGAGACATGGCATAAGTCCTGTGGGAGTGCTTCCTGCTTTATGGGACACACAAGCACAATGAGAAAGGGAGCAGCAGTACAAGGCATGGTTTTGTTTTCAAATGTTACCAGCTAAAGGCCCTCAGGCAGGCTGGCAGGGCTCTATGGGTGGGACTTTAAACATCCATGGATGCCAGTTTTGCCGTAGGAAGCAGAGCTGGGTTACTGTCCCATGGACCTCATTCTCTTCCGCATTTACCTTTTTTTCTTCTGCCAGAGGAAGACAGCTCTTCAATTGAATAACCTCTATCTGCCTGGTAAGAAAAGAGGACATGGGTTCTGCAGACAGAAACTGTGTATTTCCTCACAGAGAGGAACTGCAAGGATCATTTTGCCTTGTTCAGAGGGTTGGATTACCTCCCGCAAAGGCCTTCTATTATCTTTCAAGTGACACTCACTGCTTCCTTCATTACCAATGAGTTCCTCTGTTCACATGCTGGGTCCACATGCAGGGCTTTGGCTGCTCCCGAGAACCCTTCGCATTTGTCACATTTGTTGGCAATTGTTCCTGCTGCCTTTGAGGCAGAAATCTCAATTCTCACAAAAATATGGTACAGTGATCAGAGATTAGCATCTGGAACTGACCAGGCCAGACAATGCTTTGAGCAGCTTGCTTGTCTTTTCCTCCCCACCCCTTCCTCTGTTGCATTTTTATCCCTTTCTTTTTCAGCTCTGTACAATTCCCCACTAGGCAGGGCCCTGGCATCCCTCCACCCCTGAGAGACTTGGACCAGAGGCAATGCAAGGCCAAGCTGTGTGAATTTTCTCTCTGTGGGGATTCTCCTTCTCCTCCATCCTGTTCCCTCAAGGTCACTTAGACAAGAAAGCAGGGGTGGTGCAACACCCCTCAGAGCCTCTGAAGGGACATGGCATTCTCTGAGCTGGCGCCAAGAGCTTCAAAACCAGATGCAGATGTGGTGTTGGCAGTAAGAGAGGCATGGGAGGAGATCAGAGAGAGGAAAAGACCCGTTCCTCTCCCATTAGCACCATCCAAAGTCGTATGACACTCCCTGATATGCAGGGCAGCCACAGAGCTGTACAGCTTTGAGAGGCAGTTTAGCTCCCAAGCGGGTACGCTGCTTCTCCTACACTGGCATGGCAGGACCAGCATGTCACGGGGGAAGTAGGGAAGGAAAGGGGAGGGTTGCCCAGTGTTCAGGACACTGGCAGGGCCTTAGAGAGAGGATCTGGATTGGGACACAGCTTTACTGACCCACATGGCTTTTAGTCACCTCTGTAATCCCACCACCTCTTAGATGAACAAAGACCAAGATCAGCATCATCTCTTCAAGAAACTACCTAGTATCATGATAATATGTTAACCCTACGCACAAGGCAAATGATGCAAATGTGTCAGTCAGATCATCTCCTACAGCACAGAGGACTTATCCAGACCTCAAAGTGAAGGCAACAGATTGCATACCATTGTATTTCATGTGTTTCTCCGCTATGCCCTACTGCTGGCTGTGCCCTGGTTGGTTTAGCCTCAGAGATTTACACTGGAGGAGAAGAGTGCACAATACCCTCCACCCCTACCCCAGCACCGCCCAGTTCCTCCTCAGCTGAGGCTGCAGAAAAAACAACTGTTTCAGATCTTCATCCCTAGTGACATCTCTGGATGGGACTGTCCCACCCCAAAGGTGTTTCCAGCAGGGAATGAGGGAACCATGTCTCTTCAGATGAACAAATCAGAGTTTCCGTGTATTCTCTGAAGGTATAATACAGCTTTTCTGCAAAGCTGCTCTCTGGACAGTCATCACAGCCTGTATCGCCACGAGGACCAACATGTGGGACTTTTCACTTCCCTTTGCTAAATTTCATGAGTTTTCTGACATCTCATTTCTCCAGACCACAGAAGTCCCTCTCTTGAGCAGCTCTCAGCACATAAACTGCTCTCCAGCCCCAGTTTAGTATCAGTGGCAAGCTTGCTGATGGTGCACTCCATCCATGCATTCCATTCCCCTGCCAGGTCATCAGACCGTACTGGAGCCCGTACTGGCCCCTGGGGGTGGCACTTGCAACCAGCTGTCATTTGGACTTAGTGCCATTTTTGATCACAACCTTTTGAGCCTCACAACACAGTTAATTTCACATCCACCTGAAAGACCAGCTTTCCAAGCCTTATTCCAACTGTTTCTCTACAAGCAGAGAGTGGGAGACCATACCAAGTGCTTTATGGAAGCCAATGACATTCCCTTTTCTTCCCTGTGCACGGCAGCAGTCGTTTCAACAAAGACCATGATCAGGCTGGTCAGGCATCATTTGCTCTTGGCAACACCACACTAGCTGCTAACCATCTTTGAAAGAGAACAACACATCACATGCTTCCACTCTCTTACAAAAAGTTTAGTCCTCTCCCAAGGAGCACTTTTTGAAAGCTAACAATTTCTTGCTTAGATTACTTGACACAGATGACCAGAAAGGATGAAATTGAAATGGAACCATGTATCATAGGTTTATTAGGGAAAAATTATACTTCAAGACCATATAATTGGCACTGTACTGAAGCAAAAATATGTGAAAAAATTAAAGTGTTAAAACCCAAATCACCATGAAAAAGAAAATGCTCTTTTAATTACTTGAATTCCCTTTTTTTGCGCTCATACAATTTAAAATAACTACAGGAAGCAACTCAAGAGGAGTTAGACCTACGCTACATGTAAGCTGGAACAAGAGCGAAAGATGGACCAGAGAATGGATCTGTCCCCAGGTTACTGCTACTCTCCCAAGCTGCCAGAACAGATGAGGCTTACTAACATGAGCAAAGGTTGTTGAGTTGTTACCATGAAACATTACTGCAATCTTCCAAATGCCTCCTAAAAAACAATCATTACACCTTTCATTTATGTCACTCTCTGCATTCCGGTCTGCTTGGAAGAGATGTTGGTAGTACTTAAAAAGAAGTGTATCCCAATTTGTCCCCATGGTCAAATGAGCTTCCTGCCAGCTGACTCCTGTATTGGTGGTTTGAGCTTCTTTTTGAAGAGCAAATAAGTTAAAAGCAGTTTCTAATTTCCAGATTACTCATCCTATGCCTCTGCACAGTAACATGAAAGATACTGACAAGGAATAAATAACATACAAAATAAGGTGAGAATGGATTGAAGGAAAGTTGCACTAAAACTTTTAAATAGTAAGGGATAGAAAGCTTAACTGATGCTGATGAACTGCTAAGTATGTGTTTTTGCTGGACTCTACAGTACCACTCTAATATGGGTAGGGGTAGAGGGGTAGAATCCCATTGAATAGTCAGTCCAAAGGCTGCCACGGAAGTAGGACACAGGTCTTGATCAATAATTCAAATGTTACATCAACAGTACTCTCAAGAAGAATACAGCTCTTTCCTCAGTTAATATATTGTGCATAGCAATATTTCAAAGAATTAACAGCACCTTCTACATAAAAATTCCAAACATATTTATCTAGTGAACAAGAAGATCTCAGCATCTCTAAGAAGTATTTCTGCAGATGTACAGTACTGTATTTATATAGATATAGATACAGATATATCTCAAAGTGAATTTACACTGTGACCCGGTGATTAGTCCAGCAGTGGGTAAACCCACAAGGTAAGTCTCCAGGGGAATATATTGCCTTTGGTGGGTGGCCAGTTACATGGCATGATTGCATAGGGGAGCCCCATTGGGCAGCAAAAGACAGTTTAGCATCCCATCAAGCAAGCACAGCATGCTTAGGTCGTTCCTGTAAGATATAATAAACTTCCAAATTTTCATGGCTAATATAGTTCTAATTTTCACAGGTTGCACACACTGCAACCTTCTCTTTGTGCCTTAAAGACATAGAAGTGGAAGGCAGGACACCAAACTTATATCCTATCCCTGCTTCCAAGCAGACATCAAGTAGCACCACAGATTTAGGCTGGTAAAAGGTGTCCATGTTTGTCTTCACGAGGGTTTCTTGAGCAGCTGGTCTTCACTGGTTTGCCCCGTTTGTCTTTTTTTCCTTTTCCAAATCAGCTGCTCACAGTCCTCCGGTAGAAGTAATTTGAAAAGCATGGTCTGCCTAAGACAGGAAAGCAGACTGCTACCATTTCCCTGGGATGGGCACACCACACTCATACCAGCCCACATAGTAGTAGGGCGTTGTGTATCCAATGCGTCCAAATGATACGGGCTCCTGGCGGTACTGGCGGTAATACCCTGTCAGGAGAAAAACACCCACTGGTATTCCAGAACACAGACACAGCCATTTCACAAAAGCAGCAGATGCAGTGAGAGCCAATCCCACAAACAAAAATTTATAAACTGTCTGCCAGGGAGTTGTATCAAAAGGGTATTGGCTAGCCCTGGTATTTGGCCGAGACCTTTCTTGAATGATCTCACTCTGGTCCTTCATATTTCTTGTAGTTTTGATTGGTTTTACTGCTCAAAATCTCTTTAACTATTGTGCAATACTGTGGTCTGCCAAAGAGCTTCTGCATTTCACTCCAAAAAGTGGGCATATTTCAGCTGTGCTTATAAAGCTAAGTCAGTTTAAATATATGAAGGACTTTGGGGCAAAAAATACCATCAAATCACATGATCTCACAGGGCTTAAGAGACTTTCAGCAAAAGTCAGCTTTTCACAAAACAAAAAGGTATCATTTCATGCAGTAAATACTGAGTTAAGCCCTCCCTTCCCCATTTAACTCATCTGCAGAAAGAATGTGACTGCTTAAAGCATTAGAAGAGGTGCAGCATTCTTGTCCGCATAGCTCGTGCATTGGAACATCTGAAACACCCATGGCTTGTGCCAATAATAAAACTTCTGCGTGCTCTCTATCTCTGTCTCCTAGACCTAGTATACACATCTGGATTAATCATCTGTCTCCTGAGCTAGGAAGTGCAGTACTTCACAGTGATATATAAATATCAATGACTATTTCAGTTTCTTCCTGGTAACGCCACCATGCAAAGAATATTAACACACAATTTAACATAGAAACCACTAAAGCTAACTGAAAAATCTAAACCAACAGACTCACTGAAAAGATTGGCTGACTTCCATGATTGGTTTCACTTTGTGAGGCAACCTGTCTTCTACCTGGTTATGTGAGGTGAGCAATTTGCTCAGAGGAACTCCTTCAAGGCAAGAATTTTCCCTTTGAGACGGGTATTTACCAGGCCAGAATAAAAGTACTGACCTTAAGTCACTAGACATATTCCTTTGTGTTTTGCATTGAATGAACTAACAGAAATTATTCACAGAAGTTGTATTTGCAAAGATGTAGCTGGTCGCATAAGGCACATGGAAGAGGTTTTGCATCTAAATTCAATGAAGCAGGTCGTATCAATAAGGGAAGGGTTTCGTAGACCTGTACAATTGTTTTTAATTTTGTTTTTGCATTTTGTTGCTGCACAGTACTTGCATCATATGCCTCTCTCTTTCTGTCTCTGTCTCTCTGCACCCACAAGTCCTCTGGGACTTGCATAATCTGTTCTCAGTTACTGCATCAGCTGGACTCCTCGAGAGCTGCCAGCAGCTGTGGACAGAGCTCCACTCTGCGCTCTGCTCCTTACTCCTTAATCCTACAGATGGGATAACAGGATCCTGGCCAGCATCCCACTCCCCCACTGCTGTACCTTGGATCGTGGGCAGGGCTTCAATGTATGACTGAGGTCCTGTTCTTCCATCCAGGTGTGAATCCACAAACTGGCAGTGGTCCTCACCCCTTCCCCAGCTATCCCCAATGCTGTAGAAGGTATCTGAAGAGTGATATGGACAGATTACTTAACTCAGCAATACTTATGTTTGGGATACTCTTTACCACCAGGAAAGTAGGTGTGGAAGAAAACAGGAAAAATGTTGCAGTGACACACACAGTATTACAAATGAACAGTGACTGGAAAGAGGGAGAATGCTGCCTTCACAGTATGGAAGCAGAAATTATGGAAAATAAATGGGTTACAGGTCAGTGAGGAGTAGTGCCCATTTTGCAAGTTCTGAGGTAGTGCACCACAGGTGACAAGTAGAGAGAATTTCAACTGGATTAGTTGAAATATATCATGTGAAAGTAAAAAACTTTCAATATGTCAATACCATTAGTTTGACTTCAGTCTCAAAAGAAAATTAAAAACTTTGGAGCTCTCTTTCTCAAACAGACAGGACTTTTTATCTCTTTTTATTCAAACACTGTATTGAAACTGTATGAAGGCACTACAGGATATTATTAGCATAGTCTGAAAGGCCATTGAGAGGATCCCATCACAGCAGCTCAACAAAATGGGAAGTTTCTTTCTTTATCTCTCAGGCAATGCACCTGTGTAAGAGCTACTGCTAATGCTTCTTGAGAGAAGGACACTCACATAGTGGTCACACAATTCTGACACACATGAAATGAGGAAAACCAGAAGATGAAGTGACAAGTAATCATGCAGCAGGAAATTAATCTTGGTGCCTACCTTTCAGGTCATCACTGAGGTAAATTTTGTACCTTAAGGAGTTGCAAAGAACCACTCCTACAAACTTGCGGTACCAAGTTCGTTTCACATACTGCTTGCCAGTGCAGTCTGAGTAGGTGGGGTCATATTTAAAAGTGAATGGGATCCAGATAGGCTCACCACCTTGGAGATAAAAGAAATTCCACATTAGGGACAGACTTAAACACTTCAGTACAAGTTTTACAGCATTTAACATCTAACAATATGTTGCACAAGACATGCTGCAACAGATTAACACATGACTTTTTTATATTCAGAAACAGTACTTCGAGAAAAAATATCATTAAAGTCAGAGACTTTATTAAATCCCTCCTAGGCAGTAGACAAAAATAACTGTTAAAATTATTAAAAATATGATTTCTTGTACTGAACCACAGCTTTGAGTAAACAGTCTTAACTATTCCAGCAAGACCTCTCTACCTAGTATTACAGAGTTTCTCCTCTTAATGCAGCCTGATCTTTGGTCTGACAGGAACTTGTGTTTTAAGAGTATAAAATATAACCCTTTTACAGAAGAACAGATGTTGAGAGCTCTGTGGTGAACAACAGCCTGTGAAGTCTCTTCTTGTATTTGGTTTAAAAGATCACATCACAAATGTACTTTTCTGTACCTCTGTTTTCCCAGATTACATCAAAACAGATTAGTTTCCAATAATAGACAAGTGAGACCGTTCCTGGGGAACTCTGTTCAGAGCATTGCTGCAGGTAAGACTACTTAATTGTATTGCAAAATAATAAATATTCCTACTGCCTTATCTAAATATTTGCTTTGTACTACCAAGACAATATAATTTATTTTGAAATTGCTGTTGTATTTATGTATACAGAATGATACAAAAAGCTTCCAATGTGATAACTGGTATTTTGTTCTCTAGCTACAGCCCAAAGCCCTGTTTTTACTCTGCTGTTTCTAGGTGGTTTACAAATGAGATTGGAAGTTTCTTCTGATAGTCATTCTTCTCTCACTATGCTCGTGGACCGAACCCTGCAAACACTTGTATGTGAGAAGCAATCACTGATCAGCAATCCTCAGAGACTTCCAAGGACACAAAAAAAAAACCAGATTAGCAAGCACAATAAAACAGAGAAGGAAGGCATATACTGGACACTGCTTTCATGAAAAGTGTAGCAGAAAATCCAGAACCAGCCATTGTTACTCCTTAGGAAAGCTGGTGGAGCATAATAACCATGAGGTCTTTTTCCCTACATCTCTTCTAGGAGCACGTACTTCCTGGGGTTACACTACCAATGTTCCTGTCAGCAAGGTTAGTCTCAGCACCAGGAAATCAGATCTTCTGGCTATGAGCTGAACTGGCTTATTGCAAATTTGGAAATACAAAGCAAGCTGAAGAGCTTTGTGACATATTATTCAGGTCAGTAACAAATCCTTGAATTTTTTAGCATTTATAAGCGCATGATGATTTGTACAGATGAGCATCAGAACTAGAGAGAGAAACCTGATCCTGCTATTCAAGCTATGATTAGGCAACTGAAGGACACAGATGCTGAAGCAACAAAGTTTACTGCTTTTTACCCAGCAGTTAAAGCTGTTGTACCAGGGAAAAAGATGGACCAAAATCAAGTGCTTACTTGAACATATCTTTACAAGACTTCTTTTCAGAAAATAGAGTAAGGGGTCCTAAGGCAAAAAAATGTTTTATGAATTAGTCCCATTAATTCCTACCTGTTCCCACTTAAAACTGCACCTAAAACTGCATGTTTAAATGTTTCCAGTTCCTATATTCTAACTCTTTTGCACAGGCTTTATGCATTTCATTAATAAAACAACAGACTAAGACTTACCAGGTGGCCTGACAATGAGGAGAGGATTGTCTAGAAGAAAAAAACACATAGAAAATTTAGTATTTTGTTCCAAACCTTGTTTTATAACATGAAACATACGGACTCACTGATTCAACATTTTCAATGAGGTGCTTCATCCTATGATGGCACTCTTTATTGAATATTCCCATCAGCTCAAATCTTACACTTGCATTAGAAGAGCACTCTGAATTAGCAATTTCTTTTTCTTATGACCTATTCCATCACTTTAACTATACTTTGCATTTAGCAACTGGTTTTTGTGCCAGCTGCAAAGCCACCTTTGGCCACGACAAATAAAAGATCAGTGCTGCAAACAAAACTTTAATTTTGGTGTATTTAACATGTTAAATAAAGCTCACAAAGAAGCTGATTTTGGATGGGAAAACCAAGCATTCAGGCCCATACGCTGGCAGCAGGAAAATGATCTCCAAGATACAGCACAGAATCGTGGAACTGTTTAGGTTGGAAAATGGTCTTTAAGATCAGTGAGTCCACTGTCAACCCAGCTTTGCCAAATCCTGCACTAAATCATGTCCCTCGGTGCCACATCTACACATCTTTCAAGTGCCTTCAGGGATGGGGACTCCACCACTTTCCTGGAAAGCCTGTTCCAAAGCTTGACAGCCCTTCTCTAGACAAGGTGCATTCCAGCACCTCAGAGTCTTCCTTGTAGTGAGGGGCCCAAAGCTGAGCGGAGGACGTGAGGTGCGACCTCACCAGTGCAGAATACAGGGGCACAATCACTGCCCTGCTCCTGCTGCCCACACCATTGCTGATCCAGGCCAGGATGCCATTGACTTTCTTGGTCACCAGGGCAATGTCAAATATTATGCTTGGATTAATAATGGAGCCTCTTATTCATCTAATGAAAATCTGAATACATTATCCAGGACCATTGACTTATCTCGCATTTCTGTCTCCTGAGGGGTGATTTACTTCCATGGCTCTTAGTGGAGCTTCTGAAGTGAGCACTACAGAGTGAAGTCAAATGAGCAAGGGCAGAGACAGCATAAACCCCATGTCATTAAAAGGGCAAAATTTGCAAGAAACAACAAGACCTTTCACTCAAGTAAAGACTGACAAATTTCGTGGAGTCACTGGCCTCTGGCTTGATGAAAGTAGAAGAAGAAACAGGCAAAAAATAGCCCATTTAACCTACTATTTTTAGAAGGGGATATTGCTCTTGAATGTACTATTAGTCCTCTGAAAGAGCAGCATGCCTTGTCAAAAACAAAAGAACAGAGAACTTTGCCTGTCTGATGGAAATATTACTTTCTGTATTTCTTCCAGAGACAACTGCTTCCAACTGTTTGGCTGTTCATAATTAGGAAACTAATTTCATAAATGTTTGCTCAATCTATCAAAGGCCTTAAACTTCCCATTGCTTCTGTATTGTTGAACATTAGTAAACCTTTGTACTTTATATTCAACTTCCTGTGCCCCTGGAGCTGACATAAACATCACTTAGATTTTCATAGTGGCATTAGGAGTGTGTATTACTTTCCTAGCTAAACTGAAAACAAATAATTAAAGTTAACAAAAACCCCAATATAACATGAAAGCAGCAAGTCCAGAATAATCACTGTTATTAGAGTGCTGGTTTCAGTCAATGCCCTGCCACATCCATTACCATAAGTTTTAAGATGAAAATAAAAAGCAAACCATACCAGATTCTGTGATAAATGAGACTGAAGAACTAACAGGTCCATAACCAAAGGGATTCTTTGCTTGGACTTTAAAATAATACCTGAAACAAGAAGAGAGGGGAAATAATATTGAAACAGATTTCACTGCAATGGCTAAATTAAAAAATAATACTAGAACGGGGTAAGAATCAAAGCAGAAGAATTCCACTGAGTATCCTTTGCATTAAATGGAGTTGGATACTGAGCCAGAGTATGAGCTTGCTGTTACAGACAAATGTCTCCTTTTTGCAATTGCTCCCATGAATATTTTTGGAATACTTATTTATATATCATCTCCCTTCCAAAAACCACATACAACGACATCCACTTTCTACAGAACAACTAATAGCAGAAGAATAAAAGAAAAAATTGCAAGGAAATCAAATTCTGATTTCAGGAAGTTTTAAACCACATTAACTCCTACGGAAGCAGTGGTGCAAACTGCTTCAGTTTGCAGTTGTAAACTGCAAATTGAAACTGCATCTGATTTATATGAGATCAGAAGCTAAACTTTTGACCTTTCTGTAAAAACTCACAATATTTGAGTAAAAGAAGAAAAGCATCACATGATGTCTTATTGATTCCTCCAAAGTATTTAAATCACATGCTTAACTCAAAGCACATGAATCACCACTAGAAGTCCATTCTTTGCTCAACAGAAGCAAATTTATCCTCACTCTTAGAGAGGAATATATGTAAGTACATTTTTAGCTCATTTCCAAATACAATGATTTTTAGTTGATGCCTACCCTGACATTTTTCCCCAGATTAATGTTTTCTTCTTTTCCTTTTATGTTTGTATCAGTCCAACAGAAACCAAGTAGAATGGAAGATTACTTAAAATTTTCCAGCACAGCATTTTTTAAATTCCTGAGTTTAGGTTTTCCTTTCTTGCCTGCTTGCTCTATTTCATTCTTGTAAAGAAATCAATTTAAAAAAATAAAATTACTGTGCCTCTGGAATATCCACACAGCATTTGGATCTTGATTTAGCCTCTCATCCAAAAGCAGACATGTCCAAAAGCTCTGCATACATAACAGGGCAAGTGATTACTTGCACGGATGGTTGCCACTAAGCACTGGATTAGCTCACATGACAGTGTCCCACCTGCATGGCAGGCCTGATGGGAGTCTCCTCCATCAAAAACATCAGGCTGCTCTTCCTGGTGAAGCTTTCCCCATCCTGGCACAAAAACGTGCCACTGCTGCTTCATTTGCACGGGCCACACTGGGCTGAGACACGATGCTTGTGCTTTACCAAGGAGCAGGGAAATTCAACACAATCCTGTTGCAAGGACTTTGGTGGTTTTAGTCTGGCACTCAGTATTTACTATGTGCACTTTCCTGTAACATCAGCTGTATCTGTTCCTCTTGGACTTAACCACATAGCAGGGCCTGGAGGTCACTCCTGAAAGGCCTGAACACAGCTAAGAACACATGAAACTATTCACAACCATAAAGCAGAGGGCACCTGGTTGAATGAGCCCTTTGGCAAAACTGATTGTTTTTTCATTAAAAGGAATATCTTTCATCAAGTGAGGTGAACTGCTTTGCCTTAAAATCAAACCTATCTTTATGAAGAAGGACAGGACACAAGGCAGCAATTCCTCGCTCTGGTTCCTGAAAGAGTGGCAACACCAGGTTTTCCTGACTTATCTCAGTGTTTACTGTAAGTGCTTCAGAAGAATAGGAGAAAAAATGTTTTCCAGTCCACACCTTTCCCATAACACTTCAAAGCATAGTAGAAAGTATGGATGACTGACTTCCCACCGCCTCCAAAGAAGTATAATCAGATACCACCTTTCAACACAGTGGCATTGTCTGAGTAACCCTTTAAATACACTGAATACACATGTATTCATGGTAGCCTCACAGCATTTCCAACAGATCTATGAGTGCCATAATCCCCCTTGAAGCAGGAGAGAGAGCAGCCCAAGAACCTTGTGCACCTCTTCAAGTGGGGAAAACCATGCAGATTTGTATCCAATGCATAACGCAGGAACTGATTACCTATGCAATGAGCACAGCTCTGCATTCAGCTGTCCTGTTAGACACACAGAAGCCCATCTAGGGCATAAAATGGTTCATGTTGCCTGCCTGACTGTCTAAAAAAAAAAGTGATGAAGTCATGAGTACATTTTTCTTTGCTAAATTGGACAATTGATTCCCAAGCCTTTATATACACAAGAAGGCTCTAGTTGTACCAGAAAGAGAGCCAGATCTCATGACTTGCTGACCTGTGATTTAAACATAGACAATGCTATGACTGCTGTATTAAGAACGTCAATAAAATAATGCAGTCAGGATATATTTCTTTCTCAGACATGACAAATAAAAAGAGAAATTGCCAAAGCCATTCTAGGTCCAGGAATCTGACATTTTCGTTAGTCAGAATCCTTCAGCTGATGAATTTGCCAGGAAATCTCAAATCAGTATAACTTGACTGGTTTTCATCACATAAATACATGAACAAAATTTGCAATATATAATTTGATTTATACTTTGCTTAGGCAGAACTGTATGAATTGTTACCATTAGGCACAGAAGAATCACAACATATGCAGTAATATTTGTTGTTCATTTTGGATACAGACAAGAAAATGGCTTTTCCTCCTAAGAATAAACTTCCTTTGAGATTTTATATATCAATTCTAGTGATGTATCAAGAAAGGACATAGTGAAGTGTAACAGGGCACTGAATATATAACATGTTTTTTCATTTAGGCTACATGACTAATCGTTCAACATACCTGTCATTTGGAGCAAAATTATTCTTTGGTTTAATTCAAGGTGTCTCCCTTCTGTTGGAATTAAATAGCTGGCACTCACAGCACAAAGTGAGATAATCACTCAGCGTAATTAAAGAAGATGGTTTTTTTTTTTTAAATTAGTTAGCTGCAAATTCCTTTTTCCAGACTTTCCAAAGGCAGGCCTGCATGGCTCCTCAGCCCTGCACTCTGTTCAGTGGCAGGCTGAGATGGCAGGATGCACCCCCACAGCAAGGGCTAAAATCCTCTTCCTACAACTACACCATTCCTCCATACAAAAAATGTGGAAATCAGTACCTGCAGGTTCACAGGCTAATCCAAAGTGTCTCCCTTCATATAAAACAGCCCACCACTACATCCCTCATCAATAATTACAACTAAATTTATAATAGGACATTACAGCCAAGCTGGAAGAGGAGCTTCCTACAGAGCTGGAGTGAGGCAGGTATGTGCCACTTGCAAGGACAATGGTTTCATGGACATCTTAGCTCTTTGGTGTGGCCCTGGTAGCACAAAGCACACACCTGTGGTTGATGCTGCTTGTTGAACACACTGTGGGTTTGTTTTAATGGAGATACAGAAAGGAAATAGAAATTTTTGGTGCATCTGGCCCCCTGAAACAGAAGATCCAGGCTCTGTTTGCAAATGTAAGCCTTGAGTAAATGTTTAAGAACCTCCTGTGAAATACTCTGTACAACACTGGAATTGGTAGCAGGCACTGTGGGATCAAAATATCCCCAGATGGAACAAAACCCAAGTGAACAGAGAATAAGATTTCAGGAGACATGGAGGTATGAGGGTGAAGGATGCTGTTTTAAATCACAAGACTACCTAGCTACTCCCATCAGTCACTGACACAGCTTTCCTGAAAAATGCAGGAGAATGTCTAACCATGCTCAGGAAGGGGACTGAAATGTTTATGGCAAGGTGTATAATGTTTCTGACTGCAGAAGACTGGATTTAGTGGTCGAGCAGATGCTGTCCAGCCCTTTGCATCATCTTCGGTGACAGCTGAGAATTAAAGTTAGGGAAGGGACCTTGTCAGAACTACTGGTTTAAAGACTTAATATGATTTAAAGTAATTTTGGTTTTTACAATCACACATCACAAGGAAGCAGCTCCTGTGCCCACTGAAGCTGACCAGAGTTTCACTAATGGAAAAACTTCCACTTCTCAAATGGAGGTCAGACCAGGCCTCAGAAGAAAATTTATGACATGGATTAAGCATGGATTTCTGTTTTGTTTGTAAAACCTAAATAACAGGCAGATGCTTTCCAGGATAAGTTGACATCTTGAAATCTTCTCTGGTGCTGACTTCAGCCAAGATGCCAACCTGCTTCTCACACATGGCTCATGCTGCAAAATTGCACCACCCATAGCCCCTTGTGGGACACTCAGTAGCCAACAGCATCTGCTTGCAGTAAATGACTTAATCAGACATTTCTCACAAAATGCACTGACAACTCAGACTCACAATTTTTAGACTAACTTCAGCTTTTATGCCATATTTTCTTAGGCATGGTATCTTTTTCTAGTGGTTAGGGAGTTATTTTTAGGACAAAAGGTATGCAGTCAATTCAGTCTGTGGGTTTGGCGAATGTAAATGAGAATACATACATAAATGAGATACATACAATTTCTCTGTTATAAAGATCCTTCATTCTCCACCACAGACCTCACAGAAAGCCTTTACTGCCTTCACAGGGCATACAGTAGGGGCCAATGGATGATACCATCTTCAGAAAGATGCTGGTGAAACAATATGCTTAAATAAATAGCACTTGCTTGAACCTCCCTATCATGAAACAGAACTTTAATTCAACAAGACAGTCACTAGGTTCATAGGCATGAATCTATAACTTTGCTGTTCCTATAAAACTCCATTCACATACAAATTGTGACCTTATGAAGCCTGGAGCTCATGTACATCTCAGACATGTTGGTAGCTCAACTCCCACCAATTCCCCTGCACTGAGCACAGCATGGACAGCAGCTGCAGAACTCCTGTGAGCTTTCACTGCAACCACTCCTTCTGGTGTTCTAGAGCCCTTTTGATGTCAGGTATGAGAAGCAGAGAGTTATCTCTGGCCTTCAACACTGTCCTTGGGGCATCAGGAGAGGGAGACTTGACTGAAAGACTGAAGAGGCAAGGAGCTTCGGCTGGAAGGTGGACAAGGCACAGAAGCAAAAAATGGGATGGCTGCAGCCAGGAGAAGCTGGGGTGTAAAGGCAATGCCTCCCTGGCCTGCAGGGCAGACAAAGTGAGAGTGGAGGAATGAATATTGGTGAAGGGGAAAAGGGCTGGGTATACAGACGAATCAGGGACGTGGAGGCAGGAACAGGTTCCAGCAGCAAGAGGAGAGTTGTTTAGGGAAAGGGAATCCTCCAGTCATAAGGATGTAGGTGTAGGCAGAATGGTCTGCAATTGCTTTCATCAATATCTAGGAACAGGAGATCTCAAACCTCTTCCACCTTCTTGTAACAGGTGAAATCCACAGAGAGCTGTGCCACATCCCACCCTGCATACATTTTTAACAACAATGTTTTGTAAGGAGAGTGCTGGCAGATGCAGAGTGTGCCACTGAAGCTCTCCACTGTGAAGTAATTTTGCTTTAACACACCATGAACCAGCCCTAAAAACTGTTACTAAGGTCTAGATTACCAATCTTCTGAATAAGTGGTCTTTTTCAGCTCTTGGACATGTAAGAAAATGCCTCATGAAGCGTGTGATTGACAGTACTGTAGACAGAACAGGAGAGGATAAGATGGACCATGCTTTCCTGTCACATCTTATTTCTGTACTTTTAACTCTGTGGGTGCTCTGAATGTGCTTATCCTGCTTCTCAATAATTAACAATCCCCTGCTAATTTTCCAGGTCTTTGACACTGCGGGTGTCCCCTGCTGAACATGGCCCTTGTGCAAGTGCATAAAGAACTGCTGCTGAAGTTGCTCAGGTTCTGGCTCTCCCAAGGAGATGTCATGTCCTCAGAACTCTGGTTGGAAGGAAGTCTCTGTGGAGGAGAGAGGGGAGTGTACCACCTTCTTTAAACATACTGTGATTTCTTGGTGCTTGGATGTTTTCCAGACAGCAGGAGCAGCAGCAAGGGCACACCTGTGTGAGTCTATGCTGAAGTCTGGAGAAGTGTCATAATGTGGTCAGAAAAATATGCCTCATTATACTTGATATCCAATTGGCTACACTGCACTGGCTTTTCATAATTTATTTATCTTATTTTATCATTTTATCATTTAGATGAAGGCCATGCTCAAACAATTCTGTTTTCTAGTTTGAGGTTCTCAATCAACTACTTTTAATGCCCTTTGCCTATGAATTGTCTTGGAAAGAAAAGGTACTTTGGCTGACTCTGTTTTCCTTCTTCTGTGCTGTCCCAGTACAAACACTATGGGCTTGTCCAAGCAGCCAGTCCTCAGATCTGCAGCTCACCATCAAGTAAGGCATGCTAATTCCAGCCCAAAATCCCAGTGCATCTCTCCACTGTGTGAGGAAGACCTTCCACCAGTGCCTAACAGACTGCAGACAGCAGCATGTGAAGGGCCTAGCCCAAGGGAACACCAAAAGAACTTCAGGCTCAGAATTTGAGAGACAAGTATGTGAGACACTGAACAATCTCTCTAAAGGAGTAATTTGAATGTGGTCCCTCTGTAGCTGTTTGCTTTCCCCCCAGTCACCACAAATTATTCCAGTATCACATGAAGCATGCATTCCTGTTCTGCCATTTCAGTCAGACTTTTTGTAAGATAAAGACCCAAAGCTCCTGCTAAACTGACTTCTGAGCAATTGCCACAGCCTCACTTTATACCACCAAGCCTTCTCTTCCAGTACTATTTATGTGAACAGAAAGCAAAAACAGATCAGTGGGCAGCACTTCCCCAGCAGCCTTGAGGCATCAAATCTTGGCCACACATATGTTGGAATGGCCCACATCACATCAAGTCACATCACGTATTTTAGTATATTTTAGTATATTTTAGTATATTTTAGTATATTTTAGTATATTTTAGTATATTTTAGTATACTTTCCCCCCAGCATTTGATTCAGTTACACCAATGACTAGAAAATGCATTTTAAAACAAGATTTTCTTTGTTACTGATACATGTTTTCATACACACGAAAGTATATACATGTACACAGTGCCAGTTGCTCCAGGGTTAATATGGTGAAGATATCACGTTGTTGTTGTTGTTGTGCAGTTTATAGAACTACTTGCTGTCCAAAAGAATGAGTAAAATCTAAATCAGATGTAAATATTTATACTAAGACCAAGAAAAACAACTGACAATTCTCAAAATTTGTTTTATTTCCTTAACAGAACTGAAAAGGAGTGGATCAAATCCTTACCGTGTGTTGGGCTTCAGGTTCTCAATTGGCAAGTGAGTAGACCCTGCAGTCCTGGTTGACCACTTATTCTTTAAAAAGTCATCATAGGATGCACTGTAAACCAGATAGCCTGTAAACAGGAAAGAGAAATAGCTGTGAGGATTCTAATTAAATTTTAAATAAATTATATCCCCAAGTGTCACGGTATATTTTAAGGATTAAAAGTTGAAATATCTTCGAACATGAAAGTGATTCTACACCTAACTTTCCTGGAAAATCCTGGCCTGTAAGAATTTCCTATCATTAGCTAACAATGATGGAGCATTACATCAGAGGACAGCACCGACAGCACCCAGTTGTGAACTCTGATTTAAAAAAACAGTGAAGGCAAAAAGATGACAGAGGTAACCTGTCATTCACTGTTCTAAGTGATACATCGACTGTGCAGACACTAGTACAAATGGTCATTTAGGAAAACCTTCCCCTTCTCCACTCTCCCATCAGGAGAGAAACCCTCAGGAGGGTACCTGTTACCATGTCTCCTTGAGCAGGTTTGGCCCAGTCCACAATGACAAAGGAGTGACAGCCTTCAACTGCCACCACTGTGATGTTGTGAGGGGCTTTCAGGGGACGATGATCTTTCTCTCTGAAGTCATTGGGAATGATTTCCTCAAGGCTCTCCACTTGGAAATGCTCCAGCGCCTCTGTCAAGGAGCAGGGGGCTGCTGGATCCTTATTAAGATAGGTCACATAAGGAGCTAGAAAAGACAGGGAAGGGAAGCATTCAGTAAGCAGTTCGAGGTATCCCAGAGTAGCACACAGCCTGGCAGTTTCCTTAAGAGAGTCAAGGTTTGTGGTGCATTTTAAAACTCCTCACCCTCCAGTCCAGAGACGGCTTCCAACAAAGCAGGGCTTACAGCCAATTTGATGGATGAGCAGGGGGAATGGGATGCCAACATTCAGGTTTACCTACCCCACACTCACAACTGTACCAAATTATGCAAAGACAGAAGGACTGCCTTTACTACAAGAGGCAGAAAAGAGCAGTGTGACTGCAGCACCCTCCGCACACTATCTCCAGCTGCTCTGGAAAGTGGGATGAAAATATCACCCAAATTCTGCCATTCCAACATGAGAACAGATCTCTGCCAGGGCCTTCAATCATCTAAGACTTTACAGGTCTAAGTGTTTGGTTCTTATACAAACATCCTGAAGCTGGAGCAAAACAACAAAAAAAAAAAAAGTGAGGACTAATTCCAAGGTGAAGTTCAAACAGTTTAAAGAGCTTGCTGTGGTCACTTATGTACTAAGGGACCAGGAGCGATAAGTCCCTACCTTCCAGGCATGTGCTCCCAACCTATAACTTTTATTTTTAAAAGCTTTATACTGACTGGAACTGCTCTTCAGTTCAGGAAAAGATTAAGCCATCTTTTTATTGCCTTAAAAGTCACCGTAACATTCAAAGAAAGGAGTATAAAACTTGCTTTGGAAATGTTTATTCAGTTGCAATAATACAATTCATTGAGATGGTAATATTATTTCCCTAGTGCCTTGAAATGTTCATAAACCAAAGTTTCTTGGTTTATCTTACTGGATTTCATGCCCTAAAGGAATTTTTTCCAGATCTTGCAATGAAGTTAATTTTAGCCTCTCCAGCTAAATGAATCAAGAAGCACTGTCAATAAGAGAGCCGAATAGAAACATCGTGAAATTGTTTGGACGGGGAAACTGAAGATGCACTGGAAAAAGTTTTGGCATCTATAAAAACAAATCTTTTACTCCAGCAGCCGAGTTCCACTCTAAGCCACATGAAGCAGGATATTGGAAGGGAAGCCAAGACATCTCAAAGGTGATTCTCAACCCCCTGCAATCTATTCTGAAATGCCAGGTGAGTCAGAAGCTGACCTGACCTCAGTTCAAGTGCCAGAAATACATAAAGGGCTGCAGGGGTGTCACCAGCCTGCCGTGGAGGCTGGAATGCAATGCCCTACAGTCTCCAAATCCCTCTGTTCTGGCTCCTTGCTGCTTCTCTGACAAAGAAGCAGAGCAGCTCTGAAGTCAGTGCTGCAACACCAACCTACACATTTGAATGGCTCGTGTACACAGGAGACATGGCTCATGTAATGAGGGCTCCTTCACCAAATGCCTTCTACTGAGAAAACATTCAAGTACCAAAATCATGTTTATCTCTACTGGATTCATTTTTTGGAAAGTTCACATCCAAAATATTATTCATTCCTTGACTTTGAAGCATACATGCTTTTGACATACATGCTTGTGCACAGTGGATGAAATCCAACTGGGATTGAACGGATCAGTGGAAAAGAATCAGGTCCCCCAGAGAAAGACTGACACACTTGCCCTGCTGGAATTACTAGTGTGAAGTTAGATGCAGTTAAGCTGAACTAAGCACTAATCACTGGTGCAGACACTTTTGCTCTCATACTAACTTCAGCTAGACCAAACACAATGCAGAACACAGAGCAGAGCATTTACAGTGAAAGAGTACAAAGAGGTTTTTACTGGTTCAGCAAAATCATTGTGGGCCCACACACAGACGTGCAATCATTGAAGCAAGGAACAAGTACTGCTGTTTAGGTTTCTAGGTGGCAATCCTTAAAAGGACCACACACACATCTACTGGATGTGCTTGTGCAGTGGCCTCAGCTTAAGGACTGGCCTTGCTGGAACAAGAATTCTTTGCAGCACAAGTAGTAAGCTACATAAACCAAAGGACATCCTTACCAGTGAAGCGTTTCTTCCCAGCAATGTCATACTCTGACACGGGGCCAGTGCCAACAACACTGGTCTCTGGATAGACAACCTCCAATTCTGTCGTCGTGGAAGCCGTGGTAGTGGTGGCAGTGGTGGTAGTTGGTGGCAAAGTGCTCTCCAAAATCTCGTAGTCTTCAAAGGAAACACAAGATGAAAATGTTAGCGTGCTTCATCTAATTTTGGCTTAACTATGAGAAGAGAAACAGTTCTGTCACCAGCCACAGTTCCAAAGAAGTGCTACACACCCTACCTGGCCACTGCTCACTCCTTACAGAACTCTATGTCGAGGCTGCTCGCACTTCAGCCTTACAATGGTTTCTACCAAACTGATTGACAAGGGAGAACAGTCTTTGCCCCAGAATACTCATGTCACTGCTGATTTAGACCTCACTCACACAGTTAAACAGGACAAAAATTAACAAATGTATTTGTACAGCCCTATTGTGAATGTGCATCTGCCACCTCCTCTCACAACCCCCAAGAGAAGATGGCACAGTAATTGAATCCCTGGCCAAAGCCCTCCGATGCCAAAGGAAGTAGAGAAGGGAGAGAAAAAAATGGCTTTCTAAGAAAACTATGTTGCAATTCCAAAGGCCTAGAGGTGGTTCATACTGCTCTTAAACCCTCCTGTGACTGGATGTGTGAGGTCCAGTACCTTCCATTTGTGGTCCCTGCAGGGCCATGAAGGAAGGCAAACTGTCCCACACAGATCTCATTATGTTCAGTCCTATTAAATTCAGTGCTCTTTGAAAAGCCACTCTGCTACCTGATTGGCACACAAAATGAAGGGAAAGTAGCATTTGGCATCCCTGCCATGACCTCATGCAGGCTAGGGAACTCAACTCATGTATTTGAGTGTTTTGTGCTTAAACTGCTAAAGTGTATGTTTTCTGCAGGTGACCTGTACCTAAGAGGAGGCCTGGAAAAAGATCTGTGCACAGAGGGTATGTCTTGTGCAGTTTCTAGTTCATCACTTCCTCCCCACATTCTAAATGTCAGTTTCAGTACGAAGTGATGGGAATTAAAAGTACAAATGTCTACAGTATCTCCCGCTCAGCTGCTGCACTCTTTTTAATTGTTTTGTTGTTGTTGGTTAGACTTAGATCCCAGCACTACAACCACAAATAAAAAAAGACTTTCATTGTTCTAGAGCCATAAATTCTACTAAAAAACTTCTTGTTAACTGAGGTCTGTACTTATCCACTTCCATATGTGGGGCAGGAGCAGGAATTTGAAGACTAAAAGGGATAGAATGCCAGATGTCACTGACGGCAGAAAGTGAATTCCAGTTCCAGTAATTGAGGATTTGCATTCCCTATGCAAACTTACAATTAAATGCTGTGACTTGACACTTCCTCTTCAGCTAAGTTTTGTACGTCCTTGATTACAGTATCAAGATGGCATGAATGTAACTGAAAAAAATATTTCCCTCCTTTACTTTAATCTAATTTCAAATCTTTTTGATTTAAATTTCACATGAATTAAGTAGATTAGTTACTTTATATGTAGGTGATCTCATTCAGTATGAGACTGCTTAATTGTCTTAATGCAGACTACACATTAAAGAAACAACTCACTAAGGTATTTCAATTATTCAGGGCTTGAATGTTATTTGGACTTTTTATTTTAGAGGAGGTGATTGACTTTGACTGGGCTGGAGTTAGAAATTGTACCAGAGAAAGTGAATCTAGGATTGAAGCAGTGTCTGTATGACACAGCTCCCAAAAATAATTTATTTCCCCAATAGGTTCCTGTTTGATTGCAGGACTGATAGAAAGGGACTTTTATGTCCAGAAACAGATGGCTTTGGACCCTTTTTCTTCAAATGTAATGCAGAACTGTTTTCCACTCACCACCACTTGCTTAAGCTCCCATTTACCAATCTGCCTCCTTGAGCTCAGTTCCAAAGAAAGAAGACAGAGAAAAAAGCGACATGCCACTTGCAATAGACTTCTACAGTTAAACCATACCATCATCATATATCACATATGCTTCTGGAGTTGCTGTCACATCTGAATCCAGTCCTGAGAATGTATCTATTGACAGAGAAAGAAAAAAATGCTGTAAGAATTCAATAAAATAATTCTGGAATAAAGTTTAGAATAAAAATATTTAGGCAGCTGAATTGCAAAGAAATAAGGTAACTTCCTGGTTTCCAAATAACGCAGTGACAGTCTGCTCTGCACATTGAGAATAACAGACGAGAAGCTAAGTGTCGTAGTCAGGAGTTTTGCTGGGGGAACACAGATTCAGAGCTGCTACACAAAATTAAAGAGTAATCACCTTCCAGAAGCTCTGCCTCCAGCTGCTCTGGAGCAAAGGTAGGCTGCCAGCAACTACATAATGATTACATCTGGATTTGACAATATTTTATAGTCTCAGAAGCAGCAAATGTGAAAACATTATATGTCAAAGAAACCAACGAAGCAATTAAATATTTCTACCCAAATATTTTTGTGGAGGTATAACAACAATCAGCCATGACATTTATAGACCATGTCAATGGTCTTGCAAGGAATGCCGCCCAAAAGGAATGGATTTGTAGAATGAAGTAATTAGTGCTGGATTTTCTGGGGATTTACTCTGCACTAGCTCTACTGTGATCCTATGGAATGGCTGCCCATTACAGGTTGGGCCATGTAGGTGTAATGCTGAAGCACTGCTTCAGCATTAGTTTCATTCAACATGAATTTAGTTAGGGATCAGAATGAGATTGCTCCAGGATGCAAATGAAAGCTCAGCAAGGACAGATGATTATGAGGTGTGCATCAAAAACACTCTACTGGTCCACCCCAATATCCAGTGTAGATGCACCAACAGACTTCCCACCTGACTATTCCTTAATATTATCTCATTATCTCTGCAGAGCAAGAATCCAGCACCAAATACATCAACCATCAAGTACCTCATCTGTTCAATCCCAAAGGCTTTCCTGCACACTCTGAGGAAAGCGTTTCTCCACTTTATTCTGGCAAGCCAAAAAGTACACAAAGCTCAGCACAGTCATAAAAAGCCATGCAAACAAAGCAAAAGCACTGTGCTGTAACCTACTGCAGGTCCCATCAGAGGTCTCCAATGCAATACTGAGGCTAGAGAGTGGCCAGCATGTGAACAAAGACAAAGAAAGACAGCTTTAACCTCGGGACACTTCACATACATGGGTCATGTTCCTGTAACACTCAATAGGGAAGCAATGGTGTTATTTTTACTAAACCAGGACTGCAAACAGTGCCAAGTTTCAACTGCCAATGTTAAATAGTTCACAAATATAATCTGAACGATATATTTTCATTTTGCTGAATTTTTTTTAGAATCAACAATTACTGTAAAATTGCTTTTTTCCTCCTAAAATGATTTTATTTTAAATATTCTGTAATTTTGATGCCAAAATATGCTTTAAAACACAGGAAATGGGTTTACTATTGTCTGACTTTCATATATTAGAATCTGACATTTCCTCATGGTAGAGGAAATGCAGACACTCTTCAGGAGATGATGCCCTTGGAAGTCACTTGGCCTTTCTGAGGACAGTCAGTCACAAAGTAGATTCTTTACTGAATTCTGCAGATCTACCCACAGCTGGCCAGCATCTATAATGTATGCACATACTTCTGACTGCCTACATCCAAGTAATCAAGAGGATCATATATACAGAAATTTGAAATCTTTCATGCGCAGATTTCAATTCATCCGTGCTTATTAGCCAGTAATTCTCCGGCCTACCCACAGTCCAGCAAAGCCAAATTTCATTTTCTATTTTTGTACTCAATTTCAGTGTCTGTGCTTGTTTAGTGTTAGCTGTGTCACAGTGACAATAATAGTACTTCCCAACAGACCTCTCATTTTATTATTTTCTATACATACTCCAGCTGCAGTTCTTCACCTTGCTCCATCACCCTTTGCTGAAGCTCTTGAGTAAACCTGTAACAAACGGGGCCAAATCTTCCTGTGACCACTTGCCACAGACTTTTGGCATCTGCAAGGACAGTCTTGTTGTCTTACTGATCTTACAAAATCCATCACTTGATTTTATCACATGTAACGTGTGGTTAAGTCTGCACTTGTTCTTTCCTTTGTGAGTTCATGAATAAAGTTTAGTTGATTTCACTGACAAATCACGCCTGTGTGGCCAAACTCCTCCTTGAAAGCTAAAGACTGCTGAATCTAGTGAAAAGCTGAATTCTGCTGGATTGAGAAAAAATCCTGCCAGAGATAAAAGAATTTTCCAAAGCTTAAGTAGAACATTTGGAGCTGGGTTTTGGCACATGCAGCCCCTATCTGTTTGTTAATAAAGCACTTAGCAACAAATATCAAGCTTTGGCAGAAAAAGTATTTCACTAAACAATGTGGAGTCATTTCTAGACTCAGATTAAAGGGAAAGACAAGATAAAAATATAATTTAATATAATTTGGAAATGGTAAGTGAAAATGGCATTGTTTTGATAGTTCAAGTAGTAGTTATTTACCCCTCTTGAAATATACACTTCCCTTGATAAATAATAGCAGACATCATTAAATAAATACCACAAATATCTTTTCTTTTCAAGCAAGTTCCTTTGTGGAACAGGCAGGCTGTTTTGCTGTGTTTCTCTAATCCTCAAGCAGGTCACTAGGATTTAAAAAAACTAAGAAAAAAAAAGACTCTTCCAGGAAGCTTCCAAAATTCCCAGGTAGGGACTAATATTGCCCAAGCTATAAGATAAGAAGCCTTAAGAACCAGGTAATAAGCAGAAATCCAGCACCATCTTTGTCCTTTCAGCCTTCCACTGTAAGGCATTTGCAGACATACTGTCAAAATGCCAGGCATTTTGTTACTTAAAGGCCATTCTCAATGAACACACAGCCTGAATAAAAACTTAGTTTTTATTTGTGCCTCTGTCAAATTCAAAGATTCAGCAAGCCCATCTGGTAGAAGGCAAAGAACCCTAGCAGATTTTTTTATGTGTTCAGAAAATCACATGAAAATTCCCAAGCCCACAGCTCTGCTAAACCTAACACTGCAAAGGATTTTGTTGCTCAGCTTCTGGAGCCTACTTTCAGTTTAACCCCAGATGTATGTCATGAACTTCTACTGTTCCTACAGTGTGTACTCTCAGAAGAGGTCATCCAAACAGCAGAGGCCAAAAACGAGGAAACATTACAGGATATAATCAACATTTAAGATAAGCAAAAGGAGCTAGGGGGTGTGGGAGGGATTCTAACTACCAAAAATCATGGTTCCCTTTAGGCAACTTTGAAAGTATGAGAGTGACTACTTTTAACAATATTTGTATCACTTTTGTAAGTACAATTAAGAACTATGAACTTTCCACAGGGAAAAGCAAAACTCTTCATATTAATATTTAATGATTGTATGATTTTTACATACTTATGCTTGTGTGTGTACACATCTGTGCATATCTACACATGCAAGCACACTTCTATAACTGCACACTGCCAAACATGGCTAATTGTTAATAAATACTAACACTATAACTCATTGTCATTTCTCCTGCACAAGGAACTGACATCTCTGACTTATTAGTTACCTAGGGCTGCTGGTAAGGCAGTTTTGTTTTCTGCTTCTGAGATCTTCTCCCAAGATGCCATTTTTAGACTCACTGTGAGTTGCTGAAGCCACACCTTTCTATATCACTGTCATGCCTTAAGTTTTAGTTTTCATATTTTTCAGATCCTGTACTGCCTTAGAGTGTAACTCTAAACTTCATATTCAGTACTAGCAAGTTCTCCTCACAGTTTGGTTAGACAAAACAATCCTTTTCCAGCCTGAGAACCAAGGACACTGTTGCAGCTTCAGGCTCAAAAAGGTATAAACAATGGTGAATTGAGAGCAAACTGGGAGGATGGAACTTCATAACCTGAAGCTGTAATTAGACAATTAACCCCAATATGCAAACGAACCAAAACTTATAGAAGTGTGAAAACTCGTGACAGGTTGTCCATCTTGCATCCGTCTTGGGCAGAGCCACAGCCAGGCTCTTGTACTCTTGTTCCAGCATCCTTGGAAGGCCTTTTAATAAATACCTACTTAATTCCTTTAATTCTGTCTAGCCTCTGCTCCAGGCAGCCTCTCTAGGCAGCCTCTCTAGGCATCAACTATGCCCTTTTCAAAGTGATAGTTCAGCTTCCTAGGCCATGGTTTGTGACCTACTTGTAAACCTACTTTGACTTAGGAGATACAAGTGTACAGAAGAAAGGTAAAGGGGCTTCGTTACCCATTAACACTGGCTGCTGCAGTTGTCAGATGTCTGATTGCCAACATGCTGGTAAAGTCATGGTGTGCTGCTATTGTACATTAGTAGACTGAGTTGAGGATTACCTACAAATTAGAAGAGTAAGGGCTACCATGTGCTCCTTGATCTGGTTTGGCAAAATAAGCAGCTAACTCACTTGCAATGCAATATCCAGGTGCTGAAAGCACAAAACGTGATAGGGAGCAGGCTCAACAACCAAAGACTGTAGTGCATCTATATGTGTTTACTTTTGATTTCAGTTTGACAACACAACATAAGCTTGTATGGAAGCAACATGGAAAAATTACATGCGCTGAAACTGGTTCGTATCTTCAGATATTAAAGAAATCAGTGTACGACTCTCTGTCTTATCTGTGCAGAACCTGGGTTGCCTTTCACCAGCTTCATCTGTGCTGTGCTGCATTCCTGCTACACAATCTATCTCCAAGGGCTGGCAAGAGAACAAGAATCTCACTTTGCAAGTGCTGTTTCCACCACGGCTCAAAAGAGAAACTTTTCAGAATTCACTGTGATAAGCAAACACAAAATAGACAAAATTTATAGCTCCTCTGGGTCCCATGCTGGCCTGAAATGGAATGAGAAAAACTTATATGTAAGTGCTTTGACTGAAAAGCTGCTGCCTTTACTTGAACCCCTGTGAATGAACATATGCAATAGAAGTGGATCCAACAGAATGTAAGAAATTTGCTGAAAACAACACAATTTCACAAAAAAACCTCAGTTTTGGTGGAAGCTGGCATTTTTCAGTGAAAATCCATTTAACACCCAAACTCTTCTTCATATGCCATCATCTCAGCTCCTACCGTATCAAATGGACCAAAATCTTTAGAGGTAGATTCCCTACCACTCCACATCTATGTAACAGCCATGGAAATCCAAAGAGCACAAAAGGAAATTACCTTCTGCGTTGCACTCTGGCAGGCCATCGAACCCCAGGAGCAAGTTGCCCTCATCATCATACTCTCCGTAGGTGCCTGGAGGACAGGTTGGTGCGGGTTTCTCGGTGGGTGGGTCAGTGGTGGTGGGTTCAGGAGTGGTGGTGGTTGTAGCAACAGTTGTTGTAGTGGTTGTGGTAGTGGTTGTGGTAGTTGTTGTTGGTATTGTTGTTGTAGTAGTTGAGGGAGTGGTTGTTTTCTTAATCATTTCAAGACCAATCAGAGGCTTTCCTCCAAGGCTTATTATTGGCTTATCTTGTGCACTTGCTACAGGTTTACTAAATCTGCTATGTCCAAACAAAGGCAATCCATCAGGACTCACCATTGGAGCACCTTTTTCGTCTAAGAGAGAAGAAGAAAACCAAAAAAATCTCACCATTAATCCACTTCAGGCTTATAGCATTAAGCATTACTGTGTTTTATCACAGTAGATGCCACAAAAGCACTGAATACAGTGAATACAGCCTCCTGTAAGTAAACTGACAGAGAAGGAGGGTGTTACTTAAGAAAGAGCCATGGCTAAGAAAACTGGAAAATGGTTCTGAAGAACCTCAGAGAAACCACAGTTGAGTTCACATTTTTCATCTGTTTGATAAACACTCCAGGGAGGTTTCATTTCAGAATCACAATGTGCAGACAATGACAGCATTTCATCTAAGTCACTCTCACAACTGCTGATGAAATGTATGATGAATCCATATTCTGCTCCTTAATGTCAAACAAGTGCAAGGAAAAACTGGCAAGATGCTGTCACTGCAGATAAACTTGTGTGCTAGATTCTGGGTACTGTAAATATTCATGGTAGCCAAGTTAACAATAGGCACTGAATTTGTATTCAAGAGATCTGTACAGATGGACTGACATGCAAACAGCAATGTCTTCAGAGAACACAAACAGGGTTTCTTACTATTTGTGGTCAGTTCTAGAAAAAAAATGAAATAAACAGATCCATATGGTTGGTACAGTGCCAGCAATCGGGAATAATTATTTCTATGTATACAAAGATATAAACAATCATCCCTCCTTATTCTAATCATCAGTTCTTATTCTGGCTCAGCTCTGCAGTCCTTTGTAATGCTGATACAAGTGAGATGGACTCGAGCGATTCTTGCTGCCTCGTACTCTGCAGTTCCACAGGGTGACTCAAAGCCTCCCCAGGTCCTGCAATGCACTGACTGGTGGAGACTTGAGGTACAACCAACTCCCAATGGCTTGCATGGGACCTGGGGATGCCTGAAGCATTCAGCAGTTCAAAGATTTGTCTTATGTGTACAAAAACTGTCAAGCTCTTTTCTGTTAAGAAAGAAGTTGTAACTTACCAACAATTGTACGTCCATCCCCTCCTAATTTCACTCGGAGAGGATTGCCTTGGGAGTCTTGGAGGTATTTTCCTTCGGCATTTAACACTAGCCCTCGGTCAAGATCTACAATCTAAAAGCAATAGATGGACTCAAGTTCAGCTAACCCAAGAGGAGGTGAAATGAAATTTCACAGCAACAGATATCCTGGGGAAATTCAGACACTAAGTGTGATGTTCAGGAATAGCTACAACACATTTGAACTTTTAAAACTATCTAAGTGTATAATAATCACTGAAATATCCTTGCTGAAGAAAGCAGATTCCCAGGAACTAGGCTCTAGAGCTGCACAGCCATATTCATACCACCTACTGTAGCTCTGTAGCTACTATAGTGTGGAAATGAGGAAATCCCTTGATTTTCTTGGGCTGTGCAACTCCTAAGGTGAATTCCTGTAATACTGATTTCCATATGACTCTCAGTCATTTTGAAGATTTGATTTAGGATTATGTCTAACCAAAAGAAAATTAAATATTAGACTATTTACTTTATATTGAAACAGCAGTGAAAACAAAGTAACTAAGATTTTAATTGGGGTAGGAGATTGACAAAAAAGCCTCTGTCTTATAAAGCAAATATGTCTGAGAGCTTGGACTGAATTCCAGAGCTAAAACTTTAAAAACTTTAACTGCAATTAAAACTCAGTCCTCAGTTGCTATTTCAACCCAAAATAGCTGAACTGTATGCTGTTTTAACCTGAGGTAACAGACACTGAGCCACAGAACACAAAAATGCAAAAGGTGTTAAATGCTGTGAGGAAACTGGGAAAAGGACAGAAGCAACAATTCCAGGCTGGCAAGACAGACTTACATCTGGTGCTGAGTAAAGACTGCAGCGGGAAGGGCAGCAGATGATGAGAACAGTCTCTGAAGCCCTCCAGACCCCAGATTTGGCATAGATCCTCTTGCTTTACAAGGTGTTCATCCTGCTTCCAGCCACACCTTCCCCTCAAGAGGCAGAGAAATGCCCCACGGCATTCCAAGGACCTTTCTAGCCCACTTTCTGAAGTCCATTTGAAGGACTCTGGGCATGCTTTTCAAAATGCCTCCCTTGAATGTGACACACCTGATGCACTTTTTAATGTTCCTCTTATGAAAATGGTAAGATTGAAGTGGCCATAAAATAAATGTCGCTATGTATCATGCCATGTGAAAGCAGCTCTGCTGATGCCAGGGAGGCTGATCACAGACTCCTACTGCTCAGCACTTGGGAAAACATGCAGGAAGCACCAGCTCCTTCCCTTGCTTTCCTTGATTAAAAACTCATTGTAAAGGATTTCAAAAGACAAGGTGTGAGCATGCATGCAGCTTGTGGGGCTTTCCTGTCAATGACATCTGAGCTCTTCTGCATATACCTCTGGAAACATGCCTGTAAGAATGGCAAAACCTACATAAGTGTATTTAAAGCATCATGACAGTTATGGAGTCACTTGCTCAGGAGCTTCTACCTGGAGTATGAGTCTGGGACAAGCATTGCTGAACACATCTTTCATAGCAGCTATCCCAGTCTCCACTCACACTGCACAGCAGACAAGAGCCTGCTGTTCAAGAGTCCCTGAGTCACTGGGGAGCACAAATCTCACTGACTTTGATGAAAAAATGTTTCTCTGAATTTTATAGGAGTAATGTTATAGTTTAAAATTTAACCCATCAGGTTTTACGTTTAAAAGGTTAAAATAACAAAACCCAGAATTTGTCATCAGATTTCAGTGGGACAGTGGAAACTAAACCACTAAGTATAGCTTCACTTTACAGCTGCACTGACTGAGCACACTGCTTGCCTGTCTTTTCATAATGAAAATACAAGTACAGTAAAAGGCCAAAACATCTTGAATTTTGAGAGGAAAGTCACCCTACCCACTTTGCTCCTTGAGGGCCATTGATTACTTTCTGTCCACTTGGTTTTCCATTATTACCAGGGATTACTTTTCCATTTCCATTTCCATTTTTTGTTGTAAGATTTGGTCTGCCATTATAACCTGAAACAGGGAAGAAAACACATTGTTCTGAAGAGACCTGTGCAACCTACAAGCCATATGTTAAATTGCAAGTAAAAGCATTTTCTGGCTGATCTGAATATAAATGAGAACAGAAAAAGACCTCATCACACTCCACAAACCAGGCAGTGCATTTCTTCTTGGAACAACTGTTGTGACACTCTCAGATTTTTGCAGCTGACACAAGAATCTGAAATTGTTTTTTCTGAAGAGGTTAAACACTCATTGCTCATCTCTATCATGTTTATTTGGTCTCTCTATTCCTTCTTTTTTTAAAAAAAGAAAGCAGGGCAACATTTCTTCATGGCACTACAGTCATTAAAATTTGTGTGATCTTTGTAAGCATTTCAGAAGTGGGATGAAGAAAGAAACCATTAATGAAACACAACCCCTTGTTCAATCCTATCCTTATACAAAGCTGTAGTGATAAACTGAAAGGAGAGGGCATGGGAATTATCTCTACAACTACTTTTTTTTTAACCTGGAAAACAAAGGAATCTCCTCCTCTAGCTGAAAACCCCTAAACAGAAGCATACTTAGGTCAGAAGTGGAGAAGCAGTAGCACTGAGTAGGCCCCCCAGCTCTGAAAGGGCAGCAATTTTCACATCTTATCTGAGAGATTTGCCTCCAGAAAAATATAACGGGAAAAAATATAGACTGGAAAAAAATTAACTGAACAATTGTTGGCTATAACTTCACAATTACATTGCTAGTACTAACCTTAAATAACCTCAATACAGAAATCTGTTATTTTTTTCATGCCACACATCTCATCCCCTGTATTAATCAAGGTCTACTCCCACCCTAAAGCTCTTTAAGCTCGTGAACCTCTACACAACACTGAGTCTGACTAAAGTATATCAGATGCAACAGCCCAGCTGCACAGCCCTCACTGTGTAACAGTGAGGCCACTTCAAACAAAACATTACTATCTAAAGATAATACAGAAGGTATTTACTAAAACACTCAGAGCATTAAATACTACTTTGGATGTCCATGCATTGGAGGGAGAAAAGGTATTTCTATCTAGCAAAGTCACTGAGGCTGTCAGGGATTTTCCATAGGTGACATGAGGAATCAATACCTTGATGTGTAGTGGACCCTTTATTGCACTACCCAGGTCAGATACCCAGGACAGATATTCTGTTAGAAACCTTTATTGCACTACCCAGGACAGATATTCTGTCAGAAAGCACATCTCTAACTTTTGGGGTAAATCACAGCCATAAAGGTATTAGATGGCCTGGCTGTGATGGATACAGTCCTCAACAGATATGGGCAACCCTGAGCTGTCACTTAGAAAAAAGAGGAAAGTGGCTAAAAGACTCATCAAAGAAAACACAGAATGCCAGGGCATGATGAGGAAACACCTCACTGTCTAGGCATGGGCAAGGTGATAGTATGGAATCTATAAAAGCTTTTAGCAATCCACAATGAAGAGCTTCATACCTGAGAGGCTGTCACATTCTGAGTACGAATGGGCTTTCAGTGAGCATTCAGTGAACTCATTGCTCAATAAGGAGCTTTTACAATTTAGCACCTAACTCTGTCACCATCTCTGTGGCTCATGGGATCCTGTGCAGATCAGACTATAGGAAAAAGGATCCAGGGCACCACATTACACCAAATAGGCAATGTCCTCAAGAACTGGGCTTCCCAGCAACCACCAAAATAAAAAGCAACACATTGTACTAAATAATTGAACCTACATTTTGCTGGAGGACTTTTCATCTAACTGCTGATCTTAGGAAAAACACAATTAGTGACATTAATACATCAAAGGCAGGATACCTGGTCTATAAGGAGGTCTGACAAACTGCCGCTGAGAAGGGCTCCCTAGCCTGGAGTTCAGTAGTCGCTGACGAGGAGACAAAGTGGAAGAAACTGCTGGAGAAACAGTGTGTGTGGTGGTAGACACAGAAGAACGTGGCCAGACAAAGCTTGGTTTAGATGGGGTGTGCTTGTTAGTGGACTGAGTAATCTGTGATGCCATGGCAGAGCTTCTTGGTGATTCAGGAGAAGACACTTTTAATATTGCAGGTTTTTCCATCTCTTCTTCTTCAGAACTTACTTTGTGAGGCAGAAGAGTGTCCATAGATTTTCTTTTATTGCTAGCAGTATCTTCATATACGTTTTTGTTACCTCTGGAAACAGAAGGGGACCGTTTTGCTGCCAAAGATGTGGGTTTCTCTTCCATTTCTTTTTGATTATACTCACTGTAATAATCATCCTCTTCATTAGAAACTGACTGATGAGATTTAGATGAAGAGAGGGAAGGAACTTTCTGAGGAAGTTCAGTGTTAGACATTTTTGAGGGCAACAGGCCATATTTTTTCTCTGTTTGAGATGCTGTTCTTGTAGCAACTCCTGAGTGAGTAGATAATGAAGGACGAGCTTGTCTCGAAGTGGGTGACAATCTTTGATTATACTGGTTGCTTTTTGCTGTGTCACTGGCAGAACTGGAGTGTGGCTGTTTTGGTTTGTAGGAAGGTACCTGAGAACCTGGCTGCTCTTGCTTTGATTGAGATGAACTTGGGCTTCCCTGAGAGAAAGATGCAGATAATCCTCTAGAAGAGGACACGTCTTTAAGAAACACAGAGCGCCTGCTTGCTCTGTCACTGCCCTCTGTTCCATCCTCATCATCATCTTCCTGCAACTCTTCATTACTTTGGGATGAGACGTGAGATGGGAGGCGCCGGCCCCTAGAATGCAGTATGGAAGGGCTGGTTTGGGCCTTCTGTGGAGGCTCTGGGTGGGAGATCTTCTCCACTGGAAGATGAGAAGAGAATGTCTTTCTAGGCAAAGACTCACTTGGTTTTGATCGAGCAAGTGTTTCTTTTACCTCTCGATTGCCCTGCTCTTCTGGTTTGTATTTGGAAAGAGAAGACTGCAGAAGAGATTGTTTTTCTGGAGCAGCTGTTTGACTTTGTTGTTTTACTGAGTCAGAGTGGGGTGATTTTTCACCATTTGTCTCTCTAGGGTGCGAATCAGAATCAACCTGAGGATTTCTTCTCTTGGAATAGATTGCTGAAGACGACTGCCTGGAAGAGGGCAAAGAAGGAAATAAGGGGTTTTCATCTTGTGAGTCCTCCCTGTAATTCTTATCAACATCCTTTCCCTTGGATTTGGCACTGGTGGAGGAGCGAGAGTGAGGTGAAGGAACAGCAGCCCTCGATGAGACTGCGGCCGCAGCTGATTTCGAATCCTTCCATGGGCGGGAACTGGAGGCTGAGGATAGCCTTGTTTGCTGTGACCTAGAACTGGGCTGTCCTGCTCTGTCCTCTGCTTCTTCACTGTCAAACTCATTATGGCTGTCATGTGTATGGGAATCTGCTGATTTGGAAGCAGGTTGATGTGAATGACCTAGAGAGCCAAACCTACTGTGATGGCCTAAGCCACCCTCACGAGAAACAGCAGAGTGCCGATTTGACGGCAAGGCCTGGCGACCAGGCTCTGAAGTTTTAGAAGACACTTTCACCGGCATGGGATCAGGCTTCCCTTCCACATTACCATTATTTTTCGAGGGCAGAGGATGGGAAGAGGTCTTAGAAGGCACATTGCTGTTGCTTTGCCTCAGCTGCTTTGTTTCATTATCTGTGTATCTGGGAACGGACGAGGCAGAAGAATGTTGTGCTGATGACGGTAACGGTGCTGGTGGCTCACGTTTCTCTGTGCTCATCTGGCTTGACATGTCAGATGTGTGGGTTCGAACAGACATCCTCCCTGAGGCAAGGACAGGATGCACTGGCCGGCTAGGGGACAAGGGTTTAACATTCCTCCTCTGGTCCTGGGCTTTTGGCGGTGACACTGTAGCTTCCTGGGAGGAATCATGATCATCTGTCACCTCAGTGGACTGGAGGTCAGGTTCCAGCTCTTCTGCCTTTCTAGAGGGTAACTGAGATTTACTTAGGGCCCCTCGAGTCAAGATTTTGTTCTTATATTCAGAAAGAAGACTCTTTTTATCACTAACACCAGGTGAATGAACAGATAACTCCTTAGAAGAAGCTGACAGCTGGGCTTTTGAAGAAACAGAAGAACTTTGAGAAGGAGATGAGCCAGCATTCCCAGTCTTTTTAGCCTCTGAATTATCTGGAGTTTTTGTTTTCTGAACTGAATCCTCATGAGCAGCTAGGGGCAAAAGAGACATGTTTATTCACAACAATAGAAGATTCACAAAACCTGAGCAAAAGCAGAAACCACCCAGGTAGCAAGAACCAAACAACTTACGAGAATTTGAGACAATAATTTTTTTCTGTATGCACCAGGCTGTGGAGTCCAGCCAAACTAAGTCCTGGCTTGTAGGGAGGTACCTATGTGGAATTACTCTTGCTTGGGTAAAACATACACCAATTTAAATAAAAAATACTAAAATCAGGGACTGCAACACTCTTTCAGGGGAACCAAATCAGCAGAATTTGGTCACAGTGGCATGGTGCGTTGATGGCATGGCACTGCGTTACCCCATGTAAGGCTGTGGCCCACCTTTTTAGCTAACCCATTCTGCTCCTACAACAGTAAATTTTTGGCAAGAGCCAAACACAAGAAGTAGTATCTCAGTAAGACACTAGGTGACTTTCAAAATTGGGAGCTGTCAGGAACAGAGCAGCCAAAGACCCAGAGCATAGCATTCTTTGGCCTCTGGATAAGAAGAGCACATAACGTTGTCATAGATCATGGCATGCATTTATTTAAGAGGCCAAAATGTCCATAAAGATGTCCTTTTATATGCTGAAGCATGACAAAGACCTACTTGGACAACGTAATGATAAAAAGAGCAAGCAGAAACAATACTAAGGAAGTCAAATCCCACAGGTCAGACAGAGTGCAGAGGACTTGAGTCAGTAAAAGTTAACACAGCTGGGATTGAGGCAAGAGTGGGTGAACCAGAGCACTGGTTCATGGCTCGGTGCTCACCTGCTGGGATGGCGACACTGAAGGCTTTTGACTGAGGACCCGGTCCCCTCCTGTTTGCTGCACGAATTTTGAAAATATAGCGCTCCCCGGCCTGCAGACCGTCTATTATGGCCGATGTTGTAGCTCCAGAGTAGGTGATGGACTTTGCTCCAAATGGCTTGAGAGCCGGGGCGTATGAAAGAATGTATTCTGAAATGATTTGGCAGACGGTTGGAAGGAGGAAACTGAAAACAGTCCTGTTTCCAGCGGACAGACTGTATGGGCAGGATGAATTAGAACGTGCATTACTAAAATTAATACACTAGCAATGCACGCCGAGTCAACAGCTGGAGTATAAAGACATGAGAGAGAGATATACGTATATCTGTAGGTCAAGCTGAACATTTGTTCTTATTCAGAAGAGAGACTTCTACCAGAAAATATCAGCACTGTAGATTTGCCAAATGGTAGCAACATCACATCTGTCCAACAAAATCAATATATGACACACTGTGCTTAACCACAGCTAGGTCCAAACACCACAGCAGAGAGAGCAAAGCAAGGTCTCGTTGCTACTTTGAAGCTCACCCTGCTCTTACCTTCGAGTTTTGAATTACTGTGATATCTGTGCTCTGTCTTAGCTTTCTCTATTGAGAGAAATTTCACCCCTATAGGAACAATTCTGGGCATGAAGAGCAATTTTCCCAATATAGTCCCAAGGAGTGCAGGTGACATCTCAGAGACATGCAAGCTCTGTTTGCTTTTCAAATCCTCTGTAAGAGGCACAGAGGACAAAACCAGGGTTTTCATGATAAATTTCACGGGCTGCCAGCTTTCTCTCTCTACATAAAACCCCACAATAATACCTGAGGAACCACAACGCCACAATGAGAAAACATAATGGCATGAAAACATAATCTTTTTTTCTGAAAGTCAGCCCACATTCATTGTGTTAAGAAACACATGTAAAGTTCATCAAAATCAAGGAAAAAAAGATCAGTATTTTATATGCAAATATATTTAATGCTCTACTGAAAAACAAATCAAGGTATCAGAAGGCATGAATCTTTTTTCTTTGAATCGTTTTTCTTTTCCTTTTTTTTTTTTACACGGGAGTTGATTTCACGGCAGGGACACTGGTGTAGCTTCTGGTAACTCTCAAATGGCTACTGGAGAACATTTTTTCTCATTATTTTAATATGTAGTATAAATACATAAAAGGACAGGGTTGAAAAACAAAAGGATCAAAAGACAGAAATTCCTGATTACCACATGCTATCAAAATGACCATGAAATGCTAATACAGTGATCTCTGTTAGGCAGTAAAAATATCTTGTCATTTATTTAGTTAATAATAAGACCTCTCCTGTAGCACTTCATACTCAAATGATATATTAGATGAGTATAAGCACTCAACCCTTGAATATTAGGTGTCTTTAAAATTATTGCCTAGGATGAATCATCTAATAACAATGCAGACAAAACTGCACAAAGGGCTACAGATTGGTCAAAATTAGGAGCAGGCTTGAAATATAAGATAATGTCCCTGCATGACCCTTCTTACAGAAATAATGATTCTTGGCCACAACTGCAGCTCCATTGAAGCAATTGGCCAGACTTCTACTGACTTCAAAAAAGGAAGGAATTCAACCACTGCCCTGAAGAACACATAAAGTAGGTCTCGCAGACACGGTGTACCTCCCTCCAGGCCAATGATTTTTCAAATTCTGAGATGCTGTAGTGCTGATAAGGGTCCTCCAAAAACTTGTGTCATTTGAGAACACAATCCTGTCAACCACTGAAGAGCAGGAGGCTAAAAAATCAGTCTCATTTTCAGAGGGAAACAGGAAAAAAATCCCAGAAAGAACTTTTTCTTTAATTCTATTCAAAAACGCAGCCAGCTGGCAAATTACCTTTATGACTATGCAAAATGACACTATAGTACACAAGATTTATGCATGGTATCTGCTGAAATCAGAGCTGTGTTTGCTTCTTAAACTGAGGATTTCCTTCCGTTACAAACTAGAAATAAAACACAACATAAATGCCCTCACATTCTTGGCAACTACCTAACTTTTTCCTCTTCAACTAATTCTTAAAAATCTTTCGAAAACTTCCTTCTTGAGCCTCATTTTGACCTGCCTACTAAGAGAAGAAGAGGTAAAATGTGCATGCATGATACCCTAGGAACCTGTGTGACATCCCAGGCGGACAGTGATGGTGGCTTCTCAGTGGCACTTCCCAGAGACACTGGGCTGGAAACACGAAACTCTTGTTTGGGTTTAATCAAGTGAAAGAATTCCTGGCACAGTCAAGCTTACTGCAGGGCAGCAGTCTGCCTTTGAGAACATCAGTTTCTTGAGGGAGTTAGAAACCAACAGTGAAGACTCACCTTTGACTTTTCCTTCGCTCTCTGGAAGAGCATCCCAGGATGCTGCTACAGAGGTCGGTTTCCCTTTTAATGGCCAAACATCCAAATTTTCAGGTGCGCTGGCAGGAGCTGGGAACAGCCGTAAACAGAAGAGGCAAGTAAGAACCAACACAGCATACACCTTTTGCTCCACAGCAGAGATTCCTATATAGCTACTTCAAAGATAAATGTGAACAGTACACATGGCTCAGGTCCCTGCTTGTCTCTGTCACATCTCTCTCCCAGATTGCCGTAGTGAAATTCTATTCCACATTTTTAGGAACAGGAGGGTCTGCACAACATTGCTATTGTGGCTTAGCTGGAACGACATGATAATTTGGTTATCATGGACCACTTCCCTCTACCAAAGGGGATTGACAGCATCTCCATGGAGGAGGGAGGATTTAAATTTGCTGTTCACAGAGAGGAATGAAAGCCAGGTTGCTCTCCTCAAAGGAAGGGGCACATCTAGATGCAGGGGTCCAAGGCACAGACCCATCCCACAGAAATACCTGAGCCACCTCCCCCTGTTCTTGCACCACAAAAGCAGCTGGGTGTGCTCCCCTGGTGTGCTTCACTACTGCAGGGATGCAGACAGCAGCACAGAGGCCTTTCCCATACTCTCAACCCTCTGCTGTCCCAAGCAGTCACTTGTTTTGTTCTGGCTTTCCCTCAAGCCAGTCCTATCCCACAGCTCAAACCCTACGACTTGTGTTACCCCAAGGACCCTTTGAATGCATACCTGCCTCTGGGGTCCGCTGGTAAACAGACACGCTCCATTTTCCCTCCTTTTCTCCCTCCAAGATCTGGATGGCAAACTCGTACATAGTGTCTGGCACTAGGCTCTCCACCAGTGCCCGCCGGTTGGACACCTGCTTGTAATCCCACCTTGCTGATTCCCCCTTCTCCCGATAGCGAACGTTGTACTGTCTGGCATCAGGAACACAGGAAAATAAAAGTTTGCAAGTGGAAACCTAGCATCAGCAGAACCAGGGCGGGACAGGGATGCTTTGCCCTCAAGTAGCCTGCTGGGGCTTAGGGAGGAACCTACCAAAGTGCAAACAACAAAGTATCAATAACAAAAGCCGGCGTATTTTTTGTGATTACCTTCACCCCAAAGAATGGACCACTCTTTCAAGACTCTTAGTCAAAACACCCTCTTTCCTGGGGGAAAGCTGCAGGATTTCCTGAACTGAGCCAGGCATCCTGAGGGTTTCCACACCACCATCTCACTGCCCCATGGCCATGAGCATGGCAGGATTGCTGGCAGGCCCCTGTTCCCAGAGCAGCACCAGTGGCTCAGTTCCCACCTCTCTGCCTAGATAACTGCTTCCACAAAAAAATAGAGAACATCAAAAGTTACTAGTTTTCCTGCTGTGACTCTCAGGGTATTTCAGCACCAGTTTGCACAGCTCTTCATTGTTCCCAAGCTGAGCAACACAATCCAGTGCTTTCAGATCTTCAGCAGTTTCCAGCCCATTTCCTTGTTTGTTTTGGTCTCCAACTGCTGCAGCATGCTTCCACAAGCCAAGCTCTCACTCACAGGAGCCCCAGCCTGCTCAGCCTCAGCTGCATGGGGCGTTTGGAGGGTCAGAGGACGCAGAGTGCAATGATGGGTTTCTTTCCCACTGCAGTGATGCTTCCTTCACCCACAGTATGGTCATCTCAAAGCTGTAGTCTGTTTTGACAACTCAACTCAACACCTCAACTCCGTGGGCTGTGCCTTGTCCCCCATTCCCTCCTTCCCTATGCATCTTTGGGGATTTGCTCACTGTGGTGCTATACCAACACAGGAACAGCCAAATTACCAAGCTGGTGCTGGCAACTTTTCAGAAGGGATGTGAACCCCTGTAGCACAACACTCACACAGATCACTAAAAGCTAACAAGCAGGGCGCTAGGAAGCCAGCTAAATTATTCTCATAATCAACAGCAATTAAATAAATGAAAAAACCTTCAGTAGAGCATTGGCAGCAGTTCCCCTTCAGCACTCATTTAAAAAACCCAGGGCTAAGTACCTATTTGCTGCGACCTTGCGCTTTTCATACAGTGGGTCTGTCCAAGTAACAAGCACAGACTGAGAGGACATAACTCGAACAGTTATGTCTTGTGCCACCTCCACCTCTTCCTCCTCTGAAATGCCAAAACAGAACAGCATATCATTAGCAATATTGGAGTTCTCATAAAAAAACAGCAAATGTGGGAGTGGAAAACTAATTACATCAATTACAGATGGTATGTCATGGAAAGGTAATTTTTTTTTGTTAGCTGTGTGTCTGCAAAACCACAGTACGAATATATTCTACAGTCCTTCAATATTCTATTTGTCCCCAAACTGTTACTCACAGCAAATGTTTTATTAACATACTGATATTCGCCATCTCTGGAAAATGCACTGCTAGAGGTACGTGGAGAACAGAAATTTTGTCTTAAAGAAAATTCTGAGATTTTAAAATCAGTTTTCATTTTGAAGGGCAATAAAAGCTTCTTCAAAATTCTTTTCACAAGGGAGAATTAGGGTATATTTTACATTTTTGAGTCCTTCAAACAGGTTGTTTGAATTCAGCTTTAATTTTTTTTATAGTATACAAGAAAATATGAAAAAATCATTGAAGTGGGCTATTTTGACATATCAAAGTACCTTCTGCAAATAATTTACAATATTTTAAAATTAGGTGAAACTAATTTGATATTTTGAGGTTTTTAATTTTGATGAGGTTCCCTTTTCTATCTGTCCGTCAGAGTTGTTTTGGTCTAGTCTATCTAATGGCCAATGAAAGATCTATTACTTTTCCTTACTGGTGTAATAGTAACTATTTCCAAGTCTCCCAAAGGCACAGAATGTACAAGGCATGACCTTCCAGACAGAGTTTTATAGACAAGTAATACTGGATAAAATATCGATGTCTCATGAAAGGAAAGAAGCCAGTAAACTCTGGAGAATGATCTCATTCTCTAGGGATCTTACTCATCTATGACTGAAATTCAGTGAGAAATTGCCCTTCTCTTCAGCCAGTGGCACTTGGCCCAAAACCCAGCACTGCCTGCAGAGATGGCAGGCAGCAGGGAGGCACATTTCCCCTCTTCCAAACAGGTTTTTAACGCAGAGGGTTTTCAGACGGTTCCAGGTTTTCCAAGCGAAACAGCTACTATACAAAGGTGGGCAAGAGGACCCATCTACTAACCATAAGAAGCTTAGGGGGCCTATTCACAAAGTTTTCCAATGGGAGCACCTGAAGAAAGAAAGTGAGCATGAGAAATGGGTGAACATCACCTCTCCAGAAAAGGAGTGAGATGGGATTTCAATACAGTTCAACCACAATTCTCAGTTTTGGCATAGGTGTTCATTACCATCAAAATCTCCTAAACACTTTGCCATTCCTATGCCATTCACATCACAGTGTGAGGGGGTGAAAAAGCACACTGGCGTGGACATGACTCAGAATCTCACGCATCCTTTTTAAACGTGACAGCAGCGTGTAATAACTTCTTTCCAATGACAGTGAAAACTTCTGCTGACCAGGGTGACACATCTGGTAATCAACCCTTCAGAAAAGGGGTTATAGATCTATGAAGAAGAAGGCGCATCATTTTGGGGGTACCGGCTTTGATTTAATCAAGTCTTCTCATGCAGTTACTGCAATGCATAATATTTGTCAGTAGACAGAGAGGAGGAGATTAAAGTAAAAAAAAAAACCAAAACAAAACAAACAGGACCTAAGAAACTCAACCAACCATGTTAAAAGTCGTATTATTTTATTAATCCTGCTTGAGTTAGAAAATTAGAGACAGCCACCAAGCTCTTTACCACACAGAGAAAAACCTAGTAGCCTCAGCATCAAAAGACTTCCAGTGTAAATATCACAAAGCTATCTCTTTGCATCCACTCACTGACAGTAGATGTGAACAAAACATACCTATGACTTTTCTTTTAGTTAACGATGACCTATAGACAGGTTGGCTCCGTCCTTGTGAGCTCCGTGATGGTAGCGAAACCACATGAACTGATTCAGAGGCTGTGCACACAGGGAAAAGAAGAAGGTTTCCTGTAACCTTTTTCATTAAAAAAAATAATGGACTTCCGAGTGGTCCCACCACATGCAAGTAGAATCTGAGCTATGGTTCTTCTCTCCATTCCTTCCCTCTGCTGTTAATACGACAAACTTGCACACGGTGTCTTTTTAACACAGCATCAGGTTCTCCCACAATTTCTACCCCATCCATATGTAATACCATCCCTCTGCTAAGACACAGAACACAATTATAACAAGTATTTTAATTTATAGGAAGAAGGGGTTTTGATAGCCAGGACAGCATGTGATGTGTGCTCACCTAGCAGCCACAGGGGACTACAGAAGTGTCTTAGCTAAGCCAGGTGCTATCAGGGAAATTTGACTCACCTAGTTTTCTTGCTTCCTGGTTTTGTCGCTCTTGTGGCATGGGAGAATAGCTCATCCTTCGGTTGCTCTCTCCATATCCACGGGGATAACCTTGGGATCTGCTGTTTGGACCTCTGAAGCCTGCTCCATAAGGTGATTTCCACCGAAAAGGTAACTTGCCATCTGGAGACTGGGCTCGCACTCGCAGAGGTCTTCTTGGCATGTCTTTCTCTTCACAAAATAAGCAAACACACACACAAACCCCACAACAGTTACTGTGAAGTGCATGACATGTACAGCACTTCACATATGTCTGTTGCAAGCACATCTATCAAGATCAGAATAAAGGGCATAATTGTACAGCTTTTTAATTTTTTCTGTAAACCCAAATTGAAGTAACAACAAGCTTTCCAAGCAGGATGTACAATACTCAACAGTGTCTTTTCCCAGGCCCTTCAGACTGGTGCAAGACCTTGAAAACAAAAGCATATCATAATACAAGGACTCCTGCCAGAAACTGGGGATGTTATAGCTTTCCTGTTGAAATTTTTTCCTTTTCCTTTTTTTAAACCCCCTTTCCCTAGTCCAGGCACACCAGTACATTATTTTTTGGAGAAGAGCTAAAGTTCAGTTTAAAATGAAGCACAGAATAGTGCTTTACTGTTAAAAGCAAGTTCCTTTCTCCTAAACCCATCTCTAATGGTTCTGCTGCCCAACAGAGTCATATCTAGAATGTCTGTTCTGCACATGCCTCAACTCCTGACTTCCCAAACTCCCATTATATGATCCCTTGAGCACTGTGAAAGGTACTCCATACAAGTTAGATATTTTTTAACATTTGATGACAAGTGGGCAGTGTTCTTTTAAGAAGTGACACTGATGCAAGGCTTGACAGCTTTTTCAGTGAAAAAATATTTCCTTGCATCCAATCTAAACCTCCTCTTGGGCAACTTGAGACCATTTCCTCTTGTTCTGTCATTTGCAGCTTGGGAGGAGAGACTGAGTCCCACCATGCTACAATCTCCTTTCAAGAAGTTGTAGAGGTTAACAAGGTCACCCCTAAAACCTTTTCTCCTTTTCTCCAGGCTGAAGAACTCCAGCTCCCACAATGTTCCTTTATAGGATCTGTGTCTCAGATCTTTCCCAGCTTTGTTGCCCTTCTCTGGACTTTCTCCAGCACCTCAATGTCTTTCTTGTGGTGAGTGGCCCAAAACTGGGCACAGAACTCAAGGCAGCTGAGTATCACCAGTCCAAGTACAGGAGTATGATCCCTTTCCTGGTCCTGCTAGCCATGCTATTTCTCCTCATGTCCAACCCAAACCTCCCAAACAGCTACGTGCAGCTGCTGTCCAGCGTTAGAGAGCTACATGTGCCTTGCTCCCATCAAGAAGTGACTTTCTTCCAGCTTCTCATCAAGGAGCAGTTGGCTGCTGAGAGATGTTTCCCTGTCCTCCTGTTTGTCAGACAGGGCCAGTCCCACTCCCTTAGGCTCTCACTGGAGCCCATGCTCTATTGGTAGCCACCACATCCCCAGACCTCAACATTTCTCCTGAGCATCCCAGCCCTGGCTAAGAGGAGTAACATCTCTCCTCAACCAGCCACGCTCTCCCAGGTGCCTGGAGTTTTCCAGGCTGCAGTGGAAGCACACTGTGCTGGTTTGCTCTCAGCTGCCCTGGACGTTCTGGGAAGAACACTGCAGCCCAACAGCTCAGCTTCCACAGTCAAAGCTGCAGCTTTCACCTGCAATTAAAACAGAGAGTTGCAAGGGATGAAGGATACAAAAAGAACCAGCCCAGCCAGAGAGCCATATGGAAAGTATTCAATCTAAAACAAATGTGGTTTTAGGCAAGGAGAATTGTATTGACCCTAAGGGGTGCATGCAGGGGATCAGCTGAGATTTTAAAACCACGGCTTTCCAAGGCTTCAGTTACTTTCCTCATTGTAGTACCACACTCTACTACCCACTGTTCCCATTTCACTAGTTAGTTCCAGTTTCTATTTATCATTCCTCATCACAGTTTGACCGGCAGAAGTCTGAAGGCACCCAAGATGGACTTATCAGCAATTGTTAAAACGGCATTGCTGATAACAGCTGATCCATCAAAACCAGCATTTTTGTATGAAGTCTGTGCCAGGCTTTACAAGAAAGGGACTTCTCATTAAAAATGAAGAGCAGCAGCAGGAGTTTACCACAGCCCAAGAGCCATCAGTCTGGTCTGGGATAAGACTGAAAGCCCTGACCTCAGCCATACAGGGGAAGATGAAGCTGGATTCACACCTCCCCACAGATATCAAGTTGCTGTCCCACCAGGTTCAGCTATGCCAAAGGGTCAGATGTCCCAGTCAGAAGGAAATTTCACACTCCTTAAGTCCCCAACAGCGTCACTGTCTGCTGCAGTCACAGCCTCTGCACCTCAGCATCCCCTTGTCCTGGTCTCCTGCTCTCATCTTGGCTCTGGAAAAAAAACCCCTTGAATTTCTACAAGGAGGATAACCCTGGGACTGTACACAATGAGCATCTAGAAAAACTCACTGTATCCTGAAGACCAGAGTTCTGTCCTCCTGGCCAGGCTCATTCACGTTCGAAAAAATCCTTCAGAACCACCACCATCATCACCAACAAAAATCAGAAGTGTCCTAAACAAGCTACAGTCACCAGAGAAGGAATGGGAAGTAATAAATCCCATGCATCATTTAAGTCATTCAACCCCCAATGTAGTCCCTTCCCGTGGGGATACTGAACTTCCCAGGAACAATAGTCTTAAACAGTCTTAAAAGAATTAGCCAGCAAGTCCTTAACTGAACTTAAGGTTGGGTCTTCCTCATCTGCCCATTATTTAGCCCGTAAACATCTCTAAGTATTTTTTCTCTTTTGTCCCAAAACTGATTTAACAGCTTTCTGGACTTCCACTCCGGTCAAACTAAATCAACTGGAAATCATCTTCAGAAAGCACCCAAAGAGCTACCTGCAATTACATTAAAATAAAATTGTATTCCAACAAATAGAAAGAGTCACTCCCTTATACTCTCTTCAGTCTAGAAATTCAACATTACTTAAAACTGCAGGAATCTGTGTACAGTATCTTGGCCCCAATGATTCAGGGCTGATTAAAGCCTTGGTATTGACTTTTCCCAGATGAAATGTCCACTAGCATTGCCAAAACTTCTCTGTGTCTCAGTACTGTAGGAAAGCAATTTACAAATTATGTAAGGCCAAAGCACAAGGTCTAAGCTGAGGGTAAAACATCCTCTGAAATACCACACAAGGAGGCAGCTTACACTTGCCAAATCATACAGATTCTTCAGGGGGTCTCATCAATTATCTAGCAAAGGAAAACACAAAATAGTTGCAGAAAAAAAGGGAAGTACTGACCCCTAGCAATCCATCTATAACTGCAGGGGAAAACATACCAAACAACTCAAACCTATAAAGATAAAAGCAAAAAAAGCAGTTGAAATCTGAGGTCACAGAAAAAAATCAGGCACTTGAATATACAACTCTAGGTACAGATTTTCCTCTTGCCTTCCACAGTCAACAAAAACTTTTCTACACTTTGTGTACCATAACTTCAGTACTGGAGAACTGGGCCTACAAAATGCATTCTGCTGCAGAGATGACACATAACTTGGCACAGTCAGCAGACAACATCCATATAGTTTATGAACAACTACCAAATTCTCTTTTCACTTCAGGCAGAAGTCTGGGAGACTGAGTGCAGTGACCCAGCCATGGCCTAAGTAATGACTTAGAGACAGAAACTGTAGCTGCTAGGAGATAACGAAGTCGTCAGAAAAGGCAGAAAATGGTAGCTGAAATCCTGCAATGGCCAACTTGATCAAAAATCATCAGAATCTCCACTGCAACAGCAAACTGGCAGGTTTTTTAGGGGAAAGGTGCTGTTTGGGTTATTATTTTATTTTAAATTAAGTTCTAAGCATCAAATGAGACTTACTGATTTTGAACTGTGTACTTGAGACTACTGCTGCTTTACCAGACAAAACATTATGAAAGGTTAAAGTACTGAACTGCTCAGTTCATTCATCCTTCTCAAAAAGTAGATTTCTGTCTTAAGAAGTCTTTAATGGCTCTCCAAGCTCAACCAATTGCCCTCTGAAGTAAGAACCTTGCAGATCTGCAATCCAATTTCAGAGCTGAGCAACTCAGTTTACACCTGGCACTTTTCCACTCAAAACCACCACCAGGACTAGAAAAGTACCTCAGCCACATGTGATTCTTAAATCGCTGAGCTATTTCTTTGGGAAATAACACTCTGTATACTATGCATTTCCCTAAGCATCCAAGCCCTACCTCCATGAAGATGTCAGTTGTAGCAAAAAATGATAGTTAATTAATGAACAGGAAAAAAAGATACTATATTTGAATTTTCGGCTAGCAACTCTAAATTTAATTCCAATTGTGAGATAGGACTCTTTGTAAAACATTTGTACTCATAAAACCTATTGTGTTGACCACACCTAAATGCAACTGCTTGAGCGGTGACACACAAGTTCAGGACACACACAGCAAACACACCCTAAGGCAACTCTACAGGTGCCCTTTTTGGGCAGCTTGTGAAACCAAGACAGGGTTCTGCCCAGGGGTGCAGAAAGACAGAGGAATGCCAGCCCCGCAGAAAGCACAAGAGAAGTCAGAGAGTAAAGACTCACACTCATGTGGCAGTGTTCATGTACTGGCTGTACCACGGCCAGACCCTCACCAGGAAAAAGTTGATTGTTTTCAAAAACACTTTGCAACATGATCACTTCTTTCTTCTTCAGACCCCCAACAGGTACTGTTTTCCACATGCTGCTTTACCATCTTCCAGTAGGCAAATCGCTTTGTATATTGGCTTTAAGGGTGGGGCAATTCAGATATACCATTTTATTTTTTCACCCGCTTTGAAACAGATTATGAAACACAGTGTATTTGACAAGGTGAAAGCAGAGCTTTACCAGCAAAGCCAGGCATCTAAGCTCTGCAGTCCTTTGTGAAGCTTAAGGCTTTCAACCTTTTTTGATTATTCATGAACAGGAAAAGAAAAATGTCATTTTTACCATAACTGAAAAGCACAGAAGAAAGAAAACATCTCACATTTCTCATCCAGCAATCCACACAGGGGTGGCTGCTCTCCTCCTCACCTTGATATACTCTGACTGTTACCTGTCACCATACAGCTATCCCCAAGCCACATCAACAGAAAAGAAAGGAAGAAAGAGGACAAACACAGTATCATAGGAAGATAGTTGTTTTCCACCCAAAAATTAATTTCCTGTGTCACTTTGCACAAGTGTTACTGGATTTTTTTTTTAAGTTGATTGTTTGACCCAACTTTCAGTTAAGAAAATGTGAGCAATTCCACCAGCTTCAATGAGGGCTGGATGGGGGCCATCCCAAGAAGATTTCACTCTGCAAAGATATTTCCTGCAGTGGGTGAGCCAGCTCGAACAGTGCTGATGTGGCCCTCAGAACTGCGATGTGCTGACTGCTCTAAAAGCACAAGACTCGGGGCTCGATGATTTCCCCCAGACCTGCCCTGGCAGAGAAGAGAACAGGAGCTTAGTGGGGATCTTCAGAGTAGTGCAGCAGTTAACACGTGTAGAAGTCTAAGTATGTGACCAGAGAAAGTAGAACTGAAATGGAAAAACAAATCCACCCTGAGGCTTACTGGGTCGGTAGGTCCCCTAGCATTTTAAAATGCACTGTTAAATTTTTCCCTGTGTGGGCTGATCAACTCTTGTAATGCCACTAATTTAATACACTCAACATCACATCTCCTCCTGGAAAATAAGCTAATCAGTTAAAGCAGTAGAAGCAAGCGACATAAAAATCCTTTGTTTCTTGCAGAAAAAAATAAAAAATCGTTTAGCACATTTCCACACACTTCTGCTTGGCGCAGCAAGCAGGGACTGGAATGCTTTAGTTCCTGCAAAGCACAATGGAATCTGTGCCATAATTCACTGGGCTCCGGTCAGGAGTTTTGGGCAGAGGACCAGTATCCAACGGTAATGTCTGACTTAGGGAAAGCAATTCATTATACATCTGTAGAGGAGTTACCTGGCATCCGGAGGACATACTTTAAATTGACAGTGTCAACAGAAGTTTCCATTGCTCCCTTTGAAGAGCCCTCTGAATGCTAAGCACTGTGGATCAGGGCATTTTTCAAACTCAGGAATGTAATTGTACACGATTAACATGTGTATTACGACTTAGGAAAAACCAACAGTGAGATACTGAAGGCTTCATGTTCTCCCGTTGACATCAATACACAGGCTTCCTTCTGCACCAGTGACCTTTGAAGGGAGCCCACTGAGGCTGGGCCATGTCTGTCTCTCACACTCTCTGGCTTTGGCTGCCTCACATCTGGGCTTCTCCTGTGATCAAACCACTGTGAAAAGGCCCCCAGGAACCTCACAAAGGCTGTCAGAGCCCACTGCAGCCATGGCTCTGGTCTGCAAGTGCCTATCCGGGGTGTTGTCCAACACCTGCCTGTTCACTGAGTTGGAGAAAAGGCGGTACTGGAGTGACAACAGCTTTGGGGGCTCCTTGTGGGGACAGAGAGGGTGAAACCAGCTGGCAAAGGTATGGGGTTGACATCACCATTACAGGCGTCAGCCAGAGGCTGAGCCGGGGGACTCCTTTCCATTAACTTATTGGGCTATAATTGTCTATCTGTTCTCCCTGAAGACTGCACCCTTGGTATCTTGCCCTAATCATGATGTTGCTCATCTACATCTGCCAACACAGTTATACAGCCAAAACCTGTAAACTGCAACACATCATTGGTGACCATGTTGCTCTCCAGGCAAGGATGGGCACTACAAGGAACTCCAGCATCAGAACAGATGAAGTGCACAGTCACTGCAAGCACATGTGAGGTGTAGACAACAGGGATGTGGTTGTGCATATTCCTTGGCATGACATCCTCCTCTTGTCAGTCACCATGAGGACAGAGCTGCCTTCTAACCCTGCTGCCCTGCAGGTGTGACTGGTTGGCTTGAACAGGCATCACAGGTGATGGAAAAGCGTCATTTGTATCAGTGCAACCCTCCATAGCATATACCTGGGCAAGGGTTTGTCAGTCGAGACTTCCAGAGAAAGCCAACAAGGTACCACACAGAGAAATGCTGGGATGGATTAAGGCCCACCTGTGGTTCCCTCTAAAATGACAACTACAAAGACATGGATAGTGTCTCCAGCCAGCATGACAAGGGGTAAAATCATGACACTTGGCAAGGGAGAACTGAGACTCAGTAAGCTGTGCTCTGCTGCATGTATTAACCGAGCAACAAAAACTTACAGAAACAGTTCCTCCAACTGGGCCCAGAGCTGTAACAGCAAAAGCCATCCATTCTGTGCCATACAGCTCCCAGAACACCACTGTTATAATTTTAAAACTTGCATTTTCCATGTTTCCACATTCTTCTCAAGAGATGCTGCAGATAGCTATCCCTTAAAAACTGCCCCCTTGCTTTATTTTACATAGCTGTGCCACTAAAGCAAACATTTTTCACTTATAATTGTTACTTGGAGACTGAAATTAGTCTCATGAGCACTTAAAAATATCCCTCGCCCCATGCATTTGAGTTCTTTGATTCAAAATTGCATTCAAAGCTTTTCACTGCTCTCACAGCTTAAACCTTAAAACTAAACATAGTTTCAAACCTACCCAGCTGAAGCCTTGGCAGCACACTTTGTCACAAACTTATTTTAAAACCTACTCCTGCTCCAGAGGTAGAGGCATCAGGTCATTGCTCCTTTAGGTCCAGTGAGAGGACAGAAACCCGTGACAGTCCAGAATAACTGAGCAGGTGCTTTTCAAGCTCTCCTGGCTGCACAGCTCTGGCGCTAGGGCTCCTTGTTGCCACCCACACTAATGTGCATGGCCTGGGTTCCCGAACACATGGTTTACATCAGGCCACTGTTTCTGTTCCTGGAGAAATACAGCCCACTGCTCAACTCAGCAGCCACTTCTGGGAGGGCAAAACACACAACCTGCTCCAGCAGCAGGCCTCCTGAAAGCTTCCGAACATCGGGCAGTGAGATGGATATGGATGGATATAGCATACTCTGTAAATCAGGCACAGTATGTAGGGGTGTGACCCTTCTAAAATAAAATCCTCAATTACTAACAGAAAAGGGAGTAGCATTTATGAAGAATGTACTTTGTATGTCCTGAAAACTTTAATTATTCCCAATTCCCTAATAAGTACAATACGGAAGAAGTTGAACGTTTAGCAGACCCATTTTGGAGCTGTTTTTAAAACCAACTACTCCAAAACCAGCACTGAAAGGTAGCCTTTAAACCTGTCACTCAAACTACCCCTTTGCCTAGATACAGTTCCTCCACCTGGCTGTCTAATACTTACTCACATTGATATTAGTCTATTTTTCTTTGGGATTCTCATCAATGCACCTTTCAAGGTCCTGATAATATTAGCTTGCTTACATTTGAAGTCTTAGAAGTTCTTCATCTGTTGAAAATAATTTTGATTCTGGTGGATTGCTCTCTTTTACATGGATATAACTGTATCAGCCAGAGATACTGCCAAAATTACTGATAATACAACGATTTTTCTTCCTATCCAGGACAGTCATAATTCTGACTCCAGCTGTTCCTTGAGAGTCCAGAAAACTGGCAGAGTATTAGGTGATATCATCAGCAGAATTAGGCTTACAGCCTGTAAGTTTTTGATAACAAATAAAAATCAGATCTATAATATTTGACTAAGTTTCAAATGTTAATACAGGTATCCTTTCAATCTTTGTCTACTGACTTCAAGTCTAGCCTTTTCTAAATTTCAAAATGGAAGACTGTTAGAAGGGACTGGATGCCTGTGGTATTCCAATATGACCTGAAGCTCCCTGACTTCAGTGGAAACCTCTACTTTATCAGGAAACTGTCATTGGAAATTTGATTTGCAAGAAGAGGAGCTCACTAATTTTACAGAAAAACAAGTTTATAGCAAAGCTCACCTATTTCTTTTACATCAACAAGGAGGAATAACTAGAGGTGTCAATGGATCTGATAAAGCCATTGATCCCAAATGATTCTATATATCCATACATTCAGTCCTCATTTGCAGGATAAAGGGAATATTAGTGCCTCTGAGCTGAAATGCACCTGAGGTTCTCCAGTGCTGACACAACACTGCCTCACTCCTGTGACACTCAGATTCTTCCTAGTGTGCAAGAAACTCACATTTCTTGGCTTCACTGGACATTCAATTGTAGAAATAGCACTAATATCAACTTACAACATCTTAAGCCCTGTTTCTGAGATAAATCAGAGCCTGAGGCTGCTTTAAATGGTGCGCTCAGATTTTAATCTGACTGCAATCACAGACATGACAAAAGCACAAGATAAAGTTAGAAGTGAATTTCTTTTCCTGCAGGTAATCCTTGTAGAGGCTGTCCTCTAGCCCTAGTCAGAAGTTCAGTGACAGGAAGGAAACCTGCCTGAGAAAATTAGAACGTGAACCCACACCAAGCAACTCATGCCATGGCCAGACACTGTCAGGAATAAAACATCCCCCCTCCAAAGTCTGTCTTTCCACACCATGTTCATGACTGTAGTCACCACATTGTTTTCACCTACACTTTGTTCGTGTTTTCATATTCATGTACTTTATTTACTACAAACTGTGGTAACTTCTTTTTTTCCAACAGTCTGAGATGAAGCACACACTACATCAAAACCATGTCAAGAAAGTTAGGAGCAAACATAACACTGCACAAAGCTAACAGACCTACAATTTTGGTTAGTTTCATCTTTAAAATTAGGGACACCTGACTCATACTACTTTTTACTGTGTATTTTGTTGTCAAAGAAGGTATTGAAAACATTCTGTCCATTTAAGAGAAGTGGACAGCACACAAGAGAAACCCACAACACAGTCCTGGATACTTGGAAGACACATCTTCCCTGGGACATCCCTGACCTCCACCTGCACACATGCACCATCCTCACACTCTCCTCCCTGCCACCTCTACAAAGGCTTTAACAGCGTTGGCCCTGGAAACTCAGCTTAGTCAATGTTAAAGAAGTCCACTGGTATCACAAGTGGTAACACTCTCCTTACTTGGGAGGAGTGGGTTTTAAGCACAGTTCATATTGCTCTCTCTGACTGCAAAAGAAGGTAGGAGAAGAAATCCCTGAGAGATTCCAAAGGCAGCAGGATCCCCCTGAGCAACTCCATGGCTCCTGAGGGCAGATCCAAGGGCACTCACACATCCCTTCGCCACTGGTGCCTGGGGCAAACTCATGGGTTTCAACAGGCTCTTCCCTGCAAGCTCCTGCAGAGCAGGGCTCCTGTTTGCTCGCCACTACCCCAGTCTACTGCTTGTCCCTTGAACATTTCAAAGGCTGTCAGAGGCATGGGGATACTCTAAGTGCCATTTGGAATCCAGGCAGGATTTTGGCTGCACAACCCATGATGAGCAGCAGTACTCTTATTCTCCTCTAACCTGGCAATTTTGTCCATGACAACAGCAGAAGGTGGCATGAAGACAACAAAAAGCTTGCACCAGGATGGATACTATCCCTCTTGTAAAGTACACTGACTCCCACACTGAGAGCTGCCATCTCTGAGACATTATCTCTACATGTGTTTCTGTGACGAAGAATCGAGTGCTGGTACAAATGCACACTGTAAAATCCAGTATGGCAGTAGAAAGAAATAACATCAGCTGCTAGCACGGCTCCATTTAACTGAACTTTACGGTGTTTTCATGAAAACCTGGAATAAGACAGAATATTTGCTCAGACTGACTTAGTCTCAGTAGCTTTTCTCACATTCTGTGAAACTGCCACCAAGGAAATGTTTCATTTCCACATGAGGAAATATATGCAGAGCTTTCTCTAAGTTGAAGGTGAAACTCCAACCACAGCTGATGCTCACACAGGTACAGCCAGATGGGAAAGATGGCAGGGTTACAAGCCCACAAATGCCCTTCTCTCCAGCACTGACACCAGCACAGAACTTGCGTGATGCTGCTCTGCCCAGACGGGATGTGGGTCCTGGGTGTGTGTTACTGCACTGTAGTTTACCCACATCTATTGTCATGCCCCCGGCCCAGGCTTGCAGATGAGACAGCTTATTTCCCTCTAGCTGGACCTCAAAGGATGCCCACAGGCAAGGTAGGAAAAAAAAAAAAGAGAGTATTGTTTCTGGGCTGTCAGGCATCCCTTCCACCACTGCTCCCTCCCCATGCCCACAGCCTGAGGAAGCTTTGAAGTGGGTTGGCAGGGGACACAAGCCAGAGCCAGAGCATGGGCCTCTGTGAGCCAACCTCTGTCCTGCTCCCCACAGCTATGGCCATAGATCTCCTGTAAGGAAAACACACCTATTAAAATTGCACTGCTCATTAGGAGGCTAACTAAACCGTGGCAGCATCTTTATGCTGTGCACCTGGGTCATTTCTTATGAACCTAAATCTTCACTCCATTGCTCTCCTTTCACATGCATGCAATCTCATTAAAACCAGTGGCATGTTATAGAAGCACCCAAGTGAAGAATGACGCCCTGCTCCTTCCAAGGCTGAAAAAAACACTGTATGTAATTACCCTGATGGAGGATATGGACTAGCTCATGGAAAGTCACAGCAGGAAGCACAGTTCTCTTTCTGCACCAGCTTCGACTCCAACCTCTTCAGGCAATGGTTACCAACACCCATAAAACACAAAGCTTTGCACGCTTCGTTCGTATTTTTTACTTTATCTGAGAAATTTTTTTTAACTAAATACGTCTATCCAAACACCCAATTTTCTTCCAAATTTCTCTCAGCTGTTGGTTGCTGGGATGCTTCATGTCCCATCATCAAAGCAGGAGACAGATGATAGCCTGCAGCCTACTCTGTATTGGTTTGTTACAGACTGGGGGAGGAAAGCAACAACTCTCAGTCACCTTCACCCCCTGAAAAACCTGTTAATCTTGGCCACTTTAACACTCAGCAAATGGATTACACAAGTCATTTGTGGACACAGCAACAAGTGTTAACCAAGCCACAACTAGTAAAAAACCTCATGGCTTCAACTCTTACTCAGAAATCTAGGATTTTGAAAATTTCAGAAAACTAATTTTTTCTGATTAAAAAAAAAGAAAAGGAAAAAGATGATCAGTAAGATACTTCTAAAATGAAGATTGGGTTTGAATCCAAAGAGTTGGCAATCTGGATGCTGTGGCCCTGCTTTTAGTTCATTCCTTTATGCAAATCACAGACTTCGCCAAATCATCCTCAAGCATCCTATTTACTTGTGGGGTGGTTGATTTACACCTCTCTCCAAAACCACCTCAATATAGATAAATTTGTTCCCTTACCCCGTGAAATAGCACAGATTTTTTAATCTACTGGAGATTCATATGTTTATGTAAAGTCTTACCATTCCATCTCTAGCTGAAGTGCATGTTCAACTTTCCATATGAAACTGCCAAAAACGCCTCAGACTCCCAATGTCAGAGAGTAGGAATTCAAGCTTCATCATGCATTGAAGGAAAATAAAATTTAAAACTCTCCATTTTTATGTCACTTTTCAAAGCCTTTTATAAATCAGAAAAGTTAGTTTCCCAAGGTGCAGGTTTGCTAAGAACAAAACCCAGGCTCAACTTCAGTCTCTGCTTTCATTAGCAACTTCAAATTTTTTTTACAGAGACTGGAAAACATAAACCTTAAAATAATATAGCCTTTGCTGCTTCCTCTAAATGGAAAATGCAAATAAAAAACACTAAAATATTATTTATCTATCTCCAATATAAAACGGTTCATGATTCATGTCTTGAAGTAATACCCACTCTGATTCTTCTAACTTCATTCCACATTAATTATTTCAAAAGTTCTTTCAAAAAGTACACTTATAGCATTGCTCCTTAAAAGGGAAGCTGGTGGTGCACCCTCCAAGGCTCCCAAAGTGCTAAACTCATAGATCCTAGATAAAGCGCATGCCAGGGAAATGGACAGAATGCTGTGATCACTGTTCTTAGGAGCTCCGTATGAGGTTGGACTTAGATAGGCACAGATCTTCATTACTGATAAATTACTTTCTTATTTTGTTTCTTTTCCAAAGAGAAACTTTCTGCAGTCATATTCAAAGCAATGTCTTCATGCAAAGCCCTGGGCTGTTTCACACATTATAAGCAATTCTATCATAGCTGAGCAGACACAACTGAGACACAGGGCAGCAGCCACTTGGATTCGCCTCATCATGAGTTGTCAAGCATTGGGACAGTTGGCAAAGATTTACCCAATTAATGACCTTTAAAAGCATCTGAACAGATGAAAAAGATGCAGTCGCAGCTCTGCAGGTTTGTAAAAGAGAACCTATGCCGTCCTCCTTGGGTTGGCCCAGGGATATCTAGAACTGAAAATATACATATCTACATTGGTTTGGTCTTCAGTGCTGAGGTTCAAGACTTGCAGCTTCTCCCCACAGAGCACAGAACATCGCTGACCAGTGGGATGTACAGCAAGAGGAGCCTCTGGGGATGAAAATCAATCCTTTAACAAATCAATCCTGTTAACAAAGCCTCTGCAAAAATCAGGAGAGCAAGTTTCAGGAAGGACTTCCAGAGCCCTTAACATGCCATAGCCTGCTAAAGCTATATACCAATGTACATGGACTCCCATTTTATGCTATTCATGTTTAGTGTTTGAATACCCTAAGTGGGAAGTTTGGAAGGAAGGATGGAGTGGAAGGGTGTATTGTTGCAGCCCCCTCTGATTGCTGCTGGGTGACCTGTGACACCAAGCTGGCACTGGTGCAGCTTGGAGGAATAAAGCCTTCTAATACCAAAACACCTGCCCAGCACTGCCCGCTTCCTTGTGAGCTCTGACCCACCCATCGCCACTGCTGGTGACCTAGAATGATGTGGTGATGAACAATAATTCCACCTCTCTTCAAACCTGAGCTTCTGATGAAAACTAACCCTTACTTCTGTGGCAGTGGTGGTATGCTCTACTGTCACAGGGCTTTAACTAAATCTGCATGGCAAGGACAGGTTATCCAACAGAGTTATGGGGCAGCCTGAATCTGGGTGTTCTGTGCAGCCAGTGCTGGGGAAGCAGCCCTGCAGCAACAGCAGAGACAAGGTCCGAGCTTGGATCCCTCAAACCAAGGCTGGCTGCTAAGAGCAAGGCAAGGAAATATGCACTGTTTTACAAGTAGCTTAAGCAACTTGCTACCGTCTGTGGGTTGGCCATCTGCTACTATTCAGTAGCACAAACATTTTGCTGAAGCTGCAAAGCTTCCTGAAACACAGTGATTTCCTTCCATACAAAGGGGCCCCAAATTACTCAAAAGCTCCTACAGACGTTTTGAACTCTCACTATTTGCCTTTTCGGTTTTGGTAGGGACTACTTGCAAGCATAACAAAAGTTTGGGGGTTTAAAAATTAGATTTGTACAGCACAAGCAGAGAAAAAAATATATTTGCAAAAGGTCCAACTGCTGAAAAAGCCAAATGGTTAATTTCATATTGCAAAAAAATCTTGCAAATTCCATGTCTAATTTTATAAGGCTCTTATGTTTGGATTCATAGGGTCTGTTTCTGCCACCCTTGCTACGATTACTAGCAGCTTGTTCTGTAAGGGTCCAGTCCTAAGAAAAACCTTACTTCTTCTAAAGGAAAGCAACAGGTAGAATGGTATGCATGTGCTAAAAATAATTCCCTGTCTTCAAACACATCACTTTCTTTAAGAAACATCCATATTGACTCATCAGATACTCTGATGCTTACACCCACCAGACCCTGAGCTCCATCAGTTATCTGAGCTCTCACTTCAGCTCTCTCCATTGGGCTTAATCCTTCCCCTCTCCCTGCTGGTGTTAGAAGAAGAATCTTGTTTTTTCTTTTATTTTCTTTTTCCTTCCCTCTGTTGACACACACACGGCTCCTTCCCTCCACTCCCAGTGGGAGTGTGGAGACCATCCCTTCCCAGACACGCTCCCACTGTGCAGGCACAGCTGTGCCCACACCACGCTGCCTTGTGACAACCTTGTGTAGCATAACATGGGACAGCTGGCTTGTCACCACCACAAGGAAAGACTTAAGCCAGTTAAAAGCCATTTCTCCTTTAATTTCACTTAAGCAGTGGTTTGAAATCTGTTTCCAACCCTCCAAGGTTTCACACTCATTCCCACGTCACATCATCAGCTGCAAGTTTCCAGCGTGACCTGCACGATGTGATACCGAACACAACCAGAATCCCACAATGTCTCATACCACTCATCATCCCTCCCTGAGGGTAATTTAAACAGCTGTTTTTGCCGAGGAAAGAAAGTGTGTTTGCAGACCTGCCTCTCAGCAATCAACACTTCCAAGGAGCATGGCACATCCTGCACTGGAAGCTGACTTGTTGGGAGGGCAGATGAGGAGCTATATGATCTGAGACATCTTGTGGCAATAAATCTGTGCCCACCAACTGAAACCCAGCAAGTCTGACGTGACTGAGAAGGGCTTTCATGGAAACATGTACAGTGCCCACTCAGCATTCAGTCCCCTGACTCCATTTAAGCATGTGGTCAGGCTCTTGGAGGACCGGTTTGACTTACAGTAACCATTAAGAGTGAAGAAAAGGAACTCAGAGCCCTGGCAGTGCAATCACCACATTGCAAACAAAATAATACATCACTGTGCACGTCTAACATGGAAATTTGGCTTGCTAATATTGCTGTTTAAGGTTTAGACTTTCTAGGTTTTAAATACTGTTGCTGTGCTATCACAGAAGAGTTTTTCTGGTCTATTTCATTTTCTTTTAGCTTTGTCTCTGTAAAAACAGCAATTTTGCTTCTGCATACATTCAACTTTGGGCAATTCACAAGACATCAGTCATGACTTCTTGTTTGGAAAATTTCAAGTAGAAGAGAGTAGGGTCTTAGCTTGGGCAGCTCTTCAGCACTGCAGCATGGAAAAAGCATTCAACTCATTTTTAAAACAGGGCCAGTGGAGCTCGGGAAAGGTGAGATGTCATTTTCAAAGTTTGTCTTAAACTTTTGAATGAAACCAGGCTTTGTGTTCCCCAACCCACCTCCCCAGTAACACAACCCTAGACACTTATCAAATACGTGTATTAAAAATACATGCAACCTGAAATCAGCCTGAAGTCTCACACCAGCAAAGCCACATGGAGCATTTCCATCGCTGCCATTTGGTTTTAAATTGTTTATGGCCCCTCTGCCTGGGGAGACCAAAAACATCAAACCAATGGCACAGCTGGGACAGAGGCTGACACAAAGCTCAGCTGATGCAGACAGCAAGGCTGCAAACACATAACCCAGAGCACCAACTCCTGCAAAGGGCAGCGAGTCCTCAGCCAAGTCTGTATTGGCTCCACACTGCTGTGGGCTCCTGGTGTGTGAGCTGAGGGCCATCTGCAATGCATCCCCTGCTAAAGACCACACAACTGTGTCACCGAACTCAGCATGGCTTCAGAAGGGGATGAAAGGGACAGACATGCAGGCTATGTGAAAGTGCAGCTCAGTTACTCATGCACGGGCAGATTCTGATGCCGTCAGGTACTTCCATGGGGCTGCCATGTGAAGCAAGACACTACCCAGCAGGACTTACAGCATCTAAATCCAGCCCTCCATCTATCTGCTACAGCCTGGGTCCTGCAGTGCTCTCAGACCTGCCCCAGGATCTCAGCAGCAAAGGCAAAATGAAACACTGTCTTCCTGAGGTTGAAAACGTGAAGCCTGGCTGCTTCTCAGGCTGCGGGATGGGTGCTAGGATTGGGAACTGGGTGCTGCTCCCACGGTCCCCTCCCTCAGCAGCAGGAGCATCCAGGGGCTCAGAGAGGGCTGGCCAGGCAGGTGGCAGGGCTTGGGCAGGTCTCTGGGTACCACAAGCTTTCAGCCATGGCAGCATGTTTTGCCAGTTACATTTGTTGCTTTCCACTGCGGGAATTTTAAGGCACACTCAGTAGTTTTTCCCTGATACCAGCTAAACCCTTCTGTACAGCCTTCCAAGGACACCACTCTAAAATAAGGGATTAAGCATTTCATAACAGAATACCAGAACAAATTACATTGACTATTCAATTTCTCTTATTTCTGTTTCTCTTTTTAGAGACAAGGAAACACTAACATTCCAGCTGCAGCAGTCCTGATTTTTTTTCCAAAAAGAAGTTTCAGCCAAAATATTGCAGTCAACTCTACAGTAAACATGACAAATAACCATTTGAAGAGTGGCCTCTTATCTTACAGCAAATGTATATATTAAGAACAACTGACTCCTCCAATGGAAAAATAATCAGTTTAGTGCAGGAAGAATACAACAGTCGGAAAGATTTGCTGGAACCAGGACCATTGCAGGATGCCCAAGAGGACTTAATAACTATGTAATAGTGGAATAGCTGCACTGGAACTGTGAAATATGAACACACTCCATAGTCCTCAAAGAGCAATTTACTCTGTTTAATAAAGAGCTGATTTGATGACTGAGTTACTCACTGAAGAGGAGTGATTTAAAATGCACACTTCTCCAGACCACTTTTTAATGTGTACATAGTTAAACTTGGATGTACTTTTTATGTGTTCTTCCAGGATGAGGAGAAGCTTGGACTGCCTTCCTTACCACTGGATTTCAGTATTACATTTGATGTAACTAACAATTTCTCTTTGTTTAGGAAAAGCTCTCTGTTTAGAGCACACAATTTCTACGTCTTGGTTCTTTATTCCACTTTTCCTTGCTTCTCCACTCCTTAAGACTATTTGCTTTAAATACAGACTTGCCAAATGCAAGCACCTATACAAAATGGAGACACATGCAGGCTGATTTCAGAGGCACTGAGGAGTGCCCAGCTCTCACCACAGCACAGAGGTGTGACACAGCCAGGGTACACAACCCAACCTGGCATGTGGAAAAGCTGCTGTGTCCCACTGCACAGATGTCACTTATGAAGAGCTAACAGTGGGCCAGAGGTTGCAAGCTCAATGTGAGTGAGGTACAGTGACTGCTGCTTGAGAAAGGTACAATTTAACCCAGAGAGTTTTTAACCATCCTGAAAGTGCTGTGAACAGTAAAAAACAAGCTGAAGTTAAATACACATTTGCAGAAACTCAGAGTAGGAGAAAAGCCCTTATATGACATCCCAGACAGCACTTCCAGGGAACTGGGGAGAAGAACTTGCCATTTCCAGAACTACATGACCCAGCAGCCATGTGCCTTAGGAGGGCAGGACACAGGACAAGAGGTCTGGAGAGAGGTGGGTACCAGGTCCCATCCAGCAGAGAGGAGGCAGAGGGAGCTCTGCAGCCTGCACAGGTCACGCTGGGGACCAGAAGCACATGGGCTGCCAGCACAATCTCTCATCTCCCCAGGCAGATCAAGATCACACAATGAAGGGGATGCTGTGTAAACACTGTTTGATGTTGGTCTTGTTAACTCTGCTACCAGTATAGCAGCTGTGCATTCAACCATGTGGTACACCGTGGAAAAAGTTATTTTTCATTACAAGCTTGTCTGAAGTTTAAAGAGGAACCAGGAAAAGCAGACTTTCCAGGTGCTTGTACATCCCCCAAAGGAAATGAATCCAACTACAGAGGTGCTGCAGGCAAAAGCTGCTGTTGCCTCAAGTAAGAATAAATGTGAGAACTTGGATCAGTGTCCATAGTCAGTGTAGCCAGGTACAAGGGCATTGCAAAACCCCACTGGTCTAAATGCCTCTACAGGCAAGCAGTGCAGATGCAGGACTAAAGCACACCACTCCCCTAAATCCCTAGGCATTCAGGGTGTGGAGCAAAGTTAAGAAACGTGTGTCCCAAGACTCAGAGAACAGACAGCAAAGCAGAAGATCATCTTGGTTTTCTTTAAATCTTGTGCAATTTAAGCCACTGTCTTGATCTTGGCAGTGCTTATTTTGGCACTTCAGTTTGTGAACATTCAACACAGACCATAGGTTTTGCAGCCAACAGTGCTGCAGAATAAGCAGCAGTCTAGCAAACACATATAAGAAAACTCAAACATGATTTCAAAGGCTTTCCATTTGGTCATGCACAGCAAAGCATCTTTCAGACGGCCTCACATTTCTTCAAGACACCCTTCCCTCCTCTACTGACCTGAAAACGTAAGCCATACCACTCCTCAGGAGTTATGATGTTAGTGCAAACATAGCCAAAATGCAAGTTCTCAACCCATATGGAAGCAAAATACTTGGGCTTCTCACAAGACAGAGGGACAGGATCTCCCCAGCTTCAGTATCTGCTGCTCTCCTCTGGATTTCACTGCCTCACAACCCAGCAGTTCATCCCTCCCTCTCATGCTGGGCAGGGACACTGCCTGCAGAGGTGAAGCCATCTTTCTCATCCTGGGGAATAACGAAAATAGTTCCAAGTGAATTAAATTTCATGTGCATTCAAAGGAATAAAAACAATCCCACAGTGCAGCACACCAGTGGAAGTGTTGCTGCTTTAGGGAGCTGTAAAAGAAAAATGACACAAGGCAGTGTCAGGGGTAGAAAAAAACAACAGGGAGTGCTAGCACCTGCCTGAAGGATCAGTACCGAGGCTGCAGGGCCGGGAGAACCCTCTCAAGGCTGCACAAAAGTGTGGTACACCTGCAGCTTGGGGGTGAGAAAATAGCAGCATGGAGCTTCCCAAGAGAAAAGCACATCAAAGTCCACACCATTTCCTCTAGAGAAGTGACCACTTCTGCTTAGTGCATTAGCAGTCTGTGGGAGACATGCCTATCATCCATGCTCCCTCCTCTTTCCCAGCAGAAAGCACAACAAAAGGCAAATGTTCCCATGATACATGCACCTAGCTATGATTCACTTGAGCAGGTGAAGGGGGGAGTAAAGGAATATTAATTTATGAAGGTAGGTAACTCAAGTTAAACAAGATAAGCAGATCCTGACACTTCAAAACTCATGGAGGGAAAATGTGTTGATTTGGCTGCAGTTTTTGCATATTTGGGATCACACCCAGACTACTCAACACAGTTAACTCTAGAGGTCTCTGGTTAGGAAGAGGTTCCCGTCTTGATTATACTAGAGCTATTAAATTTATACAACAGCATAAATTTAAGAGACCTAATGCTTGGTGCCAGGACATTCCAATGCCAACTTAGCCACACTCCTGAGCACTTCCTCAGTGACAGACAGAGATGTGTTACGTAACTCCCAGCTAGAGAAGCCATGGGTCCTAGACATGCACCAAAAACTGAGCCTGGTGGAAACACTGCTAAGCTTCCTTCATGTGAAGACAACAGCCCACCTGCAGACAGCTGCATGCAATATCAAGCAGATATAAAGTCCAGCCTAAGCTATCTTGAGAACTCAGATGTCACATTTCAGTGTCCTGCATGAGAAATATGATCACTGCATGTGTCTGAGCTATATTTTTGGGCAATTGAATGCTCACTCAACACACTAGATCACAGACACAAGATCCCATTCCCCCTGCTGGTGTGTCTTTGTCTTGCTGCATCATCTACTCAGCTTCTCCTGTAAATTCTTTCTGTATAGATCAGCTTCTGCAAGCATCCTCTTAACCACACATCCAGCCAGAATCAGTCCTGTGCTGTCTGAAGAGCTGGAATCACGGACTTGGACAGCGCAGGAGCTTTCATACATCTGACACACCCAGAGGCTGGTACAGAGCTATACAGTTAAGACCATTACAGCACTGTCCTAAATAACTGAGAAGATACATTCCTTAGAGCTAAACGAAGTGGAAAATTCCTTTGGAGACCCTTCTGCTTTCTCTGTTTATGTCAGACAGTTTAGACAAGGAAGGAAAATGAGAGTTAGTGCTGCTGTCAGAAAGGCTCTTGCTCTGAGCATAGCCTCTTCTTAGTATTTCTCCCAAATTTCTCCCACTGGCTGCAGGTGGTGCTTGAATACTGTTTCTCTAAGCTAATAAGGTGGGTGGGTGGCTTCTGTTTTCTGTAGTCAGTATCCATTCTTCCACACATGGGATCTGGCAGTCAGCAACAAATCTCTCCCGGCAATACACAAATAGGATCTGCCCCCTAAGCTGGCTCCAGCACAGCCCTTCTCTTATGCTTTCTTAGCCTGAGGACTGGCACAACAATCCTGGGCACAGGCCCCACACTGACTTTCTATTTTGATAAACAGAACACAGTCAATGACAGCACCAGCCCAATGCCAGACCCTTACTGGGGAAAAATCTTTCCTTTCTTTCCACAGACAAAATTTGAAGGGCTCTTTCACTTCTTTGGAGCCTGTCTGCTGAGCCAAGGCAGCCTCCCTGTCTCACAGACAGGGTACTTGGACAAGGGCTCCAAAGTGCAGAGTGAGTTTGGGACAGGTCCCCTGGACAGAGTATATGCAGTAAAGGTGGTCAGCAGGACCATTTCAAACACAGCTAGAGTGTCAGAAAGGAGGACCAAGGGCAGCAAAAATGCTCAGCAGTGGCTTTTACACTCTGAAAAAGAACTCCAGAACACACCAACCCTCTTGCCTGAGACTGCACTTGCTCAGGACACAGCCTGTGTTTAGTAGCTTATAAACTACTCTCTAGACTGGAGAAGGAAAGTGGTGTCCACTCAGTGTGGCCAACACACCAACAAGGACAGGGAGCACACAAGTAGCCCACATGTGGTCCTGTCCAGCCACTGTGGGGTTAACAATGCAGTATTCCCATTCCAGAAGGTCTTGGTGTGCTCCAGAGTTCCATAGCTGGGAAGCACGCAGAGCTCCGTGCAGCACCATGCCAACACATTTGGGTTTGTTCAGAAATTGGCCTAATTTTTACAATACATTGGTGTGGGACTGCAAACAAGGAAAGACTATATGGATATTACATGCAAAATTTTAGTGAGGTATCACAGTCTCCAAGAACCACTTTAGACATTACACAGTCAGGGAAGCAAGAGCCTGAATGCACTCAATGCTAACACTTTTCCTCAGAGGCTATGGCATTTCTCACGATGTTTCCCTCACTAGCAGAACACAAAATCCCCTGCTCCTTTCCCTCCTTCTCTCACTTGCCGGCAGGCAGCCCCAGAGATCCAGTTCCCCCTCCATTTACCACTGCCACGAGGGAGCACTATTACAAAACCGCTTTCAGGAGTGTGATCCCAAGCCTAACCTGTATGGGCACTTTCAGGTCAAGCAGATCATTCCGTTCGGTTGTTTGGCTGCACAGTAAAACTCACCAGAAGCCACGGGTGACATGAAGTCCCGGGCTCTGCCGCACAGCCCAGCGCTGCAGGGAGGGCTGGGGAGGATGCCATCGCCCTTGGCTGGCTCCTCTGCGACTACAGCACGGGGCTGGAGATGGAACAGCCACCACATCCGGAGCCTGGGGACAAGTGTCCCTGTGCCGCTCTGGCCACTGTAACCCCAACAGGGACAATCTGGCGGTGAAATGCCTCCGGTGTGTGTGTCTATAGCCTGTCTTTAGCCGTGCTCTGGTGCAGACCTTGTGGCCACAAGCTGAGGAAATTCGGTTCAGCACTGCCTGCGGCGCAAAAAGAGCCGCGGGGCTGCAGTGGTCGCTCGCTGCTTCCAAGAGGGAAAGGACAGGGCAGATCTGCCACCGCCTCCCACAAGGCCACCTCCAGAGCAGCTTAAACTTGAGCCTGCGGGCTCGGGGAGCTCTGACAGCAGCGCCAGCCTCGCCGAGGCTGACACGGGGCTCGACGCACAGGACTCCGGCGGCGGGAAGGAAGAAAAAGCGGGATCTCTCCCGGCTTCCCGCGGAGATGCAGCGCTGGGCTGCCCGGTGTCAGTGCCGCTAACCACGCAAGCGGGGCTGCTCAGCAGAGCCCGGACGGGACGATGGAACCAGCACGCGGTTCCAGGGGGAAAAGGCGTGCACGGGCTGAAGGCAAGCGGGAGCCTGTCTGTCACCCTGCGGTGCCATCTGCTCGCCTCTGGCCACGAGCGTCCTTGTGGGCTGCAGCCCTGCGCTCCGGGGCTGCCCGAAACGCAGCAGAGCCGCAGCGGGCTAATCCGCGGAGGGTCCCGGCCGCTCTCCGAGAGCCGGGTGACCCCCGGTGCCGAGGCTTGCCCGGCTTTGCAGCTCCCCTTCCCGCTCGAGTCCCCCTCCGCCCCCGGGGGCACCGGCCGAGGGGCCCGCACACACCGCGGGCAGCGGCAGGTGCCTCCGCCGGGGCAGGGGCCGCTCGGCCGCGGTGTCCCCGCGGTGCCGGGTGGGGGCAGNCGCCCCGGCCCGCCTGGCCCGCCCGGCCCGGCGGCCGCTGCCCGCAGCATCCCCTGGCGCGGCGTGCGCGCACCTGATGCCTTCGGGAAACATCTCCCCAAGGAAACTACGAGCTCCGAGGCTGCCCCTCGGCACCCGGGGGAATTTCAGCTGGCCCACGCCTGTTACACGCACCCTCGTGCTGCCGTCTGTCTTCTCCCCTTGTGGCACTATGCCCTCCCAGCTGCGGTGGGTATTCAGTCCTGCGTGGGCACAGGGTTCACTATACAGAACTTTCTGTGTCGGGTTGTCTTTCCTTCTGCACATCATCTTTTTTTTTTTTTTTTCTTCCTGAACTTCCACCCCATATCTGGCCAGAATTTTTGCTTCAGTAACCTTCACTGGAGAGATGCACTGTTAGATCTACCAGGCATTTCGCAGTCCGATTTGTCTGGCTTCTCCCACCACCCACCAACCCATATCCCCCGTCTACTTTTTGCTGCATTGCTGCGTAACTGAAGGATATTTCTGGGACAATTAATAATGGGTCCTCTGCTGTGGAAACTAAGCAAAAATAAAACCAAAACAAAACTAAATGGGGCACAAAAGTTCTTGCCTTGAAGGGAGAAGAAAGATACTGGGAAAAATAAACACCATACTTTCGGGGGGAAAACAAACAAACAAACAGACCCAACAAACAGAAGCACAAATCAAAGGAAGGCAAATAACGGGCACATGCTTTGCACAAGAGTCTGGCTCCACACCTCTTCTGCCCAGACACTGGCTTTGGCATGCTGCCACACAGCTCCATGGCTGAGCACATGGAGACTGGCAGCGAGTGGCTCCACAGTGTTAGGCTACATCTCTGCTCCTGGATGTACCTGCTTCTGGGATTCTGGCCCCATTCACCACTCTGGCCCTCTTGGCCAAGCTGCTCAGGGTCCCACAGCCCACAGGAGCACGCTGGCCATGGCCCCACTGGTATCAGTAAACACATGACTCCTTTGAGCCCTGTGTGTTACCCATCTGCTGGTGGAACCTGCAGTCACAGTCTAGCCAGGTAAAAGCTGCAGTCAGAGTCTGCAAACCAATACCTGCAGTCACAGTTTAGCAGGAAATAACCAGCAGTCAGAGGCTCCAAGGGAAACCCACAGTAGGAGCTTGCTGCAGCCAGAGCCAGTGAATAGTTGGAGACAGGACGGCTAAACTGTAAAGAGGAATAAACCAGGACCCTTTTCATGATGTGATAAATAAGAAGTCTGTGTCTTGGCTCATCTCTACCCTCTAACGAGGCCTGCTGCAATAGGCCCTCAGCTCGCATAATCTAGCACAGCTTCTTGCCCCACCTCCTTTCATTTTCTGGGGAGCTCTTTTATTTATACCAGCTAACTGATCAGCTTTTTGCACTTGAAGAACAAACTTACTGACTCTTGACTTCTAGACTCTTGACTTCTAGAATGTCATTGATGCAAAGGAAAGATGGGAATGTCATTGATGCAAAGGAAAGATGGCTGCAGGCTGTGACATAGACATGGAGCTCCCAACAGTTTGTAGGGGCATGTTCACAAATGGAAAACACAGGCAGACAGAGACATATAAAGGAAGAATTTTAGTGAGCCAAATTGTCCAGATACTTATGAGCAATTTCGAGGGCTCTGTATAGAGAGTTTTTCTCCTCTGTAATTCTCTACAGCCCTGGCCACAGCTCACTTGCATACAACAAGCAAGATTCAGCCCAGCATCAGCCCAGGTATGGAAGCATTCAGCACCCTGGCTAAAGCCACATCTGCTGTGGAATGTCTTTTACACAATCTGCAATCACAGCTTCAGATCCAAGTGAAAACATAGCAGTCTTTTACTAAATTCCAGTGACGTTTGCTTTATTTATGCACAAGAAAGGAGGAATCCCACATTAAACACTGCCAAGAAAGTTTCTGACCACTTACTCTAATGGCAACCACTGTTCCACACAATTTTGTTTAAACGATCTAAGACCCTTGTCTTGTAAACATCTTGCATCTGTTTAACACTAAACCTGCAAGGAAAATAAAATGCAAGGAATATTTAAATGCATGAGCCTAAGTGCCTATTTTACTCCAAAATGAACAGAAACAGTTTTAAGCATGTTAATCACATAATTCTTTTGAGTTGAAGTGTACAATTCTGTTGGAGGCCACTAATGGAGAGAAAAGAGGCTGAAAAAGAGCCAGGAAATACCTTCCAGCAATGTAAAATTACATGCACCTGGTAACCACTCCTTTTCCTTGCAGCTTGCCCTATTTCAGAGTGACCTATAGGTTGGTAAAAGCACAAATAACTGCATCATGTAAAATAAATGCTCATTTTTAAAAAAGAAGACAGCATAGAAGATATACTTGTTATGGGCAAATCAGAAGTAGACAATAATTTATTTGCTGAATTTTTTGCCTTTTGTTCTTGTTTACTTGCCTGGAAACAGTTTCTTTAATGTATCTGTTAATTATTTACATTTGTATGTTTTGCTAACCCTCCCGCTTAAACCAAAAGAAAGATTTCTGGTTTTTTAATAACAAAATGGTTCAGGCATGTGTTCTTGAATATATGTGGGGTGTTTACCCAATCTAACTTTTAGGTAGAGACACAAAAACAAAACAAACAAACAAAAATTTAAAAAAGAACCACACCAAAAAAACACCTGTCAGAAAAAAAATGAAAAGCTTCTTAAGTTAAATGAAATTGCCAGATGAATGTTAGTGGAATCAGAATTCTTGTATGCCCATCTGGTAGACTCATTTAAACAAAAAGTAAAGAAGAGGAGAATATGTCATTAAAGAATGCTGCAAACAAACAAGGAGTAACTAAAGTTTTTTAGGCAGCTGTAGAGCTGGCATGCCTTGTTTCTTGTGTTATATCTGAAAATATGTATTTTCCATGCCATTCTTCTATAGCAATGTCAGTGTTTTGACTTTGGTTGAACTTGATATTAAGGGTCTTTTCTAAACTGATGATTTTCTAAATGATTCTATGGCTTTTATGGACAAAGTGCCCAGCACTACTTCTGTTGAGGTCCATTTTAGCAGCTCCTCCTGGATGCCAGGTGCCCACCAGAGCCACTCTATCACTCCCCTCCTCAGCTGGACAGGGGAGAGAAAATACAGCAAAAGGCTCATGGGTTGAGATGAGAGTAGGGAGAGATCACTCAACAATTACAGTCATGGGCAAACAGGCTTGACTTGGGGAAATTATTTTATTTATTATAAATCAAGTCAGAGTAAGGTATTGAGAAATAAAATCAAAACACCTTCCCCCTACTCCCCTCTTCTTCACCAGCTTACTTTACTCAGATTTTCTCTAGCTCCTCCCCCACTGCAGGACAGGGAATGAGGCTGTGGTTCAGTTCAGCATGTTATTTCTGTTGCTCCTTCCTCTTTTAGAGGAAGACTCCTCACACTCCTCCTCTGCTCCACTGTGGGGTCTCTGCCCCAGGAAACAGTCTTCCATTAACTTCTCCAATGTGAATTCTTCCCACAGGCTGCATGAACTGGTCCAGAGTGGGTCCCCTCCACAGGATACAATCCCTGAAGAACAGACTGCTGCAGTGTTCTGGGGCTGGGTCACAAGTGCTGCCAGCAAACCTGCTCCAGTATGAGCTTCTCTCTCTCCCCAGGGTACACAGTTTATTCCAGGAGCCTGTTCCAGTGCGTCCTTCCCCAGGGTCACAGCCTCCTTCAGAACATTCTGCTCTGGCATGGGGTCTTTCATGGTCTGCAACTGGATCTCTGCTCCACGGACCTGCATGGACTGCAGTGGGACAGCAGCCTCACCATGGTCTTCACCAGGGGCTTCAGGAGAATCTCTGCTCAGGTACTTGGTACCTTCTCCTTCTGCTCCTTCACTGACCTGAGTGCCTACAGAGATGTTTGTCTCATATATTCTCATTTTTCTGGCTGAAGTTGCTGTTGTGCAATTTTTTCCTCTTCTTAAACATGTCATCCCAGAGGTGCTGCCACTGTCACTCATGGGTTTAACCTTGACCACTGGCAGATCTGTTCTCAAGCTGGCTGGCCTTGGCTCTATCAGACATGGGGAAGCTTCTAGCAGCTTCTCACAGAAGCCACATCTGTAATTCTCCCACTCCTTGTCACGTACCACAATAGAGGGTGGCAGTAATGCTGCTCCTCTCCATTAAACTGCTTCAGCTTCTGGAGCAAATTAACATTTTCCTTTGAGTGTTTATGCATATGGAGATAGCTGTGTTATTCTACCATGCAGTTTTGTCAGAACAGTGAATGTAATAATGCCATGTCATGATCCCCTATTCCTCATCTCTTGGTGAGACTGAGTTGATATAACTCAGCCATTGCTGCCTTGCCAAACACCTTTCAACACTGCAACTAGTCGGCATTAAAATAGCAGAATGTAAGTGCTACTTATGAAAGTCTTTGCATCATTTGTATTTAAAGCCTCAAGAACAAGTTCCCTGTGTTCCTGCCTGGTGTCACAAAACCCAAGTCCAGCTTTAGAAATGACAACCTAATGAGAAGTACGGTGGGTAAATGAAGAAAGCCCTGAAGCATGTCAAACCTGGGTGCTGCTGACTGCCTGAAACACGCCATCCCCAGGGGTATGGGATCTCTGCCAGTGTGATGCCTGGACATCAATGTTCACACTCTGGGAACTGTCAGGAGAGAGACTGATTGACATTGCTTTGATGATGGGCGCCATCAGAGATGCAACACTGTCTGTCCACGTTCCAGGCCTCTTCAGCTGCTAAAGCTCCAACAGCACAATGAAGTGTCGAGTCCCAAAAGCTTCATCATAGCAAGCTGCAGTCTAATAAAAGGTGTGTCAGCTTGGCCACTCTTGCCATGGGTTCTTCCAAATTAAACATGATTGTGGCTGCTTCTAAAACAGGAAAAAATGCCTCATCCCTCTGTACTGAGCCCTCCACAGTGCAAGAGCCCTGAACTGGAAAGGCATGTGGAGTGATTCTAAGCATCCTGCATGATGTTTGTACCCTTGCATTGCAGATGGTGGTAACTTTGAGACATAGGAAAAAACAACTTCCAGTAGAGACTTGGTGTGTTTGAGGCTCTACACAAAACCTTGACCTTCGCCATTTTGCCAAAATAAACAGATTTTCATGACATTTCCAAAGGCCATCTCAGTTGCATGGACAGACCCTGAAGCACAGCCTGTCTACATGATGCAGACTTTAGGACTTCTAGACCCACATTTTCACCTTCCTCTCCTTAACTCTTACAGCAGTCAGCTACTCTGACAAAAACTAGGAGCATTAAGGACATAGTCCAGGAGGGGCTACTCTTACTGCTTCTCTTTGTCTGATGACACCAGTCCATGCAGTGATTGCAGGGACACACGTGTGCTGCTGGTCCAGGGAGGGTGACTGGCATGGGGGTGGAACAGGTGGGGAGCTCTGGTCCTGTGAGGAAGGAGCTCTCACCAAGCTCGGCGGTAACAGGATTGTGAGAAGATGTGCTTTGTGAATTTGAGAGCCTCAGAGGATTCATCTCCCAACTAATAAATGTCTATTTGGCCCATATAAACTCTGATTTGCAAAGCTGTCCAAACTTGTTTCCCGTAACACTCCCCTTGCCTCACCACTAGGTGAAGGTGACAGCCCATTTCTGATAGGCACCTCCATGAAACTCACGTTCCTGGAAACTCGAGAGTGAGAAGACGACTCTAATTTTATAGCAATAGAGGAAATTTGTTCTCTGAGATCCTTCTGTTAAAAGAGAACAGCCATTGTTATGGCTGTATTTGGCAAGAAAAGAACTAGGATTGATCAACGGCTTAGGCTTATTGTTTCCTTAATGACGACAACTGCTTTGCTCTCACAGTGTTTTTTTTAGAGATATTGTTTACTCCAGCTTCAGCCCTACTCAGGATACTTGGAATTCAAATAAACTGCGTTGCACTGCATTTTCTGGCAGATACCCAGTGCAATGAATTTCAAACTAGTGTTTGATTTTGACAGCTACAAGGCAGAGAGGCATCTCACTAGTCAAGACTAATTCTTCCAGTTGCTACACAGCATGACCCTATGAATTTACTGTCAGTCACATTGCTGAGGTCACGTTATCCCTCAGTAACAGTACCCTGAAAGCATGGTAAAGTGCAGATGGGGATCTGCAGAGTTAGATGACTTTGCATCTGTGGTATTTAAGACATGAAATTAATTGTGGGTGTATCTACTTCTATTTGGAAGAAAGATAAAGGATTTTCAACCTTTAGGGTGACTTGTGTAGACTTAAAATATTTGGAGTTATTTGTGGTTGCAGATCTTAAACAGATAATTGAAAAACTGTGGGAGAGACATGACTTTTAATTAATTAAATAGAAAAGAAGAATAAATTAATTTTCTGAGGTGAAGAAATCATCCCCAAAATATTATTCACCATCCCCCCCAATGTTATATATATTTTTAAGTCAGAGTTTCTCAAAGATCTTTACAAAATGTCGCTTGATGAGCATAAAGTATCACTCTGACCTATTAAATACTCTGGCCCATGCACAGAGCAGGCTATTTAAGGCTATCTTTAAAGGGGAATCCTGGCCAAGGCATCCTCCCTTCTGCTCGTTTTGCATACAGGAATTAGCCAAAGCCCCACAGGTTCCTCACATGCTCCAAGCAAGTCCCCAGCAGCACTGAGATGGTTGTGCTTCCTCTTTTTCTTCAGAAAGGGCTCTCCTGCTGAGCAGCTGCATTGCCTGGATCTTCATGTCAGCCTGGTGACTGGAAACAATGCTGCCATTGCACAAGCAGATCCTCAAAATATTGAAGGCTTGTGTCTAATTTCTTTATGAATGGTCTTCCTGTCACCAGGGCCAAGAGGAAGGCCAGATCCATGTGCAGCCCTGGCTGCCACCCTACGAGAGCCAGCCGCTCCTGCTCCTGAGCTCAGCAGCAGGCACTGCTGATCTTTGGCTCTTAGGACTTGTTGCCTGAAGGTTTCCCTGGCTGCCCCCAGAATGGCCCAGTGTTGCCTGGCTGATCTCACAGGGGCAGCTCAGGGGGCAGAACTGCCCCTGGGCACACCTGGGGCTGCCCAGTGGGGCTGGAAGACACTACCAGCACAGGCCAGCTGTGCCATGTCCCAGGCACAGAGGATGCTCTGCTGAATACGTCACTGCCGTGCTGTGAGGGGCACAGCTCTCCTGCTGTTGCCTCAGGAGAAAGGTTTTTCAGTGCATGGTGGCTCTGCATACTTGAAGCACCAGTCTGAGAACACAGCACAGGGCAAAGCTCTTCTGGGGTATTTGGGTCATTCATGGTGTTTTATCATTAAGCTTTGCATTGATTAAGTTCTCTCTCTACTTCAGGTACTTTTATTTGAGACATGTGGCATGGGACTGTGGATTATGGACCGTTGGGATTCAGGTACCACAAAAGGAGAGGGAATTCAGCCTGTCACAGGAAGAACTAGTAGTGGTTTGAGCACACTGCAACTGCCAAAGTCACCTCTGAGTCACCTGAAGGGACCTGTGTTTTCCTCCCCTTCTGTTCACAATCATTAAGAACCCTGGAGTCCAAGTAACATTTTCAAAAGGTCTTTTCCAACTGCACCTGCCCCCCTGTCCTCTCCAGCAGTATTGTTTTGTCTTCCCTCAGTCTTTCTTTACCTAGTCATATTTCCTCCCTTTTTACTAAATTTTCACTCCTTATCCTCAAGTAGCATCTCACCATTTCTTCATTCTTGTGGTTACTGTACTCCTTCCTTTTCTTTCCCACATCTTTTTTAGCAATTAATTACTCCAGGGATAAAAAGTTGAAAGAGGTTGCTGGACTTTTCTTCTCATCATCATCAATTCCAGCACCTCCCTGCTCTTTCTCACTCTCTTCCCACCATTACCACTTCATCCAAATTCTTTACATGTCTCATCCTGACACTGCTGTGCCATGATAACTCTTGAATGACTTCTCTTGGAGGTCACAACTTGGACATCATCACCTTTCCCTCACATCATTACCTTTTAACCACAACCTCACTAACTCACCTCCACATGGGTGCCCATCTGATTACCTGGCATCTTTCTTCAATTGATTTGCCCTGCAGCTATGGTCTATATTTCATACAGAAATTAATCCGCTGGAATGGATCTCATCTTTGCCATGGACTACTCCCTTACTGGTCTGCTTGGCTGTGATGTTGATATTTGCTTTAGCTGCCCTCTGTGTTTGACTCGTCAATACCAGATTCCTCTAAGTCCCCTCCACCCTTTTCCTGGACATCATGTTTCACTTATGCCATCCTCTGGACATGACTGTTTCTATGTCTCAGCTTTCTTACCTTCCTCAGCCTCTCTAAAATCTGTCATTTTCTCTCCCTTCACAGCCCTTCTCCTTTCCAGATTTGTCCTCTCTTGCACCCACTCTCTTCAAAGCATTGCTCCCAATCATTTTCTTAACTCCCCATTTTTGTCCTCTTGCTTCCTAGCACCCACTGGCTATACCTCATCAAAGGCTTCTCTTTTTGCCTTTCAGACCTTCCCTAGGTGACCATTCTCACCTTCTGTCATCCTTCAGCCTTTGATGTTGCCTTGCTTCCTCCTGTGTAGATTTTCTGCAAGTGACAAATTGCTCTGAAGGGCTGATCTCCACTCAAGCCTCATCTCTTTAACAAGGTACTCAATGCTCTCATTTCTGACCCTAAGAATGGTTCCTCTTGTTTGTGCTTCCTCTTCCTTCTGTCCTTTCTTCTTCCAGCCCCAGCTTGGAAAAGAGAACAGTACCATGATCTACCATGAAAAACTCAAAAAAATCCAGCGGAACTCATGAAAACTGTGAAGTGAAACTGGTTTAATGGCATCAACCAGGTAATCTTTGCTTTGACCTAAAACACCTGTGCAGACAGACAGAGATCAAATTTAACTATTTTCCTTTGCATTTATGGTTCCAGGTAATCTAGATTACCTGCACAGGCCTTTGAAACCCTCATTACATCATGGTCATTTCTCAGCAGTGTCTGGTGCCTTGCTCTTGTATGTCTTTCCTTTTTCTGCCTGTACTTCTTGGCAGGGTTAATCTCTTTTCGCCTGCTATATGAACCCAAAAGAACCAGACCTCCACCCCTGTTGGACTCTGGCAGCACCAGAATGAACAAGGTCTATGGCACGTGTGCCTCAGAGTAAGAGTGGCAGCACCCCGTCCAAGCCATGCTGCAAGGCCAACAGCCATCCATTTCTGGGAGATGAGGCTGTCTGGAGCAAATCTGCTGCTTCAAGTCAGATTCAAAATCCAGTATTTCCTCATACTTGGAATACTTGGCACAGTGATTATGAAAATAAATTACAATCAACTCTTTTTCTAAAGAAGTGGGTACAAAGATAATTTTGATGAAAATTCTTTTCAGAAACCAATTTTCCCCATGAGAATGCTGGCATTTAAATGCATTTTAAGAGCTAAGAAAAACACTTAATTTATTCTTTGTTGCCAGACAGGAACACTGTGTTTCAGATTTGTCTCAAAAACTTCCTGAGCAAGTAGGTTTGCCTTGTTAACCTCACTCTTAGTTGTGGTTAGCTTCTGCTAGGTGCCAATAGTGCTTTTAGCCTATTGATTGTTTTTCAGAATAGGAAAGAGATGAATGTTTTGAATACACATCAGAACTTATCTTCACTGTACAAAAAGGACACACAATTGAAATAGAGATAAAGCTACTGTTTTGAAATAAAATAGGCATAAAAATATTTTTCATATCTTTTTCATGAGGGCACTGAACAACTCATTCTGTTTCAATAGGTCAACATTTTTGCCACCCCTCCTGGATTTTGCTATCTTGAGCAAATGATTTTGCACCATTCATTGGAATAGTGTAAAATTGAAGGAACTGAATCTTTACTGATCAGTGTTGTCAGCGTCTAGATGGCTAACTGAGGGAATCTGTTACATTCAACACTGAAGTGACTGAAGTGGATCCATTGCAGCTTCTCAATTGATGTGGTGGGAATTTAGTCTTAGGACAAACAGGGCCTGGGAAAGCTACCCACTAGAATTGATCCAAGTCTCTGAAAGGGCAATTGAACACAAAGGCATCATCTCTAGTTCAATGAATCCACCTGGAAATCACTGCTGATCAGAGAAATACAGTAGGGGACAATTGCTATACATTTGCTCTGTTCTTATTCTCTTCTTTAGGCATCAGCCTTTGGCCATTCCCAAAGACAGGACAGTGATAAAGACAGGATCTAACTGAAACTGCTTTCACCCAAAAAAGACATTTCTGGTGCAGTGACGTGAGTTGCCACTAGAGAGCAGCTACTCTGGTCAAACAGTTTCAGTAGAAAGCTCACATAAGGGCAAGGGATCAAAATCTCATTCTGTCCACATCGTCCACAAAAGGACCTACATGGACTTCCAGCAAAGATAACAGGACTCAGACTGTGTCTTTCTGACCCATAAAAGCATGAACAAGGGCTGCTCCGAGTCAAACACTTCCTGCATCATACAGAGAAGGCAACTATCCTTCCTCCCAAACCAGACCTGAGGAAAGCTAAGGGAGATGCTAGGTTTTTAGTCAAGTACTGTTCAGTATGAAGTCTTAATCCTGAGTACATCCATAAAGCAGCTAGACAGATCTATCCAGCTTCCAGTTAACTACTAAACATGGCCTTGCATGATCCAGACTAGCCTTAAGCAACTTGCGTATGTAAGCAGAAATCCATGAGAATGCTCCTTTCCATGCAGCCCATTGCTGTGCAGCATCCTGGTAACACATGTCACTGCAGACACCCTTGTGTAGTCCCGCTGCTCTGTCAGAGCCTCACAGAGAAGTGATTCAGGTTCAACATCTGAGACACTCGTCCCTGAGGCACTGTGGGGTTTGGGTCCCTGCTGTCCCAAAGGCTTCCTGCTACTGCAGTGCAAGGATTGCAGCTGACAAGTTAACTCCACATCAAGGCAGCAGTGCTTTGGGTGCCAGAGAGAGTCTTCCCCAAAGGCTCACATGAGCCTAAGATTGCCAGGAGGTGTGTGGAGCCCTGCAAACCCCCACACAGCAATCAAGCAGCTGACCAGCTTCTGGCCCATGGAGACACAAGTCAAGCCCAGGCTGGGCAGGGTTTCAAGCAGCTTGGTCTAGTGGAAGGTGTCCCTGGCTATGGCACGGGAGCTGGAACTGGGTGATGTCTAAGGACCCTTCCAACCCAAACTGTTCTGTCATTCTGATGCCTGCTGGGACTGGGGCAGAAACATGAGGCAAATGCTCCTCTCCCTCCCATTCATTAGTTTCCCAGTAATTCCAAAGAACATCACTAGCATCTCCAGGGGCCCAATGATACTCATTTTTGGTACAATGATTCTCTTTGATGTGTCTTAGGTGATGATATTATATTTTGGGTTAATTAGATTGTGCTGGTACCAGACAGTCTGGGACCACTAAGATTCCTGAGTGTGAGGTGCTATGGCCTGAGGAGCTGTCACACTGATCCGGGATTTCCTCTGCAAAACAGGGAGGAGAAAATACACGTTTCAAAGTCTCCAATCCAAAGGACTGTGAAATTCATTCAGTTCTAGTTCACTGACAATACCTTAAGCCCCACCTTCTGGTGAATGACTAAAGTGCAGAGAGAGACAACGCTCCGAGTCAAGTTAAAAGAAGAGTTATCAAGACAATATTATTAAAATAGAAAAATGCCTGATTCTTCAGGAGAATCCACTGATCTTCAGCAAAGTGTTGGAAAAAATCGTTTTTAAAGGCATCTCTTTTTTTTAAGGCATCAAGTGGTTTTATCATGTTGGATTCCATTTTTCTTCATTTGATATAAACTGTCATGCTATAAAATAAACTTCATGTTTTAAGCGGTTTTCTCTCTCTCCTCAGTAGTGGCAGTGAGGACACACAAACCAAAACTATTCTGACCATAACCACAGTCTGAATCATGGGATGACTCTAGGAGGTTTTGAAAGAACAGGAAAAAAAAGGGTGATGGCCCAAGAAGGAGCTTTTTAGTTGAAAAGCACCCTATGAAAAGCACCAAGAAGGTGCTTTTTGGTTGAAAAGCACCCTCTCAAAAGAGGCTTCTCACTAACTTGGGCTAACCAAGAGGACAAAGCATCAATTTCTGCAGTCTCCTAAAGTTACTGAAGAACCTCAGGCACAGATTTTAAAACCTGATCTAGAGATACCACATCAAACCAAAATCACATCAACATCTTTTTTCCCATCTAACCTACAGCAACTACTGTTAGCCACAGTGAAGTATCTCTGAAGGAAGACAAGCTACAGAAACACAATCTTTAATTTATGTATGGCTATAAATAGAGATGGGAGAGAGTTCCAGCTCCCTTTGGCACAATATTTCAAAGTCTTTAATACCCAGCAGCTAAGACTTAACAAGATACTGTTCTAGTCCTGATGGGACTAGAGATGAAAAATGTTCCCAAATAACCCCAGTGAAAGAGGTTGGAAGAAAGAGCCAGATGGAAAGGCAGCAAGATCCTTTTCTCTTATTGTAAAGTCACCTAACAATGTTTCAGATATGCTAAAGTCATCCACCAATACTAAGGCTTGTAAGAATACGGTAATGCTTTCATCTATTAGTCTATTGGAGAGCAACTGTCTTTAAGGGAAATGCTCTAATGATCTATAATAGTCAAGTCTACTTTCCATGTGGAATGAGGCATGAAGATCTGTCAGCACAATTGGAAACACCTGGCCACCATATCTTGCTTAGGAAGACCATGGTTTGGATCATTACATGTTACTTCTGTCCATAATCTGACTTTCAAAGTTCCCCATCCACTGCTGTCAAGAGAAGATGCTGTGAAACAGAACATAAAATGTATTGCAACCTTTGCTACCCTCACACAGCGAAAGAAAATGTCAAATGAAACACATTTCTCTTCACACAGGATGACTGCCATCTCTCAGCCCAAGAACTGCTCCCCTTTTACTGAGAGAAGGCAGCAGGAAGTGATGATCAGGTAAATGTCTATGTATGGCCAGTAAATTACTTTTCTCTTAGATAAAGCTGAACATAAAGTGCACTATTTAGAATATTTATTTATTATTATAATATTATTATTTATATTTGTAATAGGACAAGGGGGGCTGTGAAAGATGAGGGACCTAGTTTTGTTTTCACTTTTGTGGGGAAACTAAATACAAATCCAGTGAATACAATCATGGCGTAGGAAATCAAATTAAGGCTTGCAGATCTACGAGACTTTACTCTTTAAAAAGAAAATACAATTAAATAGTGATGTGGAACATCCTCCTTCACTCATGCTTCCCCAGTCTGTCACCTCGCCTCAATTCAAAACATGCTAGACCCAGCTACACGAGCAAACCCCTGGGCTTACCTGCCCTGATGCAGAGGTCTGCTCAGGTGGATGAGCTGTATCCAAATCATTCCAGCATAGGCTCAAGTATCTTCTCAAAGTTCAGAGCTCTTGCTTATGAGTCCCTCAAAGCAAAGTGTGTTCCTTGCACAATAAAATTTGTGTGCCACAGGGGGGAGCTTGGAGCTTGTGCTGTGGCTAAAGCTCATCACTTCCAGATCAAGAGGAAAGGACAGCTCAGCAGCATCAACTGCAGCCACTGGAAACACTGTTCTGGAAAGGCTGGTTGAAAATCATGACACAGACATACTGCACAAACACTTTAATAAAGATGCTCCTTTTCAACATGATCTTTGGAGACACTCATTGACTTTGCCTTGAAAAAGCAGCCAAACCCATAACTTATAGCAGAACAGAAGTCTTAGCCTTTATTCACTACCGTTTGGGAGAAGACTATGAAGACTATGAAAAAAAGAACACATTTTCACCCAAATGCACCTGTCAAAGTATCTGCTGATTTTCTTTGAACACCTGCAAGAGATGGAAGTCATTACATTACTAACACCTTTATCTTCCTCCCCACCAAAGAAAGCAAGATGTCCCAGCACAGCACGAGGAAATACCCACTTTTTTTTTTTACAAATAATTTTCTAAATGGTGCTACATCTTACTGCTTCTTTATTCATTTTTTGTGGTGGTACAAAGTGTGAATAGGAAGACACATGAGTTCAATAACTTCTATAGCAGCTATTCAAATTCATTATAAAAAATATTTGTATGTAAAGACTTTTAATTAGGCAAGAAATGTGCTTCCTTTGGACAATGGGCTTGATTCACAGCAATACCTGTGTAATTAATGTTTTTTTATTAAAAGAGCATCCCTGAATCAGTAAGTGGGGCTACTGACTCTGCTGCAAACCACTGTGTCAGCCTGCTTTGGTACCTTTGAAAATGTAAATCATCTAAATTCAACAGGAAAACAGATGACCTGTCCTGATTCAAGCCGAAAAACAATACTGTAATTCAAAAAGCCCAATCCTGAGCAGCCATTGTGTTTAGTGCTGCAGGATGACAGTGGAACAATCTTTTTTTTTTTCTTTAAACAATACTTTCTCATGAACATAATACAATGAGTTCATGCTACTTGATTGTGAACTGGGCCCACTATTTACAGTATTACTATACATAATCAAAGGTCAGTGTAAGACGGATAAATTTCTTTATTTTGGAAGAAAAAATACTAAGACTGATTTTGCTTGGGTTTTGGAGAACTGGTTTGGCACAGTGTTACTTCTGTACCAATTCATTTTAAACATAAAGAAATCACTGGCTAAAAGACTGATTGTTTAAGACAGCATTTTCAGTGGTATTATCGTTTACTGCTGGAAACTAAGTTACCAGTGATATTACATAAATCAAGCTAGTAGTGCATTAGTTTAAAGACATGTAAATATTTATTTGAGTGCTGCAGCATAATAGCTATCATTTTTCACTGCTTTGATATCCAAGGATTCCTCGTACTACACAAATGTATTTTATCTGCTTCATTTTTTAGTTTCAATACTTTCATTCAAAGCAAAGCAACTCCTGTTTCTTTGTACTGCACTGAAACAAAGAATCTTGTTCCAGTCCATAATGCTTTTCTTATTCTTTTTGGTCTGTGTTTGTTTCTATGAGCACCAAATGCCAGATACTAGTCCCTACGGTCCAGCTCCCAGTCCTCTGTGCACACACACCCCAAAGGCACACCACACAGCACCTGGTGCTTCCATCCAGGGCTCTGCAGTCTGAGAAGCACTGATACTGCTACCACTGGGATTTGACTGCAGCATGATCCCTTTTTCTAGCAGATTCCCATTAAGATTCTTGCTGGAATCTGGGAAAGCAGGCCCTACCCTGCATTTCCCCTTTTTCAGGAGACTGCCAGAGTCATTGGGATTTTCTGTTGCTGGGACTGCTGTCACATTCTGCTGAGACTACAGGGGTCCTAAATAAATGAACACAAATTTCCCTTTGGTTTCCATCTAAAAAGCTTCTAAGCAGGTCTACTGCTAAGTACTTTGCTCTATGGAGACTCGTGTTCCCAGCAGTTTGGAAATGAAAACACTCAGGACCAGACAATATTCAAATAAAAAGGTAAAGACTGACAGGAAGTGGGAGAAAGCTGAATTTCCCAAGTTGAGCACTGACCTCAGCAGTGTGTGCTTCTGTAAGAGCTGCTTTCTGTTGCACCAAAGAGGCAGCTTTTGACTGCACAGGTCACAGCGAGGTGAGCAATAACTGGCTGCTCTGTGACTCTGAACAGATTTCAGATGCAGCAGGAGTGATGAGGGCAGAACATGGAGAAACAATCAATTCCCATGCAGAGAAGCTTTACCTTAATTCCCAAGCTACTTATGCCCTCCCATTTTTTTTATAACAGCTTCCAGAGCACCTCACTTTCACATTTCATATACTTTTTGCAAGACAATTATTCTACTTGATTACTATTATTATTTTGTGTCGATTGTCACAGAAAATTAAGTATACACTTAACAAAAGTCTGCATTTAGGAGCTCAATATTCTTTTCACTTATGCAGCTGCACAACAGTCATACAAAGTTGGAAACAAAATATTAGTCCTGTTTACAGAAAATGAGCTTTGATTGCTTATTGTGCTCTGTATCACAACAGTTAGTTTGCAAAATACAAAAAAATTAAATTTAGCTGCTGACATCTATTTTCATGTTAAATTTCCTTTCCAAAGATGGAAATACATAGATAGTCTTCTTCATAGATATGCTTCTCTACATAGATAAGCATGGAAATGTTCAGATGCATTCCATGAGAATAAAAAAAAAAAATTCAATCCCACTAGCTGAAAAGAAATCAGCTGCAGTGTCACAGCTGCAGTACAGGATACTGCCACTGGATTAATTCACAGAGAAAGAAAGGATTTTATTCTATTCCCTGCCTTTAACAGCATCCAACAGGATTTGCACTCCTGTGGAATGAGATACTGGAAATGATGGTGATGGTGATATGGATGGGGCCCTCTCCATTCAGGATCATATGCACTAGAATACAATGAATTAGTGCTTTTTATGAGATTGCCTAGTCCTCAACTGGCCACCTTTCAAGTAAAACAGATGATGGTTACTTACAAAACTATAATGTTTTTAATAGGACACACCCTTTTCAGAGTTGATCTCCACCTTCTAGGCAGGACAATACCTTTTATCAGTTAAAGTAGAGCACCTTTTTTGAGTGTGTAACTATTGGCTTGTTGCACATCAAGTAATGAGTCTGGTTTTGTGGAAAATGCTGTTAGTAGGCTGCCAGGGAGCCTGTCCTGGAGGGGATGTGGAAAATGAAAGACACACACGGACACCCCCCAGGAGCAATCTCCTGTGGGAGAGTACATATCTTGATGTGGACCACTCATCTTTTGAGCATGGTGCACACTGAGGGGCTGTGTGCTAATTTTACCCAGTCTACCTCACAGATATTAATTAGAGGATTTCAAAATGATTAACAGTCCCAATATTTACTGTGAGTACATGGTCTACAACATGACCTGTAGTACTGTGGGCACCTCTGAAAGGACAGACAAGCAAAGAGAATTTATCCCCTTCCTGTAGTGCACATGCTATAGAGTGTTCTTGGGCTTACATGTTACAGCTGAACTCATCTAAACAGGCTTGTTGCCTTCAAAAGAGGAGATCTTGCTCCCCAGCATAGAGAACTTCTGTCTTCACTTCCTCCCAGATCATGCTCTGGTACTCACCACATAATGAATTGGTCCAAGTCACTGATGTGCTGTAAAAGTATTTCTCTTTTTTTACCACTGAATTTGTTTTCTGCCAGATTAGTGACCTGAACTCACTCACCGTACAGTAAAATGGAACCAGCAAAGGGGAAAGGGGGGAGCAGGAGCTGGCAGTGCACAGGTGTTCATAAGTTGGTGAGAGCAGGATCTCCTCTTTAAATAGATGTAAAAGTAATAGCAAATCTAATAGCACCTTTATAAACAGCCAAGCAGGGAATTTAGTTTTTGATGCTATACTGCTGCAGGATGGTCCTGGAGACACAGTGGGCTGGACCTGGGGCCAAGATCTGCACTGCAGTGTGTTCTGCCTCCACATTGTGCTAGTTCTCAGAGATGTTTGTGCTGTCATCAAGGGGTTGGCAGTGTTGTATTGTTTTTGTGAGCTTATTCCCAGCCTGTGTGTCAATCCAGAATTGATTCAAGGCTGGGAATAAGCCATCCATATGGCAGTTATCGACAGAAGGAAGCACTATAGCACACATTTCATTTATTATTCTGAAACTTTAGGAGAGATGTAAATGGTACATCAGTCTCATGCAAGCCTCTGCTGCCTGAAATTTAACTGTTTACTTGCTACTCTAAGTATTCTGTAAGAAAATATACTACTAAGAGTAGGCTTTTATCACTCTTTTTAGTCATAAAAGAAACTAAATCCAAATTTCCTTCTTCTTTACACTGGCTTCTGCCTCCTAATAACCCGGGCCTGTAATGAAGGTTCAAAGAAAAAACAGCTTTTCACAATTACTTAGAAAGGTCAAAGACATCACTTCCAACTTAAATAAAAACCCAATGAAATGTAGCACTTCTGGCACACAGCAGCTCGAGCAGTAGTCAGTCTCAATACCATATACTTAAAAATGTTACATATTCTAATAATAGAATATGTAAATCTCAGGAAATGTTCACTGACAGACTGGATGAGCCTAAGAGCCTCGCAGCTGAGCCCAGAGGGAAAGCCCTGTTATGCTCCCAGCTTTTCCTAGCACTGAGTAGCTCCTCTTTCAGCCAAGGACAGTTCACCTGGGAAACTACTCATAAGTTATTTAGTTATTGCAAGGAACTTTACTATTTACATGAAATAAAACTGTTATGACATCTGTTACACTGTGAGATTAATGAAAGCTTTGAAATTTTAAGAAAACAGAAATACTTGAAAGCACTATTAATCCGTAATTTTTGAAGTTTTAATTAAGTTCCAGGAGAATAAAAAGAGAGTAAGAGAGCAGACTGAGGAAAAGAGGGTGGAAAAGATGGAAAAAGGAAAGAACAGTGGAAACAGAGACAGAAGGAAAGCACTACTTGATAGGTAGTTTACAAAGCAACTTGCAAAGAGATAGTCAAAAATGAATAGGTATTCATCTACTATTCCATTTCAGTGAGATGCTAAACTCCTCAAGGTTGGATCAGAACCCTGCCTGAATATTGCTGAATTTATAAATTCTGCAGATCAGGGATATTTGCTTCCCTCCATTTCAACCTACCCTGATAACATTAATTATTATGCCTCTGGTGCATTTTGTACACATTTGAGGTAATGAATCTATTACACAAAACACTGTACTATTCTTCTGCTGGAAGGCAACCCCCACTCTGAGTTCCAGAGAATGCAACTCACAGTTAGGAATTTCGGTGATTTAAACTTCCTCCCACCAGCACATGCAAATGACTGCAAGTACTGACAAGAGCTGCATTCTGACAGCCTTCATATCCCTGAACATGCTCCTGCAGCCGTCAGGAGAGGCAGCAAAATGCCGTGTTGGGGAGGAACAGATCCTTTACCTATTGCTTTCAGTTTACCAAACACAACAGATAAAATAAATAAATAAATAAAAATCTTGAGGATGAGTATGTGAGAAATTTAGGTAAACTAGGTGATGGTGAAGAGAGGTGGTAGAAATTAAGATGCCTGCTATCTGTTTTTATCCCTTTTTCTGTCACTGACTTCTGTGGATATTACAAAGTCAATCAGTCAGCTTTGTATTTTTGCTATCTCTAAAACAGTGGGAACTGCTGATGATAAATGTGTTTAAGGATGAAATATTTGAGGGAATCATGGAAGTATGTGAAACATACTTCACAATATACGACTCTCTCAGGCCTGATTTTCCAAAGCCTCGTTCCTTGTGCCAGATGTTTGTATCAGTGTCTCATGAATGGAACTGCATACAGAATAAGAAGTTTCTGTGGGTTTTGTGACTTAAGTTCATTATCAACCAATAGGGAGTCATAGAGCAATATAAAATCAGGCTGAAGATTGCTTCAACAGGATAGCTAATTTATGACAGTAAAGCCTTACTAGACAAGGTGCTCATATATTTACCATATTTACTATTTTTTGGTAATAGGTAATGCCAGTCCTTCTTGTCGCAAATAAAACACTTGTTATCTTCAAATGCACTGAGGACTTGGTGGTCCAGCTTGTTTTCTTCGTGTTTGCCTGAGACTTCTATAGTTTTGTATGCCACTACTAAGTTTCCCTCTGCTTACTCTTCTTTAGGATGATGACCTCTCGCTCTTGAAAACTTTATCTTGTGCTTTCTTCCTTTTCGATGACTTTCTGCTCCCTCCTGGAGTACTCTGCCTGCTTTTGCTTTCCAGAACCCTTTCCAGCAGAGCGCTGCTGAGGGCTCAGCCCGGTATTGCTCCGGCCCCGCGACCCCTCTGCACGCAGAGCAGGTGACAACAGCAGGCGCCTGACGGGAGCCTCATGACACACGCTGGCAATTCCACAAACAGCTGCGATTATTAACACTGTCTCTACGGGTACCTCTCTTAGTGCTTTCAGAGGCTGCAATCGCCTATTCAGCGTGACGGGCTCCTGTAGGTGTAGCTCCGTCGTCTCGCCTTATTCCGCAGCTCGGGATGTCCCAGCGGCGGCGCTGCCCGGCCGGGGGCAGGGACAGGGACAAGGGCAGTGAGCAGTGAACAGGAGCAGTGAGCAGTGACACGGACAGGGGCAGGACCGGGGCAGGGCCAGCCCCCTCCCGCCACCTCCCCCGCTTCCTCCCGGCCCAGCCTGTTGATGTTTCACTTGCTTTTAATTCCCGGGTCGCAAGATGGAGGCGGCGCTGGGACGTCGGGAGCTGCTGCCGCTGTCGCTGTCGCTGCTGTTGCCGCCTCTGGCCGCCGCTCTGCTGGGCCCGGCCGCGCCGCTGGGACAGGTACCGCCGGGGCCAGCCCACTCCCTGCCACTGTCCCTGTCCCTGCGCCTGTCCCTGTCCCTGCGCCTGTCCCTGTCCCTGCGCCTCTCCCTGTTCCTGCCCCTCTCCCTGTCCCTGCGCCTCTCCCTGTCCCTGAGCCTCTCCTTGTTCCTGCCCCTCTCCCTGTTCCTGCCCCTCTCCCTGTTCTTGCCCTTGCCCGTGCCCCGCTCCCTCCGCAGGGTGAGCCGGCCCTGCCGCGGGGTGACAGGGGTTCCGCTGTCCCTGTGCTGGTTCGTGTGGACAGGATTCGATGTATCTGACAGCTGAGAGAGGGGAGAGAGGCATTCTGTGCCATGTCGATGCGTTTATGTTTTCGGGCTTGTCTGCCTACGTCTCCATGGTTCGGTGCTGTAGAAGTAGGCTCTGTGTCAGGTCCACACTTGTGCCTAGCCTTCTGGTGAATTGAATCAAGTAAAGGGTTTTCATGTATTGGTATATCTATAAATACACAGGGCATTGTGTTGTCTGTTTTTCTGTTCTAATATCTGTGCTGTATCTTGATGGCATCAGTTTTTAAATGGCTTTTTAAAAGAGTGGAAGGAATGCTTTGGGTACTACTTAGGAGAACTTTCCAGTGGGAATGAAAAGATTTGCCACAGAACCAGGTGAGCTCTGAGCTCTAGAATTACAGAAGAACTGGGTATTTCTGCCTGAGCTTGAATCATTATCAGATAGATGTTATAACTGTGAACCCGAAGTGTAAGGTCACAGAGGGAAGAGTTGTGAGGGAATTGTATCAATTTATCTAGCCAGTGTGAAGTTACTGTTACCTGACCAAATTTATTATGTCATTTTTTTCCCTCCGGAGTTATTTATTTATAAGTGTAATTTAAGTGCAGCATTTCCAAGAAAGCCTGACAGAGGCTCTGCGCTGGCACATCCTGTGTTGCGAAGCAGGATTCATTTCTGGCCTTACTTCCTGGTTTCTGCTTCTCTTTATGAACTTCCGAAGAGAGACCTCCTTAGCTCTGACTTCAGAACGGGGATCTAGGTCTTCAGACACCTATAAAAGTGTCTGAATGTCTGAAGTGAGGTGTGAAAAAGAGAGCAGAGGGAGCTCAGTCCTTGGGTACTTTGCTTATCCCCCTGAGAAAGGGAGTCCTGGCATGGATTTTCCGAAAGGCTCACGAAGTGACAGTGTAATACAGATTTATGCTCTTCCTCGCCTTCTACCCAGAAACTGTCTCACTTCCACACTGAAACTACAGCTTGGTAGCATTAAAGTTCTTTGTCACTGCTGGCAGTTTTAAAGGACACATTTGTGCCTGCTGTCTTTGGATGTGGAAGTGTGAGTGGGGCACGGGGGTGCCGGGGCAGTCCCATGTAAGGCAGCCTGGGGTCAGAGATAGCACAGGTGTGTTTTGGGCTGTGAGCAGGGCTTGCCTGAGGACCTGTAAAGCCTTATGGGCACAGATGTGCTGTTTGTGGGGTTGATTTTGTCCATTTGTGCTGTACTGCTCAGGTGGTCTTGTGAGCTCATGATTTGCTAGTTTGGAAGTGTCTGCACTCTCAAGTTTATAGGGGTCTGATGACCTACATATAGGCAGAAAATTTCTTCTAAGAGTCAAAAAGGGACATACAAAATTTTACTTTGTTGTTTTTTCTTTTTAAATGTTAAATTTAGCAAAATAAGTACTTGTGTATTTTCCTGTACTATTTAGTTTGTACATACAGGGCCAGTTTTGATGCAAAAGGAGCAGTGTGTCTTGAGAAAGTTTTGAGTAAGAATCAGTGTTGATACTGAGCTGGTTTTTGGTGGCCTGTTAGGAACAGAAGAGCCTAGGCAGTGGGACTGGGCACAGTGGGAATTCCGTGCTGTCAGGTTGCCTTCAGAAGCCATGAGCTCAGTGCAGTGGGCGATGGGATCGGAATAACTTGGTTGTTTCCTCAGGATGGCTTGGGACTGCAGGCTGGTTGGGAGCAGGCAGCAGCAACACGGTCAGATTTGCTGTGGGATTTGCTCTGGCTGGACACCACAGCTGTGCTCTACACCTCTGTGAGCCCTGGCTGCACTCGACTGACAGCTTCACATTTTGTTAACTCTTCCATGCGGGGATTAAAGCTGGTGTTAAAATTTACCTCCTTGCTGATGGAAACGGTGTTAGAGAAACCATAGTGGAAGGACTGAGGAAAAGCCTTGTGACTCTGGAATAGCATTTTGTAAGGCTAAAATGCTGTTGTTCAACTCTGGAATGTGAACGCCTCAACTGTTGTGCAATACTTGTAATTTCTTAAAAAAGCTGTTTTGAAATCTGGATTTTTTTTTTTTTAACGTTAGCATGTCTGTTACAGTTTTTATTTCTCTGCATAAAACAAAACAGCACTAAAAATTGATTTATTTTAGACAAAATTGGGGGGCTGTTGTTTTGCTTTGGGCTTTTATGTCTTTAAAAAAATTAAAGGGAATGATGCAATAAGACAGCTGACTTTCATGTTAAAGTAATGTTTCTGATGAAAGGTCAGGATAAGGTTTTGTGCTTTAGAGTATTTTTTAATGTGCTGATAGGAACTGGCTAAAAGCAGTGCTAACACCATGTTATTTGCTTATTCTGTTTACCTCATGATAATTTAGGCTAGCAGAGTTCTTTCTAAATAACATACCTGCCTACCAGAGGTTTTTTTCTTTTTAGTTCAGTTCAATTGACTGGAAAAAAAAAGCTTTTATATTATATGTTGCCTGCAAGAAACCTCTGTATGGATGGGTTGTTTCACAACAGCAGGAATAATATTCACTACATCAACCATTTGATGCAGTCAGTACAATATATTTTAATCAAAGAAGAAACCTATTAATAGCAATATGCTGGAATGTTTCTTCCATTGCTTTATGCTGATTTCTCTATTGGGAGCTTGGCACGTGTGAATTTCAGGCCTAAAAGAGCTGGCATCATCTTCCTATTTATATTTGATTAAATTAAAGCAGTATGATGCAACCGTATCTCTGTGATGTGAGACAGTATTCACCTTTAAAACTCATGATAAAATACCATAGTATGAGTTGGTTTAATAGGGAGGATGCAAAGGCTGTTAATTCTTGTAACACACATAAAGGAAAGGGGAGGATCAGCCCTGTTACAATGAGTCATTGTAAAACAAGGAAGGAATGAAAGTAAGTGTGCTTGTTCAGAAAAGCAAAGTAAAGGGAAAGCATCATGTTAGATCATTATATTAAGAAAGGGTTCAACTTTAGCTAGTTAAGAAAATTCTGGATGTAGTTATCTTACCCAAAATTCTGCCATGCAGTTTAATAATGCCAAATCTCAATGGAGAAAATTTTGTACATAAATTTTCTAAAATGTGAGGGACAAATTATAGTCCTGCAAACTTGTGAAATTCTAACTTGTCGTGTCAAACATTTACCATGGTTACTTCTTAATTCAGTTATGCCTGATTGCAGTTAAGACTCTACAACATAGTTCTGTTTTGATTCTTATGAAAGAATTATGTGAAGCATGGATCGTGGAGTCCTGGATTGTAATATGTAATTACACTATTTGGAGCCAGTTGTCCATGTGAGTGCCAGGACTCAAGTGGTGTGAGTTCGTGTGGTAGTTTTGTTTGTCTATTCAGATACTTCTTTTCCCATAATCTCTTCTCAAATTTAGAAACAGGTTGTTAGTTTTGTCTTTTTTTAACCCGTTTGGCAACCTGCATCGGACTTTACATTTTTCAGTCACAAATAGGGTTTCAGCAGTGCCTGTGTAATGCCTGTGAGGGGATTGTCTGCCTTTCAAGTCTCTGTACAGCTGGCCATCTTGTAAGGCATTGTGCCATCTGTTCTGGGACTGCCCACTTGGCTTGCCACAGGCCGTGCAGTGCAGAAAGAGCCTTGTTTGGAGAGCCTCAACAGAGAACAGCTGTGCTTCAAGTGGGCCGGCTGCTAGCGGCAGAGTCTTGATGGAGTTTGTGTGGCTGATGCAGTTGTGCAGGACTGAACAGTTATCCTGTACTGGGGAAGACTGAACAGTGCACCCCATCAGGTATTCACTGCCTGTGGATAAAGTTTTTCCATGATTCTTTAATCAGATAATCAGATCTGTTTGAAGTTCCTGCAGGATTGGATCAGCTTTCTCTTTTGCAAATTAAAAAAAGCAATATTAGGTGAAATGTTCTCTTCAGATTTGTGTGGTGTTAGTCTTTGAGAATTAACGAATATTCCCTTTTAGCTTATGCCAGATGCTTTATATTCTTTGCTGCTTTATATTCTTTCCTTCTTGTTCTGCTGCCGCTGTGATCATACTGACCCAGTTAACAATCCTGGGTTCTGTTGCAGCACACAGTGAAAGAGAAAATAATTAGAAAATGATCACTACCTGCTTACCTCTGCTGATCCAAGCTCACAGAAATTCACTAGTTCACTGTAATCTATGCTATCACACTGTTAGTGCTGCTGCCTAGCTGCCCTAGAACAGAATGACTTATATTTGTGGTAGGGGTGCTGTCCTATTTGGAGGTCCTGTAGCCATCACCACAGTAAATATCACTGCTGGAGCACTAAAACAGGGATGAGAAATCATAGGAAAACTCAGGAGAGGCATTTACATCCTGTAAGACCATTGAGAATGATAGGGCCATTTTTAGTGCAGATGGTAGTTTTGTGTGAAAGCATTTACCAGCACAGGAGAGGACAGAGGCCTGCAAAGTATGGAACAGGGTCAATGGTAAGGTGAAAGCACACTCCAGTTCTTAGGGACTCGAATTTCTTCTGGGGGCTGTCCTTTCATTCTGGCTCTGTTAAAGCACTGCTTTTTGAAATATCCCAGTGAATTCAGAACCTTTTAAGTTACAGGCCTGTCTGAAGCTTTTATGATATTGTTAATTGTAGGTTATACAACCAAGTTTTACACTCATAGTTGAGGCTTCTCCAGGAACTGACAGTGCAATAGTACGGACTACTGCAGAGTTCCCTGCAGTGCTCTGCTCTCAGTGGCTTTGTTGTTGCAGGATTTGCTTACTGTGCTTTTAGAAAATAAGGGATGAGGGGTTATTTACCTTTCTTAGTACTGAAGTACATAACCACCAGACATAGCTATAAAGCACTATAAAACACTTTCTTCCCCTCCACCATCAGGTTGTGAATTTTATTATGGGAACATTAAAAAAAATCCTCTGTTGAAATTAAAGGATGTTCTGTAAGTGTGTGAGTCTTCAGCCCTAGGATTGGAAAGATGGGGATTTGGATTATCGCTGGAGCACTTTCTAGCAAGTGTGGCTTGTCAGACCAGGCATTTCATCCCGAAGGACTGGTACAAGAGCTGTTGACCTGCCACATCTGTTTCCCTCCCCTTTAGGAGGCATAAACCACTTGAGCACTTATCAGCATGCAGATATTGAAGGGGTACCAATCAGGCTGTGATAACACGGGCAGTGCCATGCATCACTTCTTCCCTGCTGTGGATGAAAGTGGATTAGCTGGGATGGTGCTCTGCTCTCCTGTGAGCTGCTGCTGCCTTTCCCCCAGCACTCCTGCCCAGCTCTTCATTGCATTTGGCACTCATCTTGTTGTTTTTGCCGTCCTGTAGATTTTGTTATGGAGTCTGTGTAGGGTCAGGAGGATTGGCCACAGCAGGCCTCATTGAGTTTTGAGTGTGATGCTGCAGGAGACACCAGTGGGAACCCATGGGAAGTCAGCAGTGTCAAATTTGCCTTCAAGGAAGAGTTCAGACTGAGCTGGAACACTGCTGTTTTCTGTGGGAAGTTATAAAGAGTAATGAACAACGTGTTCATAAATTGCAAACGAGAGCATATGACAATATGAGTAGAATGGATGAACATTCAATGGATGAACAGAATATGGGAAGATATCAGAATTTGTTGGATCTGGATGTGAACAGACTAGTTCCAGGAAAGGCAACAGTGCGAGTTCTCTGTTGTGTGTGAACACAAAATTGCAAGGGTCATTATACAGCTGCTGTAGGAGAACACTGATCATGGCTCTGAGTTACTGAGGAGCTTTATGAACCTGTACCATTAAGGAGATGCATCATCATCACCTGAGGTGGTGTTGAGGACAGACATCTCCCAGGGAGATGCTGCAAGGACAGACATATCATGCAGCAGAGGCAGTCTGACCATCTGTGTCCATCGGAACAAGGAGCACAGCTCATTCTTCCCAGCTGTGTGCTTGGGTCTCTTCTGCTTTTCCAGCTCTTCCTTGCTTGTTCAGCTGACAGAAAAACGGTCTGGCAAAAAAGGGAAAGTTTTTGTGCCAGTTTGATGAGTAAATTACCTCACTGACTTGGGATGGATGAGAGGGAAGGATGATGTGCAGGAGAGATCTGCACTCTCCCCTTCAGTGGCAGAGGTAGCAAGTGGTTAAACCGTTTTATTTGTCTGCACCTTACAATCTGATTTTTGAACCTTTGACAGCACAGAAGGGATCCACTGAAATACTTCATTCCTTAAACATGTAACATGCTCTTCAAGTGCAAGTTTTAAGTATGTTCCAGAATACATAACAGTGCTTGTGGATACTGTGTCAGCAGAGCTGACAGCTGTTTTGAAGGAAACTAATCATTGTAAATATAGCTAATTTTGTGCATTTAACAGTCAATTGTTGAGCATATCTAGCTTCCTTCATGCCCTTCACTTTCAAATAAAGCATTTGATTTAAAAAAAAAAAGGAGGGGAATTTCCTATTTTTCATCAGTCATTTCCTTTTCCTTGTAATCTCAGTGAGTCCCTTTGTAGATGTCGAAAAAAGATTGTGAAATACTTTCTGTGTAAAAAAACCCTCAGATGTAATTTGTGGCTTAAAAAATGAAGGACTATTAAGACTGCCTGGAAAATCCATCTTTTGTGCCCTTTGAATTCCCAGAAAACAGAAAAACCAAGGAAGTGATGCCACAAAGTTTGAGTAATCTTTCTAACAGTTTGAGAGTGTAAAAGACTTACAGTTCTGAATGCTAAGAGCTAAAAGATCTAAAAGTTTGGTGGATTTTTATTATTAATATACACAATTTTTAACATATGAGAAGAAAACAAGCGGTTTGAGGAAATTACAGGAAGACAGGATTGAATATATCCTATGTTTATACAGTTAATTCAGTTTGTTTTTTCAATTACAGACTTCACTTTTCTGACTAATTTGGTAATTTTCATTTCCTTTGAATAGCAGGATTTAAGTTTTGCAGGAAAGTAAGTATAAAAACCTGTTTCATAGAAGGGGCATTGAGGAAGAGATTTGGTCTCTTTGGTCCTGGTGGCCAGGGAGTTTTCCTGCTGATATGCCAAATGGATCTGAAGTATTTCCAAGTCACTTTGAACCAAAAGGTTATCTGTGTTAGGTTTTAAATCATTCTTCTCATAATGCCAGATTGCAGCTGAATCAGACTTGGAAGTTATTTTTCAGTTTTTGACTGTTCTGGCTACTTGAGTATGCTCATAAACACCCATTGTTTCAATGATTTTTTTACATTATAGTCACGCTTCAGAAGTTTTCTGCTCGTGAACTGTAGTTGTATTATGTTAAGTACTGTATATTTCATGTATTTTCTGGCTGAAAACCCAGTGTTGTGTGAAAATACTAAATGAAAAGTCTTTTTTGTATTTACATTTTTATTTATTTTAAATTCTGAGCACGTTCAACTTCTTATTGATTTTTAACTGTTGGTTGTGAAACAGTGACTCAACTACAGAGCTAAAGAAGATGCTGAAGGTATGGAGACATTTTCCAGAGGAAAATGGATCTGCAGAATCACTGAATCATTTAGGTTGGAAAAGACCTCTAAGATCAAGTCCAGCCTTTGACTGACCACCACCCAGTTAACTAGAGCAAAGCACTAAGTGCCATGTCCAGGTGTTAATGAAATGAAGATGTAGTGATTTAAGGCTTACACAAGCCAAATATGGAGCTTAACATTATTTTGGAAGAGGTGTCTGAGGAAAGCAGTGTGGCAATCATTACTTTTGGCTATGTGCATGCAAGATTTGATTTTTGTATGTAGTTTTTTCAGGGATAGACCTGGGAGATTTAATGTCCCATTTGCAAAGCAGCCCCAGAAATTAAGAGGGAGAAATGAGAGGACAGAATGAGTGATTCAATAAATTACAGCAATTAGGGTTTGAAAGAAAGAAGCAAATCCCCATTTACTGTATCCCATGTGGCATAATTTGGGAATCATAACCAAAGAAACTGCCTTTCTGCTGACAAAACTGAATGGTCTTTACTATGGACTAACATGTATTAAACTTCAGTTTGAAGACTAACTGGAGTGCTTAAAAAAATATTTACACAGCATCTGATTTTTACCTTTTGTAGTTTATTATTTTTCAGCTAATAAGAGAGACTTCCATTATGTCCTTGTGAAACAAGTGATGATTATTATTATTATTTTTTCTTTATTACAAAAAACCACAAGCTATACATAGGGGGATGCAGACGTCATTCTTTCTCATCAATCCTCTCTATTAAAAAGAGGAGTGAAAAAGCAGACTAATCCTTACATGAAACAAGGAAGCATATTCCTTTTCCTTCTCTCTGCTGGATAGAAAGCCTGGCAATGCACTCTGGGATTAGTACAAAGTTGTTCTGCCACGGCAGTACATGAAGTGGCCTGCAGTGTACTTAGTGCTTATGTGTTTTCTCAAACTTACATCTCTTCTGTTTTTTTTTTTCCAGGAAGCAATCAGAGTTGGTGTTATGATGCTGAACACCAGTGGAGAATTTCACAAAGGACAGGTTTGTCCGGTTTTTCTGTTTATTCAGTGAATTAATATGCAGTGAAACAAAGTCTGCAACAGCTGCAAGTATATCCATTATTCTGACGTCAGTCAGTATGGAGTGTGTCCCTCTGAGAGCAGAATTACAGCACAGGAGCAGGAAACATACACTCATTCTGGCTGTCTTTCTTTCAGGTTCTTTTTAACATCACCTATGTTAATGGACAGGTTTATCTGAATGACTTTCCTATGAAAAGCGGGGTTGCCCACGTAACATGTCAAACAATAATATGTGAGTATTCTCTTTTTTTTTTATTATTTTTTATTTTACTTCCTCCCTTGGGGTATTTGGCTTCCCTGTTGTCTAGTAACCAAAGCTTATAATGGCTATGTGTTCTGTATTTTGTAAACCAGAGCATTGTGGAAGCAAAACATTTCCCAAGGTAGGACAATTCTGGTATTAAAATGGATCAAAAAAACCTTCATCTCAAGTCACATTAACAAGTTTGTGTGTGAATGGTCTAATCTGAAATCCAGACTCTGACCATCTTTTCAAAAGAATGTTTTTGCACTACAGGCTAGACAATGTAAACAGAAGGATGCAACTCCACCCTGCTAATGGCCGTGTCCCTAGGTTGGTTGGCATATATCCAGAAGGAGATTCAATAACAGAAGTATGAATTGTTGTTGGGAAGATCTTTTAATGATATCCCTTCTGTGTCTATTGGTCAAACAGGTTTCTGCCAGATAGGATATTATAGCATGAATATATATCGTGCACTTTTGTAGGGTCCTGCAGTAGTTAATTACTTCAAATTGTCTTGAACCTGGTGTTTTTCCACTGATTCAGTACTACATTTTTTGTGAAAAAACAGAAAGTACTGTGATTTTTTGGAGATCCACAAAGCATACTGTATAATTAGTTAAACAAAGACCATTAGACTTGTTTGATTTAGGCTTCTGTTGTATTGAGAACAGTCTTCTGCTGCATGAGATGCAGCCAGTCTCTAGGCTGATATCTGAGGTCATCCTCATCAGGCACTTACAGAATACTAACACTTTTTCAAATTGCTTCTCTGACTGGTGACCTTGTTGCATGAACTCTTCTTTCCCAAGCATGATCAATTATTAATTTGACAGTATTGCTTTTCTGGAGAGGGAGAGCAGTAATCAATTTCTCTTTTTCTGGTACAAAACCGTGGCAAAATGTCATTTACTTACAAAATAACTCACTCCAGAAAAACAAATGTGATTTTATTGACTGATAGCTCCTGAGCATTCTTCTGTAGTTCTGATTAATTTCCCAAAGCATAGTTGTAGCACTTGCAGTGACTAATTTTGAATCTGAAACAGTGAGGAAAATACTGATTTGACCTGGGAGCTAGAAACCTGGAACTCTTTATCTCCATGTTTGAGTCTGAGTCCCCAGCACAGTACCTCTCTGTCTTACCTGCAGTGTAATGTTTATACTATTTACTTACTAAATTATTGACAACAGATTCAGGTAGTGTTTGTAAGACGCTGAAGAAATACCAAGATACTTACTAGTAGAGGAGGGAGAAATACTCCTGAGAGTATAAAAACAAAACTTGACCTTAATAATCATGCTTTTGAATATTAGAGACGTGTACTCTGACGTGGTTGTCAGACCATTCTTGGCACCTACATCCCCTCTTGAAGTTCCCCCAAATGTCAGTTTTGGAAGTGTATCTTTCACTCCTGTGAATGTAGTGGTGGTTGAACAGCCTGACACATGGTAAAAGCTGGGAACACAGGGAGCTTCAGCTGCTTGGCATCTTGGAGGCTTTTAGTGAATGCTTGCTGCTCCAAGTCAGAAAACTATCAGCAACCAGGTTAGTGCCCTGGCTCATACCTGTAGGGAACTTTCTTTCTCCTACTTATTTTGGCAATGGAAGACATAACTAAATTATGCCAAAAAGTATTTTTCTATATTTTAAATAAGAAAAATAGCTTTATGAGGACAGGGATCACAGCATAAAAGTAGTGGACACACTGAGTAGTGACTGTGTGACTGAGAGACCCAAATCAAGCCTTATCCCACATTATATGACAGGCTCAGCACTGCAAGTGACCAGTGGCTTAGCAGCAGGAATGGTTTGGTCTCAGTTCATGTCCCTTGGTATCTGCAGGCTGGAGAGATCCCTCACTTCCACTCTTGTGCTTCTCCAGGACTTCAGTTCTAGCCTGCCCTCACCTGAAGCAGAGGTGGGGTAATTGGGAGAAGGCTACTAAGACTGTGCAGAAACAGCCAGGGTAGGAAGGAAGTTCTGTATGTACTTGTATATTAAGTTGTTGGAATAGCTGAAAGCTTTTGGGTAGGAAGAGAGGTTGAGGTGTCACCAATCACATATGAAAACAGAGAGGGGAATAGAAAAATATGTAGGAGGGAACTGGCACTCATCTTGAGCAGGAGATGCAGTGTGCCTGGAAAAGAGCATATTTGTTTCTGTATTCAAGAGGAAGAGAAGTGTTGTGCAAACCAAGATGTTTACACAGGTGGCTAGCTAGGCTGTGGCATTACTCTTATGAACTCCTTTGGACAACTGAAATAAGAATGCAGCAATAACCAAGCCAAATGGCTCTACTTAGAGTGCTTAAATGCAGACCTCAAAGGCAAAGATGCAACACTGAGTGCAGACTTCCTGAGTTAGGGGATTGATTGTAAAGCTCTGCTGTGAGATCTGCTCTGAGTGATTTGGTGATATACTGGTAAAAAAAATCATGGCACCTGTTTTAGCTGTTGCCCAGATAACTACTGGTTATAAAAGCAGTTACTGGAAGTGTTAAGGACATCAGCATAGCGCAGATGTTCTGTACTGCTGTTCTGGCATCTCTGGTTTGATGCCAGTAGTGTTCTGACTTCTCCATTCATGTGCTGCATGTGCAAAGGCATCTATGTCAGAGTTGCACCTGTTTTCTCTATGGCCTGGTATTGCTTTCTGGTTGAGATGGTTTCTCTTTGAAAATCATGACATTGTGTGTTAACAGTGGAGAACAGAAGCTTGGATAACTTACCAGATCAGCAGCGCCTGGGAACCGTCAGTGTTCGCATCATGGTTCACGAGTGGCCTTTGGCATCCACTTCTGACTTGCAGCTGATTGTCATTCAGGAAGAAGTGACAGAAATTGATGGAAAACAGGTAAAAAAAAAAGCCCTGCTACAACATTCTGTTTGTTTTTAATTTAGGAGAGGCAAGTAGTTCCCAAGGATTAAAAGGTTTACATGTATCTGGCTGGTGATTAGAACACAAAGTGTAAATTAATGTTAATTAACACAGTACTGAGGGAGATAACAGCAGAGTTGGCAGTATAATAGTAGGGGTGTTTCATGAGGAAACTTCAAGTTTTAATGCTTCTATTAATGTTTTGTTAATTATCATTTACTATATCACATGCACTTTGAATAAGTGAACCTATGCAAGCAAAGCCAGAGTCACAAGCAAGAGTTGATTTATAAAATAATGTTCCAAACAAACAAAAGGGGCATGGGCTCATTCTGCGTCTTCAGGTTCTCCTCATTGTTTATCCAAGCTAACAAAAGGTTTCAAGCAGGTAGCATGGGGAACAGCTTGCAGCAGGAAATTCTTATGGCAAGTGGGCTTATTGTGAAAGCCCACTACACCTGAGAGCTTAGCCATAGAAGACTTTGCATGTAAGATAATATGAACCTTGATAATGAACATGGATTTTGACGTGAACAAGCACCTCCACTCTAACTGTGATTCCACACCCTCCAATTCTAACTGTATTTGCACAAATAGCAGTCACTGTAAGGGTTGCAGTTCTAACTGAGATTGAAATGGGCACAACTGAGTTCTCAAAATCACCTGTATGGGGTAGTTGATTTACCAACCAAAGGGATTATGTAGAAAAGGTCCAACTGCTGAAGCCAGCAACTGGCTTATTTCTGTGTAATATTTCTGCTTCTGCACTTCTGCATCTTACATGTGGCCAGGCTTTTTTGAAGCTGGCTTGTGTTCTGCTGCCTTTTTCTGTTTTTTAAAGGATAATGATAGTACCACTGATCCTTGATTAATTGCATGGTCAGCATGTAGTATTTTTTACAGGGATCTGTATTATGTCAGAATCTTACTCTGGTAGTGAAAAGCCCCACTGAGAGGTCTGTAGCTTTTCCAATGAGGTCTTTATCCCACTGATAATAGCCTAAGATTTTGTGGTTTGATTGAGTTGTTACACAACAGTGGCATTGTATTCCAGGCCTCAAACTGGACACCACAATGCATTTCAGATTTTCATAGGGGTCTAGTAAAAATAACCAGAAATCTAGTGCTGTTTCCTTGATTAAGTCAAAAGCAGTCTTACATAAGCACAGCAGAGGAGCAGAATCACCTCCCTGAACCTTCTGGCCACACTGCTTTTGATGCAGCCCCAGGGCAGAGTTGGCTTTCTAGAATGTGAGCGCCTAGTGCCAGGTCATGTTGAGCTTTTCATTGACCAGCACTCCCAAGTCCTCCTCTCTAAGGCTGCCCATTATCCATTCAGCCTGTACTTGTGCTTGGAACTGCCCCAACCCAGGTACAGCACCTTGCACTTGGCCTTGTTGAACATTGTGAGGAATCGACCCAGTCTGTTCAGCGTATTTTCTGATGTGGTGTGGTCTACAGAAGTGTGATAGGTGCAAACAAAGAATACTAATGCATGTTATAACAGCCCTGTGTGAGCATCTTAGCAGCCTGGAATTTTCTGGGATGTACTAGTGTCCTCTGCCAGCCTGCTTCAGTGTTGCTCTAAACTCAGTAATATCATGTTTGCGTCTTTTGTAGGTTCAGCAGGAAGAAGTAACAGAAATAGATATTTTAGTAAAGGACCTGAGAGTGCTTAGACATTCCAACTACACCGTCCCTTTGAAAGAGAGCATGCTGTATTCCATGCCAAGGGACAACGACGTGTTATTTACACTGCCCAACCTCTCAGGAAAAGGTATCTCTCAGCTGTTAAGTAGTATTTTCATCCATATTTAACGCATTCCTTTACAGGGTAAAAGAGCATCATTTATCCCTTGTTTTACATAGTGAGAGAGTGTCTTCATTAACAGGGACAGGTTTCATTTTATATGTCTTGGTTTATATTTTTTAACACCTAAATTCAACTCTTAATATTAGGTATTTTATTTGTTTGTTTTGAAATCTGTTCTCCTTTGAAGCACTTGATACTTGGCAGTCTGCAGTCCAGACATCTGACAGGAACGAATTTCTCTCAAAGATCTGTGATGGAAGTTTCTCTACTCCCCTGTTTTTCCTGAGAATGAAAGAGAAAACTGTAGAGGAAATACCTGTCTGGGTCAATTTCAAACCACAGAACAGTTTTCTGTTATTAAACTTGAATAACTTAAAAGCAATAGAAGTTATTTGATGCCTTAATTTTATTTCAGTTTTGTTTAATCAAAAACTGTCAAGGATTTAATTGGAGTAGAACATTTTGATCTAGTCCATCACCTTTTAATCTGATGACAGCTGAAATTTACAGCTAAGGCCATAGCTAAAGGCTGCACTGTACCACTGTTTCTGCTTCTTATCAAAATCATTACTCACATCAAAAAAAAGCCTTCTATGTTCTTTCAGTAAATGTGTGAGAACTGTACCCTCTGTAGAGAAACACAGCATGTCTTTATTTTCCTGCAGAGTGAGCCAAACAAAAAGCAAACTCTCCACTAAATCTAGCTTTTCTTCTCCAGATATTCAAGATCCACTGCAAACTACCAGTCAGTACCTCATCCAGCAAGCAGAAACTACAGTGGATGAAGAGACATTACCTGGCAAGCTACCAGAGACCCCTCTTAGGATAGAGCCTCCATCTTCTTACAAGGTGCTTTTTTTTTTGTTTGCTTGTTTTAATTAGTAGTATAATTATTAATATATAAATACAATTATTTAAAGACAGACAAGCACTAAGCCCAGTAGGTTTCTGCAGATAAACCCCAAATAAACAAAAAAATGCCCCCTCCTAAATTACTTGCAGTGGCAAGTCCAGTAGGAATCCATTTGGCTTCTAAATCTTGCCATGTTCTGACCACACAGATACTTCATGATAGTCAGTTGTGATATTTATATTATACTGAGCTAAACATTTATGACAACTTCAGATATTGCTTCAAGTCCACCATTTTCTCGTGACTCTGCCCAAGTGTGGAATGGACCACTGGTCTCACCTGTAGGAAACACAGTAACAGCTGAACAAGTTTCAGTTCCAGCTTAGGCAAGAATGGGTTTTTCATGGCCTCCTCTGTGGCCAAAATACTCAGTTACATATAACCCACTGTCTGCTCTGTTCAAGTGTCCTTTATTTTCCAAAAGGGCCTTTTAATGAACAGAGAACTAAACCTTCATCTGTTTCAAACTTTGAACAATAAACATAACTGAGCCACCAGTCAATTCCATCATGCTTTTAGGTATGTTAAAGAATATATGAGTTTAAGTAAAATTATCACCATGTAATGTGATTTACCAGTAGCTAAAAAAAAAATCCCCAAAACCAAGCAATTGCTTTGTTTTGTCATCTTTGTATTTTTACCTGTTTTGCAGGTGATGTGCCAGTGGGTGGAAGACTTGAGAAAAAGGTTGTGCAGATTCTGGTTTCAATCTTTACCTATCTTGTTTAGTTTCATGGAAGTTGTTGTTGTTGGAATTGTTGGAGCAGCTCTTATTATCAGAGTCTTAAAGGTGATTCTCCCTTCCTGTGAAAATAAGTAAGTAATTTTTTAAATTGTTTTTTTGCTGTGATGAAGGCAAAATATTGACTAAAAGCATCTTCCAAGAAGCAGGCCCATTCTGCAGGATAATGGTAGCAAAAATTCAGAGAAAGCTACTGCTAACTTTCCATTCCAAGTGCACTTCTGACACACAGGCATTTCAGAGAGACATGGGAAAGTATTTAATTGGAAATGTCTTTAGCTGAACTGTCATACTGCCAAATTTTTATCAAGTCTTCTAAGGACTACACTGTGAGATGCTATTAAGATAGTTCCAAGAATGGAGAAAGAACTAGGGCTAAACAATTCCAACGTCTCCAAATCTTTTCATACTCCGTGTTGGAGTTGTACAGTAGTTCTGAAAGGCCACAATATTGGCTTTGCAAGTTTGTGTGGGAATTCTCCAAGGGGATCTACCTCTGTAGGCAGCTTCCAAGCCATAGTGACTGGTGCTGGCATAGGTGGCAAGAGGCCACAATAAGGTGATTCCCTGCAAGTAAGGTGATTCCCTGCAAGGGCTGTATCCACTCGGTGTGTGACCAACAACATTAACACTTTTTGGGAATGCAAGGTCTCAGAAAAAAGGGCAGAAATATGAATTAGTAGCTGCAGGTAACAAATCAGTGTAGATTTAGTGCTGGAATTGGCAAGCACGTGCATTTTAAAACAACCTAAGTCAGCTCTGGAAGAGCTGTCCCTTGGAAATTCATGTTCTTTAAGAAGAGGCTGCCAGCACAGCGTGCTCCATCAGCCTCAAGCACAGCTGGTATCTTCAAACACAGCTGCTCAGCTGTGCCTCTGCATGGGCCTGCATGCAGTGAATTCATGTATCCACTCAGGGGTACCAGTGGCCTCGGGCCTTCTGACAAACCGAGAAAAGGGAGTGGTGGAAGATCAGGAACGTTGGAAACAGCAGTGACAGAAGAGGCAGTGTTCCCCTGGCAGTTCACACAGCATGCTGTCAGATGGGAGGGCTGCCCTGGTTGGAGCAGAAGCAGTGGAGAAACATTTTGTACTTTCCCCAGCAGTAAGCAGCTTACCACTGGCTTTAACACTGCCATGTATGAAACTGAACTAAGTAGAAGTAGGAAGAAAATTCTAATCCCAGCAGACTGTTCAGCAAAGTGGATGATGGCCTGTCCATAGCAGAGCAACCAGCTTGCAGTAATTTCTCTTCCATTTGAGGAACATGGGGCTTGCTCATGCCTTGTTAGAGTGTATTAAGAATTTGAACCGCCCCCTCATCTTTAAAAAAAAAAAAAACACAACCCCTAAACCACACAGTTACTTTCTTACTACCTGTGTAAAGTGGTCCTTTAAAGAATGGTAAAAGTTTAACTCAGGATTGTAAACCAGTAAGAATGAGCAGAACATCCCATCTGGTGAATGACAGTTGCAGATGTGAATTGGTACCTCATCCCAAATCTTTAATGCCATTCTGTGTTACACTGATGCAACTGGAGGCTGCTGCTGAGTCCTGGAGAAGCAGCTGTAGGTCCTGACAGCAAACAGTTTTAGGCTACTGTGAAACTGAGCAGATAGAGCCTACACTGCTGACGTTTCAGATGTAGAATCTGGGCAAAGGGAACCCTCAGAAACCACAGGCAGTACATTTTGGAAGCACTTTTCATTCCAACTTGCATATCATGTAAGATGTTATGAGGGTAATACTTGATGCATTGATTTAAACTAAGTTTGGGGAGTTTAGGAATAAGTCTAATGTTTAGAACACAATATTTTGTGTATTGTTTTCTAATGCCAGATAACCTTACCTTTCAGAGGCATCCTTCTCCTGGATCAAGTCAGCTTTGTACCTGTGACTACCATCAGCCTGCCTTCAGACCTTTTAGACAGGAAAAATGATTTAGATGAGAAAGCATGTGCAAATTGATACTGTATTTACTTTGAAATTACTGGTTTTTAAAACCACATTTTTAGTTGATCTGATATTTGGCATCCAATCTTAATACCTTGTTTTTTTCCTACTAAGAAAACTAAGTCAGTTGATTAATTGATAAAGGGCCACTCAGGCCAAGGCCCAAAGCTGACTTCCTTGTGCCTCTCCATAAACAAGCAGCCTTTTCAGAAGCTTCAAAATAGAACAGCTGCCTTTTCAGAAGCTTTGAAGTAGAACAGCTTTCCACCCTGGGGGCTACCATTGGTTTTAACTTCTGTGAAGTCACTTTGCCACACCTCAGACAGGATGCTGGCTGCCTTCATGCCCATAAACTGAGTCAGCTGTCCTGACTAACACAGTGATGAAATTCAGGGTGCCCTTGAGTCTGCAGAATGCATTCTTCAGAAAAAGATGAGGGAATATTGCAAACATCAGCTGTGCCTGCAAACCTAAGCAAAGCTGTCCCACCTGGGTGCAGGTCTCATAGGGTCGAGTGTGTCTTGCAAGGAAGATACCACTACCAAACATTTGTGTTACTCAAAAGATCTGACTGACATATGCAAAACAAAAATTTGAACAGCAGATTTCTATTCCAAGCACTTTACATTTTTATGGTCCCTTCCACTCATAAAAATTGTTAGCAGTTGTAACCAGCTTGCTTTTTGTATCTGCGACAGCAGTACTCTATGAGGTCCCAAAAGAAAAATTAAAATTCCATTCAATTCTACAGAAATACTGGCTTACTATTGCTGAGTAGGCCCAGTCTGCTCATGCCAATTTGTACTGTTAACATTTTGCAAATAAACATTTAAATTGTTTATTAGACTGTGTTTCATGTGTGCATTTATAGTTAAGGTAAGACTAAGTTTGTCAAACATTTCAGACTCAGGGCACTATCTGTTTCTTAGCTTTTCACTGTTCTTACTTACAAAAATTTGTTTTCAAAAGAATGAATAGGAAAAAAACCTCACAGCTGTAACTGCCTGACACTAGACTGAGCACAGTTATCATCTAAGCGATCAGAATTGCCCGTGTTCAGCTGGAGGTGTTAAAGAGCGAGGGAGAAAAGCTGGGATTCCCCCTCCTCCTGCCCTAAGGAAACATTATCGTGAGTTTCATGAGATCCAAGTTACTCAGATGCTGGTCCTTACAGCTGGTCTGTGACAGGAACAACTCTCATCTCACTGAACTGACAGCAGTGCAGTGATAGAAGAACATTTCTAACACTGACTTGGCCTTGTAAAAAAGCCAAACCAAACTTCACCACCCAGCAGTGCACTGTGGTACACACCACAGCAGCTCAAGGTAATGGGGACAACTGCTCAAACTTCCCCTTGTTTTTTGGTTTTCTTTTTTGTTCTAGTACCTTGCGGGTGGCAGAGGAGACAGACTGCCACCCGTGGCTGAACAGGAAACTGCTGCGATTAGCACAGGAATGGCGACTGCACAGAGAAGAGCAAATCTTCAAATAGGTGTAGACAAACTTCTCTGTAGGTGGATATTCCCTGGCCCCTCCATTAGCAGAAGAAGTGATGTACAAGGCTGAAGTTAGCTGCTTCTAACAAAGGAAAAAAATAGGATTGAATAAGAAACACAACAGTTCTTCCTTAGTGCACAAACACAGCAGGAATGACACTGCAGATGGAAACTCGGCAGCTGTTTGCATGTGCTCTTTGCATCCCTCCTTATGAAACCCGAAACCAAGCACCTGCAACAGCCACAAGGAGATTTAGCTGCTCTTAACAGCTGCAACAAATCCATGCTAAGGCCTGAAAGTGTTGGTACTGCTTCAAAACTTGGCTGATTTCTGCGAAGTTACAAAGCACCAGGAAAGAAATATTACTATCAGGTTTTAATGAACTTCTAAAAATAGTACAAATCTTCAGCACAATAACTACCAGACAGTATCTGCTGCTTTATGGAGCTGGAGTTATGGAGTATTTAAAAAGTTGAAGCTTTTGTATTTCTGCTAAAGCATACACATGGTTTTCCCAAGTCATGAGTCTCATGCCTTTCAGAGGAGTGCTACTCTGAGCTGGCACCACTCTGAACTATTTTGTAAATTGATTAAAAAACTGCCTCACCCACCTAAGGCAGTAAGGAATGGCCAACTGTCCTGCATGCTGGTCATGGCAGGTCTCATTTTTTCAGGACATGAACTGATCAGGATACATGTGCCCTCTAGGGGAAGGTTGTGGGGGGACTGGGAACTGAAAAATAAACCCAACAAAACCTTTCTACCCAAAATAGTGGTAGGTTCATAGAAACAGCAACATCATCTCACAAGCACCTCACTGCAGCCCTTCCTGCCCTCAGAACTGTGTATCACCACACTTGTAGTTCTAAAGCAAAATGAACCTCTGAGCTACAAATTCAGCCTCTGTCACTTTTTCTCTCTTGCAGTACACATTACAGAGATGTTAATTTTGTACAGAGTGAACAGGGCTGGTTGAGTACTAAATTACTGCTTTTGAGGTTTACTTTAAGACTTCTCAAAATATATCACACTTAGTGTAAGTGGCCCCTTAATGGACTGCTGCCAATTCTCTCTTCTTATGTGGGAGACAGATTAAGTATTCTGGTTTGTTTGCAGTGAATTATGAGAAGAAAGCTCCTGCTGACAGCTACACTCTCATCCTTACATACATACAGAAAAATAAATATTAAGAGTACCCACATCTTCAAAATACTGCATGTTTTTATTAACTCTGAGACATAAGACTGTCTGAAAATAGTGAATTTGTTTTCCATTTTGGAAGTGGAAGTCCATTAATGTGCACACCTGTATACTCGCCTCAACAACTTCGTTTCAGGGTTCATCACACCAGGTCCACCCAGGGATTCAGGAGCTCCCACAAGATCTCAGTGTCTTACTTGAGCCTCTCATCGCTGACACTGCTGGAAGTCCCTTCTCAGCATGTCCAGCCGTCACTCACAACATAGGGATGAATTTTAGGCACATGAACAAGATGCTCACTCACAACAACGGCATTTACACAGCTGTGTCTTTGAGATGCACTTGCCTCCTACTCAGACTGCAGTTTTCATTACCATTTGTCCTTCCCACCTCTCCTGCAGCATCTGAAGAGACACATGAGCAGGAATTCCACAGCCAGCTTTATACAGCATCTACCAGCTGGAACAAGTCCAGACCTACCTGATTCCTGAAAAATCATGAAATTTAGCCATAAGCAGAGCTACAGCTGGCTGTACTGGGAGGAGCTAGCAGCAAGAAGTGTTTCTCAAACAGTAGAAGATGGATAGAAATTAAAGGTGGTTTAGTTACAATTACCACTGTTCAGCAAAAATTATTTTTAAAATAAAATTATTACCTGGATGGTTACTGCAGAACTGTTCTCAGATAATAAGTGGTATGTAGAAGCAGTTATGTAATGAAAAATTAGACTTTAGATTTTATGTCAATTGTCAAGTCAGGGTTACCAACTGAGCACAAACACAACACATGCTGCCTTATCAGAATAACCATGTAAACCAGACCCAACTCACCAGGTTAGCATTCTGCTGCTTGCAGCACCTGACAGTCAAGGAAGAAACACCCATTTCAGAATTAATGCCAGAAAGCTTTTGATTTCTCAGATTAACAAGGAAACTACACGGGACAGCATCACTGCTGGCTGCACAGAATTAGTTTACACTGGCTGGACATATTTTAATATTATTTAACAGCTACAGCAAACTTGTGATGATCTTACCCCTTGCTCCAACTTCACTGACTCCATTGACTGTTCCAAGCATGACAGTTGCTGTTCCACATCTCAACATTTGCACAGATTCTTTGACAACAGTTTAAGGGTAGAATTCTCCAAGGTCAGCTAGGAAAACTATCTAACTGTATCTTGTTTGTCCCATTTTCAAGTTCTCAGCATCCCTGACTCACTTAGCAGAGCTAGTTTGGGGAGCTTTACTGACACAACAGCAATTTTTCAAGAGTAAATACTCTGATGAAAGGAGTTCTAGTATTAAAGTAATTTTAGAATCTTGAAAATCAAAACAGTTATCATCAGCATTTGAGAAAAGGGTGACTTCTGAGCTAGTTCAAAGAGAGCTAGGCAGAACTTGCATTTTAGAAAAAAATTTATTTAAACATCTGTTGCTCTTAAATTACAAAAGTTAAAAAGAGCATGCAGTGCACTGACACATCACCAATTACTTCTAAAGCTGTTTTAAGACATAAGGTGGTTTCTTCAAGAGAAAACAACTCAACATGATCCAAACTCAACTATCCATTTCTCGTATTTCTCAATGTCCGCAGCAGAAACAGATTTAGAAACTTTCTTCAAAGCTATTTCAAAGTCTTCCATAGTTGTTGGCATGTGCATTTCATCTCGGGGAAGGTTTCTTATTTCTTCTGGTGTCAAGCCTTCAATACGCCTCCTCATGGCCATCAATGATGCATCTCTGGTCCAGAGGGAAAATAAAATCATTACTCAATACAGGATGGTGAGTTCAGTTTTCTGAAAGGCTCAACACAGTACTCCAGTTAAGCTGCTGCATTCAAAAAGATTTAATAAAGAATTGTAAACTTTTATGGGAAGATCTCCAAGTGCTTGTACAAGCTACAATACCACGTTATCCGTATTTTTCAAACATGGCATTATCCTCACCAGATATCTGAACAGCTACTATTCACAGGCTAGGCAAAAGAGGTAAAGACAAACTGGTTTAGCTGATGTCACTGCCTGCCTATGATGTAGCTGCTGTTTATAGTATTTTTAAAGAGGAGCAAGGCAATAACAATTTCACTCCTAGATATAGAAGGAATAGCTGGAGTGTTTTGAATGTTTCCTGGTTTGAACAGGAATCCCACTCCAAAGACAGAGAAGTCCACAGTATCTGCCTCCAACCTGTACACTCAATAACTAAATGTCAAGTAACAAAATCTGTTCTCTCTAACTCTTCAAACTTCTGGCCTTAATGACCACTGAGCGTTTTTACAAGTGTGTAATTTTCTTTTGTGTTAGGTTTGACTACATTTAGATTTCCAGCACCAAATCTGGTAGCAGCAGGTGAGGAGCTGCTGAGGTGATAATTAGATAACAGTGGAAGGCTGAAGTTCCTGCTAATTTTGTTATGTATCTTATAATAACAAGAAAATGCTGCTTATCTGTCTAGCAGTAAAAAAGATGGAAGCATAATCTCAGTGATATCACTATAGTATATTGTGTCATATCAGAGGGTAAGAATCCAAAGAGAGAAAAATCTACATGTTGTCTTGGAAGGATTTAGAAAAACACTTTGAACATATTCTGTTTCAGTACCATCCCCTCCCACTAAAGGAAACCATAACTGCCAGACTTCAGGAATTTACTAAATAATTCACAGAATCACAGACTATTCCAAGCTGGAAGGGCTCCACAAGGATCGTCAAGTTGAACTCTTAAATGAACCGCCTGTACTGGGATCGAACCATGCTCTGACCAACTGAGCTAATCTCAGTATTAATTAATAAAATAAAATCTCTAATAGAGGAACTAAAATTTCAGAACAACCAAAAGGTTGCCTTGTTGAACTTAACCAAATATCACCATGCTTCGCTGTTACATCATCTGTAAACCATAAGCTACTGTTACACAATGGCGTGGGAGGGACATTCCATGCATCTAATTTGCTTCCAGACAGCAGTGAAAAAAAACAAATTCCAGCAAAAACAATCCAGCTGACCAACTAACCAACACGCCCATCACACCTTAACACACTGACAGAAATGAAGTGCAGCTGCGACCACTTCCTTTTGTAAAGTCATTTTATGGACAGTCATTCCAACCTGAACTCCTGGTGCTTTCTCAAATACACTCTTGGTGCCTGGAGAAGCACCAAAGCTCTACTCAAGAAACAGGCAGCCATCCACTGAAGACACAGCAAGGGCCAGTTCCATTCAAAAGGCCTTTCAACACTGACAGTCCACTCAAAACTACGACTCAAAGTAAGTTCATACTCACATCTAATCTATGCTGACTGCTAGGAACTGTAGTGTTACCTCTGACTGTTTTTCACTCTGGCTCAGCAAACTTTGGACTTCACCTCAAATTCTTTAAGATAGGAGGGTCATTTCAGTAAACCAGTGTTCTTGGTCCACTTATTCTTAGGTTTTTCTTGTGCCACTAGCAAGGGCTGTCATAGTATACAGGTTTAAACTTACATGCTTATGTACTGAGAGCCCGAACCATAAAAAAGCACTTCTAAATCATCCATTATCTTTATCTCAATACAAATAAAACAATCATATCCAAGAGCTGTTTCTCCTGACACCATGAACAATTATTTACACAGAGGCTAATACAAGTACTTTCTTAGTACTTAGATTTCAAACCATGTACATCCAAATCTCAGTTTAGCGGATTTCTCTTTGCTGCCACCTCAGTCATCACTTCAGAGACTGCCACAAATAGAAGATTCAGATGTTTCTTTGTGCTTTTTAATCTGTTTGCCCTTTTTTTTTGTCTAATAGTATTTGTACAAACGGGCTTTGGCTAAAAAAAAAACCCAAAAATAATTGTGCACAAAAACATACATAAAATTCACTGAAAAACATTAAAAGTATTTTAATTTCTAAAGTAAGTATATTGACATTCAGTATAAAATTAATTACAAACAACAAACACTGAACAGACTGGAGGAGACAAACTGCAGCTAAAATGCACACAGCAGCAGACCAAATAAACTCTCATATAACATGAACCTATTAGCACAAACTCTTTTCAAAGCAGAACCAAGACTGGTCAAAAGAACACCAGAAATTCATCTCACAAACCTACAAAGGAAACAAATCTCCACAACACAGATTCAGAACAACTAACATACCATTCTTTTCCCAGACACTGCGCAAGGTTTGTGCAGGAAACCGTACTGAGGCTCCAAACTTTTAGCTCAGCCTGCAGTGGCCCTGCTGACAGAGCCTTTGGTGGCAGCTCTGTGTACAGGCTACTTGCTTTCATCCCTGTGGCACAGCACACTGTCCTCTCAGCTGTGCTCACACGTGTCTGCAGAGCCACGATAAGAATCTAGGCAAGAAACGGATCCGCGTTTGAGGAAGCAGCCGGAGGTGCTTTTACTCCAGCTCTTGCACCCTGCTCAAAGCACAGCCCCACAAAAGCTGGGCTGGAAAAACTGGGAGCTCAAGCCTTTCCCTGCCATGCTTCAGTGCTACCTCCAAAGCCTGAAAGCAGTGTTACACAGGTGCTTATCAGAGGACAACAGCATCTTAAGCAGCTTCAGCTTTCTGTCCTGTGCTGCAGATCGCAGAGTTTGCCACTGCGCCAACTGTGCCAGTGCAAGTCCTTTGATGTAAACAGGACAACAGACACTTGTCTCTTAATAGATCAGTCAGTCGTCTCCTTCCCTTTCCAATTTTTCAAAGAAAATATATGGGAAGAATAAGAAGATATTTTTAGTCAATTATTTCAGGAATCTAGGCTAGAGAATAGGCCCACAAACAACTGTATGCCAAGAGTACGGACGAGGGAAATGAAGGAGATCACAGAAACTATAGTCAGTCTCATCCCAAAATCCAATGTGCTGAGTACACAGCCCTTGTACCATCACAGAAGACTCTACACCTTTTCCATGTGATGGAACAAGGAAACTCCATGTTTTTACTTTAGTTATTCCAGCTGCTATCACTGTCTATGACTGTTGCCTCTTCCACATGGATTTCTGCAGAAGTCATAGACTGCAACTCTACAAGTTAAAGTTTACTATCCTCTGCATAGTCCTCAAGCGTGGAATTCAATCTATATGAAAGAGGGTAGAATTTTATCTAAATCACAGCTTATTAGATTACTACGTTGCAACTACTCTTCAAATGGAAATTTAGGTGAGTATTAATGCAGTATTTCACCTTTTAGACATACATAAAAGACAAGTTAGAGTCCATTCTTATCCAATAACTTTAATAATGTAAACTGGTTATTTGATGAACAGTTTTCCCAAAGTTTGCAGCAGCAGTGACACAAATGATGCAATGCAACTTACCTGCACACATTGGTAATGTCTGCACCGGAATAACCCTCCATTTTCTCAGCTATGTTTGCAAGGTCGACATCATCAGCCAGTTCCAGCTCCCGTAGATTTATTTTTAAGAGTTCCTCTCTACCTTTGGCTAATCACAGAAAAGAAAATTGAGTCTGTACAATTTGCTTTCTGAAGATAAACAATAAATTGAAGGAGGATAAGAGGGAAGATTGAGAAAAAGGATGCTGTACTTGCTACAAGAGTAAATGTTCAAGCTGGTCCTGAATCTGTAAGTGAATTTGCATATACGTATCAATTAGATTTTTAAACCAAGTGATCAAAACTAAAGGAATAGTTGATAGAGTTAATAGTTGATAAAGTTTAGATTTTAGAATTTTTAACCACTCCTCTCCCCAATTCTTTATACCTGATGGTAAAGGAATGTAAATTCTCTTTTCTAATCTCCGTCTTAAGGCTTCATCAATATCCCAAGGAAAATTAGTAGCAGCAAGTACCATGACCATCTTAGAAGGATCATCATTTTCAGCAGCCCCTCCAACACCTGCAGTGGAGAAAAGAGGAGGTAAAATATACATATGTTTTTAGAGTATTCATGTACAGAGAAAACAGCTCTGCAGCACTAAAGCAGTGACTCTACTGCTCTTTAATGAGCCCAAGCATAATAGAATTACCAACCGAGCAGACAATAAGCAACAGAGTTTGCTTATTCATCTCTATGACAGCCTGCAAGCATAAATGGAAGCTTGGTTTAAACAGCAGCAGGGGCATAGGCTGCTCAGACCAGGAAGTTCCTCTCTATCATGGCTAGAATGGATTTACAGCAGAGTTGTTCCCACAACAGTGGTTCAATTTTCACGTCAGCATCTTGTAGCAGCAGGGTGAGGAAACAAAACAACGCCCAACACCATCACCACACCAAAAACCAACATCCCTCACAGTATTCACCAACAGCCACACAAAAGCAGCATGACTCCCATACAAGATCTCTTCACTTCTGAAGCCAGGCCAAAGGTTGGTTTCATATGTACAGGTGGACTGTACAAACTGCTGAAGTGAATGTTAAATTTGGTGGACTCAATCACAAATTCTTAGAGACAGACAGAACACCTCAGTTTCTAAATACTATGAATCTGCTACAACAGGAAGAAGGTACTTTTGGTAAAGTTGCTACTCTCTCTCTACTGTTTTTGCTTAGAATAACAGGATTGGGCTGTGGAATAGCCATTGTACCTAGCCTGCCTGAGAGTCTGCACATAAAACACCTTTTATGAATGCCTAAGTAAAAGAATTCAAATAGTTTTAACTAATAAAATCAGATTATGTACATACTTGATATGAGTATTAGAGCTCTGCTGCTCTTTAAAGACAAAAATAAAAGGGTACCAACATCAGAGAAGGAGAAATACGCAAATCTTTTGACTCATGGAATTCTATCACAAATCAGGTCCCAGATTAGCACTTCTAAGGAGCTCCTTTCCTTGTCTCTGCTCCCCAACAACTAAAATGGATGCCTCTACAGCAGCTCTGCATTGTTACCTACTTTCGAACTTTATGGATTTGTAAAATATTAGCCACATATTTGTAGTGAACTCAGTGTTTTAAAATGAAATCTCTCCCAACCACTTCTATAGAACAGAAGATCTTCACTTGTTATATTTTGAGGAAAAAAAGAGAACCCAAAGAAGTTAACTGTAATGCTGCGTTTGAAGTTTAAATAGAAACAGGTAACAGTTTTTTGAACCCCTTTTTACTTAATTTTGAAAACATGAGATATATGCCAGGCAAAGACGGAGAGAAGCAGGACTTTTTTCTGCTGCTCTTCTGAAATCTTGTATTTTCCACTCAATCTTCCTTATCCTGGGTGACTAATACAAGATCACAGCTCAGAGGCCAAAAGATTGTTAAATATTGTCACTTGTAGCTTTTAACACCAATTTCATATAAGGCTCTCACTAAAATGCTTGTGAAGAATGAANTTTTTTTTTTTTTTTGTCCCTCAAGTTTCCTCCAGTCCAGCAGTTCCCAGTGATCATTTACCATCCATCTGAACTAGCAGTTCTGCCTTCACACGGCGGCTGGCTTCATGCTCCTCCGAAGTGCCCCTGCGGCTACAGATGGAGTCTATCTCATCAATAAATATGGTTGTCGGGGCATAAAATCGAGCCTGAAGAAAGCAAAGCACAAAGCAGAAGCTGAAAGAGCAGTTCACTCTCATTTAAGAGGTACCAGCCTATTCAGAGCTGAGTAATGATGTATTTTCCCCAGCTTCTAGGTATCAAATGATCCCCACCCTTCCCCCTGTTGGACCCCAGCACTCAGGTACAGAACAGCTGTGCATTCATTCAGAGCAGCTGAGTAGAAGAGCTTTTGGCAAAGTCCTCTAGTTGTTTGGGCTATAAACAAACATTTCATAAGCTATAGGCAGTTTCCCACATTAGGAGTAACATTTTAAACTGTGGAAGTCATCTCAGAACGCTTGAATGAGATTTCAGTGAAAGCTAGGATGAATGTTAAGCTGGGACACCATGACATGGAACCTGTCCAAGAGATAGGTCAACTGCAAAGTAACTGACCTTTCTGAAAACAAGAGGATTTAAAAACAAGGATCCAAGATAATAAAAGCTACTGTATTAGAACAGTTAAGATGCTGTTCATTGTGTTATCTGCGTTTTTGACCCATCACATAAAATGAGCTGGTATCCTGCCTAACAAACTATAATGTAAAAGATCTTCTATTTCCTGCCTTTTCTGATTACTGTAACTGCAACTCTGTTGTCCCCTTCAGTACTGGGCACCTTAGCAAACACTGCAATCACACCTCATAACACATGGAAAAAAAAGACAACTATTTTCTCAGCCCATTTCAAGTATTATGTGCTCTGAAGCCAACTACAGTTTGGAAGGCCACTTCTTTTAACCACAAACAAAAACCACCCACAAAAACAACAAATCACGCAGCCTAAATAGGGTTCTCACCCAGAAAGCAATTAGTTCCGTCCCTAGATTTACATTCAAGTATATTCTGCAGCACTCACCAGCTTATAGTGAGCTACCTCTAATGTAAGACAACCTATTTTTCAGCTTTTATAAATCCATTTAGGAATAATCTTGAAATGCAAATGGGCAAATCAGAAATGCCCCAAGCATTTAAAGCTTGGAGACCTGTTTATGTATGCTATGAGTTTGAAACCTTGGTAAGGTTTCACTGTTCCAGAGGAAATTCTACTTCATTATCTCACTGTTCACGTTCAAAAACTTAAATCACCATTTCAAACAGCAGACGAACAAGTTTCTCAGATTCTCCTCTGTATTTTGAGGTAAGTGTGGAAGAAGAAACATTGAAAAAAGTTGTCTTGCATTCAGTTGCTACAGCTTTTGCTAGGAGGGTCTTTCCAGTACCAGGAGGACCAACCATCAGCACACCCTATTAAAATGAAAAAGAACCACTTTTAGGACAAGAATCAAAAGAGAAAATTTTACACTTTGTCTAGTGTAATAGTAAACTACTGGATATAACTTCCCCCGGAAAAGTTATTCAAAGATAAGAAATGAGTATCATTGCTTACTTGCAAACACATAGCTGAAGACAGCATGAAGGTATCTGGCTGACATCTTTATTTTGTTGTTATTATTTACAAGAAATTTTGTTACTAAGACCTGGGAAGAATTTATTTAAACTGTAAAACATTTGAAATTTCTTGTTCTGCCAAGATCCAATCTCAAAATCCTACTTATGATCACAGGAGCAGATTTTTTCATACCTTCCACGGTCTTCTAATCCCCTTGAAAAACTCTGGCATCCACATTGGTAAAACTACAGCTTCCTTAAGCAGCTTTTTGGCTTCTACTAAATCAGCAATGTCATCCCTAACAAGAAAGAGAAAGTGGTTTGACAGATTCAGACAACAGGCAAAAGAATCGCTCCACAGCTCAAGAAACTGCACAATTAAACTTTTTATTACACACTGGCTCTCCCATAAATCTAATTCATTTTCCTGAGTTATTTACATTCTAATGGCAAAAGCCTGTAACAGCCACAATTGACATCTGCCTGGCAGACTCCAGATGGATGCAAAAGAAAAAAAATATGAACTCTTTCACTAGAGCACCACTGTCAGTATTCAGAGAAAGACAAGCAGAAGAAAGCAGGTTGGTTAAACTTAGGCAAGCTACCAATTACACTTTCTTGTTTTGCTGAGAGGTTGGACATGCCTGAAACTTAAATACCATCTTTCATTGTTACAAGAACAACCTGCTGAAGACTAGTAAATGGAGCAGAATTAAACACAATTTTTAGAATTCTTCTTCAGAGTTACGAAAGTAGCGATTCTTAGATACCTTGCAGGATGGTCTTATTTCCTTGAAAGCAACTTTCAGGGCATTCCTCTTATCAGCATGTGCCCAAGTAATATTTTGGTTTCAAAACACATCTATATGAAGAATTAGTTTCAAATCTGAAGTCATAATTTAAGATTCAATATAAAAACTGAAACATATATTTAATTATTAAACTAAAATACAAGACAATTGCATGCACACCAAGTGTTTTGTGAGACTGTCTGGGGTTTTTTTAAAGCCTGCTTTATTTGCCAGAAGATTTTTGCTCATTTAATCCTCAGAAAACCACCTAAGCTGGGAAGCATTCAGAACACAAAACAACCTTTATATAAGGTTTAATATTTAACAACATTTATGTAAAGGTACTGGCACAGGTTTATATTTTATACTAGTCATCACACTACATCCAGCAACATTTCAACATTTCAAACATTTCCTATATTGACATGGCTTCTTTGTTAATCAGTTTTCTGTCTTGATATGCCCCAGAGCAGCAAAACAGATTTTCAAATGAAGAGACACTGACAGACATTAGTAACTTTTACATTGCAGTAGAGTACCTCAAAAATTGATTTTAGGACTCTCAAGAGAATTTTGAGAAGCTTTGTATGGCCAAGTTGGACAGGACTTTAAGCAACCTGATTTAGAGAAAGATGTCCCTGACACAGCAGGAGATTGCTTTAGCTGATCTTTAAAGGTCCCATCCAGCCCAAACTATTATATGAATCTATGTGTGGAAAAAAATATTTCTGAGTTCTAGAGGTACTCAACTACATAAGAAGTTTAGTTGCCTATTTAAAAGCAGTAAGGAAAATCTGTATGTACTTTTTACATGTAAGTATCTGTTAAAATACTTGATTCCTGTCATATCATGTGAGAGGAAATAGAAACAACTCAAGAGACTAGCAGCAGTACTCAAACTTACCATCGAATGTTGGGATTCTGAGAAATTATATCTCTTTCCAAAGCTTCTACTAAATCTTTGTCATATCCAGTACTATCAAATTTCTTTGGTTCAGACTCTGAAATCTCAGATGTGGATTTGTTCTACATATAAAGAATACAACTATGTAAATACATAGCAATGGTTATGCTACTAATTAATTTTTTCCACAAGTCCACAACAGCATCATATTTTTAGAAGGTGGCAACATAAACCAGCATGAAAATTATGAAGCATCCATATTACAGCTGCACTGCATGATGGATCTGTGTGTTTCACCCAGATTTCTGTAGTGCCCTGGTTCCATTTCCTTCTCCCCAAAGCCAGCATATTGTACTGATGCAGTTTCTTTGTTTTGGTACCTAAACAAAACTGCATACACTTATCCCAGTATAAGAGTTTCTGCCTCTTCTCCCTCAGAAATCTGAAACTATCTGAGACAGAGTAGGGGAAAATTATGTGTAATACTGGACAGTGTCACACTGAGAGTATCTCAAATTCTCCAAGTGTCGTAAATATGTCACGTTATGTGGGACACAAAAAAAAAAATTAAGCATGACTTCCATATGTAGAATGAGCAATGGTGATCTGCAGGGAGACCACAGGGGTAAAACCAGAGCTAATTAACTTAATTAACAGAAGCATGGACATGAACAGCAGAGAAACAGCTCTGCAGCAGAGTCAAAGCAAAGAAGCTACTTAGTTGAAAGGGCTCAAACAGCAGAGACCATGCAACTGAAAGGAAATAAAATGCACTAGACATACCCCGGTTTTATACATTTAACAGCAAGCACTGGTGATGACAGAACAACTGTAAAAGAGAAAAAGAGACCTATCCTGTCTCTCTGTGGGTATATTCTCATGGATAGAGGATTATTACTCAAAGACAATCTAATTTAGTTCCTAATAAAAGTAGTAGCTTACACAGCTAAGCAATTCCACCCTTATAGATTATACTATCTCCACAGGCCATAACATCTTGCCACAAATTAAGGCTGCTGAAGCTAACAAACTATTGCATAGATATTTGACTTATTTAGGCCCTGGAAAACTACAAATCTACTGTTTCCTGTATGGTCTCTTACCTTGGTCACCTGCTAAATTTATGGAGATCAGAGCACAAATCAAAAAATTAAAGCACTCTGCCAAGAACAGATCACTGTTCAAGTATACTAGTGTTTGGTTTGTTTACAACTGAAGAGAGTATGGAGCTAGTAACATAGCTCAAAAGAAAATAAAAAGAAAAAAAGGCAAGGGTCTCATTTAAGGATAAAGTAAATCTTGACATGCTTTGGAAGAGGCAATTCAAACTTGGTTGAAATTATACTCAAAGCAATTAAGCCACAAGGACATCCCATGTGAATGAACTTCACCAGGCTGTACTTCAGAAATTCAGTGGTATTATTTTAAACAGCTGCCTTCAGGTTGCAGTAAACACATCACAGAATCACAGCATGGTTCAGGTCAGGAAGGAGCACAGTGGGTCATCTGGTCCAACCTCCCTGCTCAAACTCCATCATCCCACAGCACATGGCATGGGATTGTGTCCAGATAGTTCCTGAGTATCTCCAGTGAGGGAAACTCCACAACCTTTCTGGACAATCTGTTCCAGTGTGTGGTCACCCACACAGTAAAAAACCGCTTCCTCATGTTCAGGAGGAACTTCCTGTGCATCAGTTTCTGCCTGTTGCCTCTTGTCCTATTGCTTGGCATCAAGAGCCTGGAAACATCCTCTTGGCACCCACCTTCAGATACATTTACCAGATGTTAACTTCCCAGCATGATTCTTTTTAATTAATCTGTAAGCAACACTGTGCACAAAGAAAAGTCACCTTACAAGGTGAGATTCAAATCAGCACACTGACATGAACAGAAGAAAAATTTTATAGGCGTGTCATTTTATAAGCGTACACTCAGTAGTAAGGAAGCACAACTGAGTTTCTCAACTCCACAAAGTTACTTGCAAGTTTACCTTTTCCTCTTTTCCTTTATTTTGCTGATCCTTCTTTTCCCGGCTGCGGACTGCCTTCCCTTTATCACTGGGGTTTCGAGAGGACGGGCGGTGAGAGCCTCTGCCAGCTGCACTCACACGGTTACTGTGACCTCTGCAATCACTGCACGGGGCAGACTGGCGCTTCCTGGGTCCTGGCGAAGGTCTGGTTAGTTGTAACATATGCAAAAAGCCTCAGTGTAAAGCCACTGGTGAGCACTGAATAACCAAATCAACTTGTTACAAACTGAAAAGCCATTCTGCTCTAGATAAAAATCTCTATGTCAGAAACAAGACATATTTTTAGATGGTGACTAAAAATCCATTTTCCCTGTGCCACAAGCTCAGGGTCCACCTGCTTAAAACAAGTGCCTTGCTTTGTGTATTTCATCAGTAGAAGTAATATGGAGCTTAGAAAAAATAACAATAATTTGGCAATACAGCTAAAGTAATCAATCTAACAGTCACTTTCTGTCAAAATTGTAGAGTTCTGTGTCTGTTTTGCAGATACTTCTGTCCCCTCCTTCATGCTACCACTGGCATGTGTTAGAACCGCCAGTGAACCGGGTCAGATGGCCACTCACAAAAAAAGACCAAAAAAAGCAAACAAAAAAACCACTAGACACACAGAACAATGTCTTTAGCATCCTGAACCAGCTAAATAATGCCAACAGAGACAAAAGTGAAATAAAAACTCAAAACCAAAAACCAAACAACTCAGGCAACAGTGTGTGAGGGGAAGAAGCTTGATATCCATCAGGACTCTGTAAGATAAAATTCCTGGAACATTGTGGATTAGGCTGCCTCAAAATGACACCTCCTTCATCACAAATGGTGTCAAGCTGCTGGTGCAAGTGTTACACATCCAAGTTCAAGAGCAAAAATTACACAAGAGGCTCAAGTCAAAGCACACTTTGCCCTGATAAATATTAATTTAGGTCCTCAGGTTTCCTCTTACCTACGCTCAGCAGGTACTGGCAAAGACCAGACTTCTGCATCGTGAGCTGGCAATTCTTGTTGTGAGGCTTTCAATGGAGTATTGTCTAGTTTAAAACTCTCCAGTGTTTTCATTATATCTTTCACATGCTTAGCTTCCACACTTATCTCCTGCCAAACCTGATTAAAAAAAAA